>JAGXJF010005496.1:0-26792 GCA_019208055.1 Stipa capillata | reverse complement strand
GGAGGCAACGATTACGTGGCATCCATTACTTACCCCCACAGAAGATATTTTGCGTGTTCATCACATCTCGGAAGCTATCCACTACTTCCAGGATACCTGATTACGTTTAGCTCTTTCCATCGCACATCACCAACAACCGCGACGCCACAGGAAAGATTGCTAAATGGGCAGTGGACTAATGGCATTCACATAGTTTACACCCCCCACATTGTTATCAAGTCTCAAGCTCTTGCCGATTCATCGCCGAGTGGACAAAGTCCAGTCCCGCCCTCCTCATCGACCTCGAACATTGGACACTCTACTTCGACGGCTCATTGATGCTTTCAGGGCGCGGGCTGGCGTCGTGCTCATTTCTCCGAAAGAGAACGCTCAAGTACGGCTACAAATTCACTTCCCGCGTCCAACATGTCGCCGAAATGAAGCCTTACTACAACGTCTTCGCATTGCGACCTCACTCGGATCCGCCGGCTCCTCGACCGCGGAGACTCCGAACTGGTATCCGACAGGTATGAAGGATTGGTCATGCCGAGATCCAGCTATGGAAGCCTACTGCCAAGAGGTGCGCAAGCTTGAAAACCATTTCAATCTTCGATCACGCATGTCCTCCGCCGAGATAACGAAGCTGCAGACGCACTCGCCAAGCTGGGGTCCATCGGGATGTCGTCCCGACTGGAGTTTTTCTCCAGGAGTTGCATGTCCTTTCTATCAAAACGGAGACGGCGTCCGAAACCACCGAACCTCACCCAAAGAACTTGATAACACTCAGCAGCCTGGCGCCGTGGAGACTAACACAAAGAATTTGGAGTTTTGGTCATATCGATCCGACTGGACAATCCCTTCTCGACTACCTCTTGTGAGATATTCTCTCGTCGGAGCAGACCGAGGCGTGCCGCCTCGTGAGTGGCGCCAAGGCCTACGCCGCCATCGAAGCGAACTCTACAAGAAAAGCACCTCCGAATCCTCCAGCGGTGCATATCTCAAGATCAAGGGAAACAATTACTACGTGACATTCACTCGGAGTTTGCGAGCATCACGCGGCACCAAAGTCACTAGTCGGGAAAGCTTTCCGACAAGGTTTCTATGGTCGACCACCGTTTTAGATGCAGAGCACATCGTGCGTGATGGATTCGTAGCATAGAAAACAAAATTTTCCTACGAGATGCAAACGAAAACCTAGATGCAATCTAGAAAACCAAGATCCAATCTAGAAGAAGCTTGCAACGAGAGACAGATCATATCTACATACCCTCGACGAACACGTCAACGCAGCGGAGAATTTGACCGTTGTCGATGAAGCCCGCAGCCTCCCCGCAGCTAGTTATACCTCCCAGCCGCGAAGGGATCTTCTCGTGTTTCCAATCCGATCAAGCACCGCAACGAGCGGCACCTCCGAGATGTGGCACACGTACGGCTCGATGATGTCTCCTCCTTCTTGATCCAGCAAGGTGAGGTGAGAGGTAGATGAATCTCCAGCAGCACGACGGTGTGGTGGTGGATGTGGTGGAGAAATTCCTGCAGGGCTTCGCCAAGCAGCTGCGGGAGAGGAGTAGATGGGAGAAGGGAGGGGCTGGCAGCTAGGGTTCAAGGGGGCTGCGCCCAGCCCTCCCCCCTTATATAGGCTCGGTACTGTTCACAAGTAACAGTACGTGAACAGTAACTTGCCTCTCAAGTTCCTCCCTTTTTCCTTTATCTTTAGATCTCCTATTTTTAAGGATATCGATCTTATCCATCTAGGAAGGGGGGTACTGTTCACGTGAACTATTCACGTGTGTACTGTTCATGCAGTACCCTTGGTCCATGTGGACCCCTCTGGGATAAGTGGGCCCTACTCTAGAACCCTCCGGAACCTTTCTAGAACTTCTCCGGAACTCTGCCGGAAAATCCCGAACCTTTCCGAAACCCTAAAAATACTTTCCCATATAATCAATAGCGGGACATGGATGTCCATATTGATTCCCACATATTCAACAATATCATTTATCGGTTGAACCACGATGTCGAATGTTCCATTCCTTTGTCTCACGATATTTTACTTGCCCGAGATTTGATCGTCGTATCACCATACCTAGTTCAATCTCGTTTCCTGGTAGTAATCTTTACTCGTTCCGTAATACAACATCCTCTGTGACTAACTCCTTATCCCTTGCTTGCAAGCGACATCGAATGTGATTACCGAGTGGGCCCAGAGAATATCTCTCCGTCACGTGGATGGACAAATCCCACTCTTGATACATGCAACCCAACAAGTACTTCCCGAGATACCTGAAAGACACCTTTATGATCACCCTGTTACGGCGTGATGGTTGATGCCCTCAAAGCTTCTTCCTTGGTACTAGGGAGTGGCATTATCTCATGATCGAAGGACTAGAACATTTAACATATGATAGCTGAAGCAAATAAAACTTAGTGACACGATCAAATTGCTACGCTCAACTGGTCTATCTATCACATCATCTCCTAATGATATGACCTTGTTATTAATTAACAACTCATGTTCATGGTTAGGAAACCTTAACCATCAATTAATCACAAGTTAGTGTTAGAGGATCACTAGGGACACGGTGTTTGTTTATATAACCACACAAGTAATAATGTTTTCAATTAATACAATTATAGCAGTGGAGAATAAACTTTATCATGAACTTGAAATATGAAAATAACAACTTTATTTATTGCCTCTAGGGCATATCTCCTCCTTGAGCCTGGAGGCCTCGTCTTCAGCAGCTGCAAAGGACAAGTCAACACGACAAGAAGCAAAACATCAAAAGGAGCTTGGATTTCCTTACCTTGAGCCCAGGGCGCCTCTTGGAAAGACCCCTCCTCAGGGCAGTAATCTCAACCCCCGAGCACGGGCGGCCTCCTGCGTCGCTTGAAGGGTCCCCCTTATGTTGTCCAACTCGGCCTTGCACTGGCTGAGTCGAGTCGAGCCGAAGTTGCGCTGGAGAGCTCGGTCTATCCGTGGACCGTTTGGTTAGAGTCCATGCAGAGAAACGGCACAGAAAGTTAAGTAACCGAAAATTCGTCTAGACACGACTCGGTTCTTGACCCAGTGGAGCCTCGGGGCTACACTCCTGATCATGCACCAGAGTAACAATCTATGGAAAAAGACAAGTATCCCTCAGCCCGACTTACCCTAGTCCGACTCGAAGGCTCGGGCATCGGTGCATCACAGGAACAGCACCAGAATAAGGATCGCCTCCGCCCGACTCGCCTATAGTCGGCCGGAGCTCGGTGGGATACAGCCCCAGTGGGTGCACCATCAGTGTCACTCACACGGCAAAAAAAGAGAGAATGGAATAGCCAGAAAAGAAATGCCAAGGACACAAGCTTTACTGCAACAATGCTCGAAGTCTGCCGTTAGCATGTTGGCGTCTCCCTCGCTACATTTTCAAGCAGCACCGGGTATGTGACATCTCCGAGCTTGGCGTGTGACGTCCATCGCCTCGTCCCGCTCTTCTGCCTCGCGGACGTCATCTACCTTCCCGTAGGAGCTTCGCCCGTCGTGTGGGAGTCCGTTTGCGCGACCCGCGCGGCTGGTAATTCGCCAGCTGGATATCCCGGCTAGAGATGCGATCGATTCAACCTCCTCCACGGAGCACCTATATGTCCTTTGTGGTCCGCGAGAAGCGGTACTCGCCGTGGCTCCTCGTTGGCTGAGGAACGGAGAGAATAGCGCTAGGCTGTGGCGAGAGGAGTCGCGGCCGCCCTTGAAGGAGTATGAGGGCCACACTATTGGACCGACTGGACTCTCCCCTTGACCGACGTCGGGGCACTCGACACTGAATACTGGGGGAATGTCCCCCGTCCATCCTGATCTGCAGAAGCACTCAGCTACGTCAGTTTCTCTCTCCGTTGTGAAGACAAACAACCAGGCAAGTGTTCGCGCTCGTGACTTACTTGACGATCAGGACAGGGACCTACGCTTCATGTAGCCCCGTCGGCAGCTGACCTCGGTGTCGGCGGCTGGGAAGTCGGCGATGTCCTCACTCTGCGAAGGCGGCATCGGCAGTCCTTTTTTCCCCTCCGATTGGAGGGGAACTGTTCATCCTCCGCCGCCTGAGGAGTCTAACCTCGGCGGCAGGCTGGCACCATCGGGGCAGGTGGGGTCGGAGGAGCGACTTGTCCTCGCGCGGCCGCGCGTCGGGGGCTGTCTCTCCTTGTCGTCCCGCAGGCGAGACGGGACTATCATGTGCGTCTTCTCTCGACGCCGCACAATCAGCGACGCGCTGGGCTCCGCGCGATGGCGCCTTCTTGAATGACCCGCACCCCTGTCGGCGACGGTTTGAGTGCTCCCCCTGCGCTGCTGCCCTCCGCTGGGACATCCTGGCAAACCGGAGGCTTGTTCCAGATCTCATTCTCCGGTGAGGGGCGCTGGAACATGACCCAACCAAATCCTCGACGAGGTCGAGACAACAGACGAAGACTGAGTATGACTCACTGAAATCATATGCTACACAAATGATGAAGTCGGGGCTAGCTCGGAGGATGTGACGCGGCTGTGGGGCACCGTAGTGTGTGTCTAAGAGTATCCAAATCCGCTCCTGTAGCCCATACAGCTTCCCGACTCGGCGTTTGATCTCCTCCTCCAGGTGAGACTCTATCGGCTAGCTCCCGGGTCACGTCTTGAGGGCCGTGTATGCATACATCGGTGAACCCTGAGTTTTGCCGGCTGGATTATAACAGGCGTCGGATGAAGGTGCTACCACTCCGACCCTAGTGACACCCGACTGGAGCACTTGGAGAGAGATGAGCATCAGACTTCAACTGCTGCTCCCTTCTAGCGGAGCTCCGTCAACTCGCCTCGATCTCAGGAGGTTGGCCCACGAATTTCGGGAGCGTAGGCTCGGGGTTGCCACAATAGAACAATCCGAATGCCATCCCTTGTTGGAGGTCTGGAATGGCAACTCAGGTAGTTCTTGACGGCTCCCGCCTCAGCTAAAACCCGCTCCTCTGACGACAGCCGGTGATTCTTGTTCTTGCTCGGCTGCGGCTTGACTATGAAGGCTACTTCCACAGTGCAAAGTGCGGCTCGATCCCGAGGAAGCACTCGCAGAGCATGATAAAGGCAGTACGTGGAGCATCACTATTGGGATTGAGATTGTGCAGCTCCAGACCATAGAAATAGAGAAGTCCGGCAAGAACGGATGTACCGGACAAAGAGGCCCGGTGGAGAATGAAGAGTGGACGACGAGCTCGCCGGTGTTGGGAGTCGGCACCTCTTCTCCTGCGGCAGGACACCACTCTATCAGCTTCTCAGTGGCAGCACTCCTGCTTCCACCAAAGTGGCGTAGCCGGCCTCCGTGGCGGTGGATTTGGTCCCAACGCGTGAAGGGATCTCAGGAGTCGACTAGAGGGGGGGTGAATAGGTCGGCTCTAGAAATTAAAATGCCTAATGGGTTTCTCTTCTGGAGATAGGTCAATCCTAGAGAAAATATATGCAACTGATGCAGGTAACTGAGACTCAGCAAGATATATCAGATAAACACCAGACACTCAGATAGCAAACTCAGCTGATGTAGAACAAGTTAAATTCAGAGCTAACTGAGTCTCAGGTGTGAGAGTCAGGTGAGTGCATCAGATGACGTGAACAGGAAAGGTACTAGCTTTAGCAGGAGCTAACTGAGTCTCAGGTGAGGAAACTCAGTTAGTGTGCAACAAATAAAGGTGCTCTAGTGATCTAAGCATACATAGACATCAGAATAAGTAAGAACAGATCACAAGACAGAAAGTAAAGCACACAATGATTTGTTTTACCGAAGTTCCTACTTCTTGCGAAGCAGTACGTCTCCGTTGAGGAAGCTGTTCTCACAGCCGGCACCAAAACGTGCTCTTTCCTCGAGTACCTTTCTTGTGTGGAATCCTTTTATCTTGCTGCTGCAAGACAGGCAGACCCGAATCGCCCTCACAGACTCTTGGTGGCAGCCACACAAGACTTGGCTTGCTCACCAACTCCAAGAGCACTCCCACTCTTGGAGGAACCAGTACCTCGAAGATTACACCTGAAGGACTAAGTAACTCACTCTCGCGATGGATGCACGCAGGCAACACTCACTTGGAGACCTAGAGCTCTTTCTTTCTCAACAGGTTGCTTTCGGGTTAGAGGCAAAGGTTGGGTAAAGGTTCGAGGTTGAAAACCTCCCCAGGTTCCCTATTTATAGGGTCCCTGGCAGCTAGCCGTTACCCTCATGCCACGTCAGACAAAGAGCCACCAGACCTAACCTATCTGAGACTCAGCTAACGAGCACCTCTGGTAACCTACTAGCCACGGCTGAGCTACCCACCTGAGTCTCAGATGCCAAACTCAGGTGGACTCGGTTGCCTCAGGCAGCACCTGAGCACAACTCTGGCCGGCTCACTACAAGCCTACAACTGACCAGAGAGCAATGACCTCGCCAAAGTCCCTGACCAGCTCGCTTAGACCCTTGGCACTGGTTCCAAGCTTCTTCACCGAAGACGACTGCCCTTGTAGACGCACAGAGAACCCTTGGTCCTGATCCACTAGCTTCCTAGCTCCTTCAGGACTTATCCAGCTTGCATTCACGGCCCTTGAACTCCATCAAGCAACCATCACCTCGCTTGCCCTCGAGCACAGCCTCGGCTTCCTCGCAACTGTGCCTCAGGAACCTAGCTCAGCTGGTCCTTCTGACCTTCCCAGTTCCTTGCTCTTTTTAGGGCTCATCATCAACAGTTGTCTCACATCAGCTTTCACCTGTCCATCTAATCCCTATTCACACTCATCACAAACATTAGACACAGGTGAGGATTGCCAATAACCATCAAAACCAAACTCTGGGGCAAGATAGCCATCCTTCCAAGCTCCATGGGAGTGGATGCACTTTCACCTTTCTCATAAGTCTCTTAAGCTCTTCAAGCTCCTCCTTGAGCTTGTTGTGTTCAGCTGCATCCACAGAGTTAGTAGCAGTAGAGGTTGAAGCCTCTGTTAAGTTATCAATTGCACAACCTGTGGAAGTTAGAACATTTATGCGACTAGCACAATTGATGCATGATTCAATGATAGTAGGAGCAGGCATAGGTGCATCAGTGGATATAGTAGAGGAAATATCAATGCACATGGAATGCTTTGCCTTAAGCTCCTCATGCTCTTTCATGAGAGATTCATGAGCTACCTTGAGCTTTTCATGGGCTATTTCCAGATTCTCCTGGTCTAGCTTGAGGTTTTCCCTGTCATTAGTAACCTCATCATATGAATCTCTCAGCTCCCCGAGTTTATCCCTTAGAGATATATTCTCCTTCCTCTCCTTGCCGTAGGCCTTATTTGTTCTTTCCAGAATACCCATTAGTTCAGCATAATCAGGAAAGTCATCTTCAGTAAGTACCTTAGATTCTTTGGTCATAAGGCACAAAGGACTAGAAGTAGATGATGTCTGATCAGCCTTGGCGTTGATCTGGGAGCTGTGTGACCTAGCTGTGTCACAGCTGGGTGCATCAGCCATGCTGATGGCAATTCCAGCAACTTGTCCTTCATCTTTAGATTCTTCCTCTGAACCTGAATCATCTGACACCCAAGCTTGTCCAACATAGGCTCTAGCACTGGCCTTGTTCCTGGAGTAGGTTGGATGCTTGCTGTTGAAGGCCTTCTTCTTCCCATGGAAGTTCTTCTTCCTCCTGTATTGGTTGTTGTCCTTCTTCATGCTTGGACAATCAGTAGCAAAGTGGCCCTCCTTGCCACACTCGAAGCACTTGTTGTCTTTGGACAATTTCTTTCCTTTGAATATGTCACTTGACCCAAATTGCTTCTTCTTCTTGTAGAACTTTCTAAAATTTCTTGTGAGGAGAATAAGTTCACTCTCTTCTCCATTGGTCATCTCCTCATCAAGTTCTTCACTGCTATCACTCTCAATTTGTGACGTTGAAGCAGTGGTCTTCAAGGCAATGTTCTTCTTAACAGCTGGGGAAGAGCTTTGCTTGCCTTCTTGCTTAAGTTCCATCTCATGTGTTAGAATCCTTCCTAACACTTCAGTGGGTTTCATCTGGTCGAACCCATCCTTCTCTTTCAGCATTAGAACAAGAGTTCTATAGGCCTTAGGGAGCACTGACAGAAACTTCTTGATCACATCTTCATCTTCAACCCGATTGGAGCCTAGAGCCTTCAGCTGGTTGGTGATGATGGTGAGTCTTGAAAACAGAGAGTTGATGTCTTCACCATGCTCATACTCAAATCTCTCTAGCTTTGATTCCAGAAGACTTCTCTTTGACTTCTTCAAAGTGTACTGCCCTCATAGATCTGCTCCAGAGTACCCCAGATATCCTTGGCAGAATCCATGGTATTGACTCTATTGAAGTCATGCTTCTGAAGACCCATGAATATTGTTGTGGCAGCCCTAGCATTGTTCTGAATGTTCCTCTTGTCAACCAAGCTAGGGATGGTGGCGTTCTCCAACCTGTATCCTGTAGACACAATCTCCCACACATCTGGATCAATGGTGATAAGATGCATTTGCATCTTTCTCTTCTAGAAGGCATAGTTAGATCTATTTAAAGACAGATATTTTACCCTCATATCCTGACATCCTTTAAACTCTGGCTGTTAGGCCAATTCAAAGAGCAACTCGCTCTAATACCAATTGAAAGGACAGAGGATGCCGACTAAAGGGGGGTGAATAGGAGGCTAACTATTTTTCACTTGTTTTAACTTTGGTTATCAATTTAAGCCTTAACAGATTGCTAGGATAAGCTAGCTGTGAGACAGGTGAATGACACAGGCAATATGTGATATGCAAATTAACACTTAGCTATCACACAGGTGTCTAACACAGGTAAGCTAAAACCTTAGAACAGATAAGCTAGTTAATCAGCTATGTAACAAGTAGCTGCCATAGGCAAGAGATATGATATTCAGTAACTGAGACACAGCTATGCTAACACAGGTGATAAAGGTAATCAATCACAGATGAACAAGATATGGATGATCAACACAGGCAGGCAAGTCTAATGAATATCTAAAAGCAATGTAGAAAGAACTCAGAGAGACAAGGTGTTTTTCACCAAAGTTTCCTACTCTTTACAGAGAGGTACGTCTCCGTTAGAGAGGCTACTCCAAAGAGATCGTCAGCACTGAATCGTGCTTGTTCTCCGAGTACCTGAGTGATTAGGCCTCTTCCTTTGCTTGTGGAAGTCCTTTAGCCTTGCAGAAGGTAGACTTCAGATCACCTTCACAAACGTCTGGTTCAACCCACACAAGCTTGGGTGATACCAGCGACTCCTACGCCCGTCTAGGAGTAGACACTCTAAGAGTAATAGATTCAGCAGCAATAACTCTTGGAGGAACCAATGCTCTTTGCTCAAAGACTCTAACTCTCGTGAACTAACACTTAGGAAGTTTGGCTTCTATTCTGAGAGTAGGAGGCTTTGCAACGGTCGAATATGATTCACTGGATTGAGCAAGATTGAGGTTGAAGACCTCTCCTGGTCCCCTATATATAGGGTTCACAGGCACCTGACCGTTACACTGTTGCCACGTAGAATTAAGTGAGTCACCGGTGATAGACACCGGTGACACAGCCAATCACATCGCCCAACTATAACCGGCTCTAGCAGACCGACACCTGTGTCACCGACGGTACACACAGGTGAACCCTTAGCTGACGTAGCCTAACTACTCAGCCCGTTCTTGGCACACTACATGCCCTTAGCGCACAACTAACTCTGATCCCTAATAAGGAGAGAACCTCCGACAGTTTTCTGACTCGACAGACAGACCACGCAGTGCAGGTCCCTTAGCATTTACAAGCTCTCCCCTGGTACAGAGGTGTACCTGAGTCACAGAGCGAAAGACCACCTATGACACAGCTGTGTCACATCGGTGACTCTATCTTCTAGGGTTTTTCTACCACTAGCACGACAGAGTGCTAGCATAAGCCAGTTTCACACTTGTGCAAAACTGTTGACACAAGGCCACTGACCTCAAAGCATCAGTGCCACTGTCCAATACTCCGAGCATTGAGCAAAAGAACCTCCACAGAACATTACTACTTCATACCTCTTGATAGTATGGGTGTTTCCTATGGACTCAAAGAAACTAGCAAATCTAGGCTTTACCTGCCACCAACTGTATTCATAGCCGTTGACGCATCAAGCCACCATCACCTTGCTTGCAACTCCTTGCACAGCACCAGCTTCCTCACAGCTGTGACACAGCTGCCTAGCATAGCCAATCCCTTGTCCTGGAAACCACCTTTGTACTTTTTGGGTGGTCATCTTTTCCTTGATGATCCTTCTTCCTAGAACCTATTAAACCTGCTTACACTCATTGTAAACATTAGATTCCTGTTTGAGTTGCCATTAACCATCAAAACCAATTAGGGGCCTAGATGCTCTTTCAACCCCTTTGTTCAGTAGCCTCACGAAAAGTTGAAACAACTCCATCGACCATCCACAGGTCTTCGAATGAGGTAGCACCCATGACATGGTTTAGAAGAACTCTTAAATAGTACCACTAACCTTTAGCAGGATGGGTCGACATGGTTCTCCCAACATGCATGTGTTTATCTCTCTTTTTCCATTCCTCTTTGCCTAGCAAAACCAAATAGCAAACCCTGGCAAATCCCTATATAGATGAATGTCTCATGGCCACGAGAAGAGTCAATTAGCCTTGAAATAAGCAGTCGACATGTATGGAAGAACCTTGCCGAGCAAGAACTTCACGTAGCTTAGCATTTTCACTAAATGAAACCACATGCATGTTTGGGAAATGAATTTGTAGGTGTAGCACTAAACGAAGACACTCCACTTAGATTGAAGTTGTAGACCCTCCATACTTCTTCTGGTGGGGTAATCCATCTAGCTTCCGTATACTCGGTAATCTCATCAATGCGACCATCATTATCTATACCGTTCACTAAAACAGAAGCCCTATCATGTCCCTTATAGATGTATTTGTAGAGATACTTCACATCCTTAATACTGGAGCAAATCTCAACGTATGTGGCAATTATACCTCCTCAGCAGGTAAGGGCTGTAAGGCACAACCCACCTATTGTCCAACATCCGCACATCTACATTTTGGCCATCATCCCTTCTCTTACAAATGGGGTATGAATCTTTTCCCTATTGTGTTGTGTCGCAAAACAAGCGAGGGTAGTAGTTCTTACAGTTACCGTCTTACTTGCATATGTTTTTGGGATTCAAGACTCTACATGGGTCATGCATTATGTGCTTCACCACCATTGCGTGACGTTTCAGGTACTTCTCTCTTTTCAGGAGCTCAGCCAAGATGATGTGGCCATATTGCTCTGGGCATGTCAGCTTTATCCTGATTGCATAATAAGAAGGAAGTGTGCATGTGTAGACCCCTTTTTTGAAACTCAACAACATAGGCATATGCGACCATGACACCAAGAATGTGATCTTTGAACAACTGTTTCTTAAGGTCCTCTAGCTTGGCTCTAAATATCCCTACAACAAGATTAGGTCGATCTTGAGGGGTTTGACCAGGCTCGAGCTCCCTAGTTATCTCCTCTCAATTAGGGTTGTAGGTCATGGTTAGGAAACTGTTTGGCTTACCATACTTTGCACCAAGGGTGGTAGCATCATAGTATCTTCGTCTCATGTTCCTAAAGCTACCATTAAACGTTATCGAGAGTATGTTTCATTTCTCGACCTCCCTTGCAGAGTTTTCACTTGCAGAAACACTATCCACTACACCTTAATATAGGACGACCCTTAGTTCCTTCTGGTGATCTATTATCCAATTCAACCATGTAGTTTCTACCTTGATGTAGGTGTCGATGACAAATTGTTGGAATAGGCAATGCCCATATAGAATGGAGTTAAATATTCCACGACGCATCTAGAACTTGTAGCAATAGTATTCATGCACCGAGATGCACAAAAAACTCTTCGTATCTATCAAAAACATTTTGGCATGGAGAATGTCAGCTTTAGCACAATAACAATGCCAAATGAATGCATACTAGGTAAATGAGATGGCTTATCTGGGTCGTGGTGGTTGTTTGATCGGGATTGCAGCACCCGGAAAGAGGCACACCTTTCTTTGGTATCTCAGGATGCCAATCAAGTCCCTCCGGGAATAAGAGAGGGTATGACAGAGGATCGTAGCGTCCATAGTGAGGCCAGATGGAATATCTTTTGTTGTTATTCGCAAATAGGGTGACACTACAATCGAACTTCTTGAGCAACTCATTTCCCTCGATCCAAACGATGGCCACCTTAATGTTATTAGCCTGTTATGGGTGCGCTGGTTGAGCTTCATATCAGTGTTCAATGCAATGCAATATTCTACCAAATCTTTGACTCCGCCTAGGCTCTTGAATGTTTCTAAATAGGGATTGTCTTTGAGAATGTCAACGAGCCTCCGGATGACATACAAGTCAAGGTTCTGACTATGCTGGAACCTATGCTACAAGGTAGTACCACATCATAGAAGTAGAGCTCCAGATGGTCCAAACCATCATCATTCAGACCAAATGAGTGTATTTATGGTAAATTTGACCATGGGCTTGGAACGTGTACACTCCATCCCTCATGTTAGTATAGTTGTTGTCGAGATGCACAACAAGGGTAGTGAAGGAGAAATGACCATTGAAGTACCTAATGCTATCCTGAAAATGCTTTGCATTGGAATCTGAGCATGTGTATAGCATTCGGAGCTCTTCTAGTGGTTCCGAAGTGGAGAGATTGACTTTCCTGTTCTGGCAGCAAAACTCAGGAGACTCATACTCAAACCTTTTCACAGCACAATGGAAGTAGTCGGTTTGAGCTTTCAACATGTGAGTGGTATCTGGTAGATTTGATAGACATGCTCAGATGTATCGATGCTATTAGAGCCTATGACAAAGGCATTTGTTACAGCAGGGTCACTTGAACCAATGATACAATCTTGCCTGGGGATACTGCGTCTTGATGCATTTCGTGAATTCTGCTGACTATGCCTTGCTTGCCTTTGCTCAGGTGTCATGCTTGCATAGTGTGCTCTAGCTCGATATGCCGATTTTCAACCTGCTCTAGTCTGATGAGTCTATTTTGTACTCATTTATTTCTTTAAGTTTGATCTGTATTCAATGATTTTGACTTGATTAATTCCTGATTTCTGCTACTGATGACTAAGTAATCACCAAATTGTGCAAATATCTTTTTTTGGACTAAATATGTGTAGGATCACTAGAAAAGGGGCATGTATGGATGTATTTGGAAACTACTCATCAAGAGGAGTGCCCACGAAGAAACGAGACCCTGAACAGAGGTTCTAGTGGACAAGATGAATAGTAGTATGATCGACATCGCCTGTACCACACGGTCATACCACTAGTGTACGACACCACCACGTCAAATCGACCAATCTTCATTAAGGTGTCCTAGGGAGATTCACGATGGTTATTCCAGAAAACCCTAAACAACACCTCTAATATATATAAAGAGAGAGGAGGAGAAAGAAGAAAGGGGGAGGGGAGAGAGGACTATGAAGGAGGACCGACAAAGAGAAGGAGAAGAGAATGAGAAACCTCATACAGCCACTACCATAGCCACTATAGTTTTTGTACTCTTTCCATCACTATTGCTAAGAAGCAAGGTTATAAGACGTTAAGTATTTTAATCCAAATAATTATCCCTTTTATCTCCTTGTTGCAATTTCTTTCATTGATTTGATTTTGGTAATTTCTATGGATCATGAGCACTCCCACATAGGCTTTGGGAGGAGGATTAGCTTAGTAGATTAAAGATTATTTATATTTGATCATATTTATTTTATATCTAGATTTCTTGATATATTTTTCTTGTATGATCATCTTGATAATAGGCGCCTAAGGTGAACATTAGGGAGAACTTCTGCAACCTTTGAAGTGAAAGTGACAGCGACACGAGAAAGAGGGAACCATGAGGAGACTTTAGGGTGAGCCAACACAGTCACAATGCTTTAAGCATTGGTCTAGCTAGATTTTAATAATTCTGGTGACACAGCAGATGTCAGCATCGGGGTTGGACAATAGATCCTATGAGTAGGTGGATGTTAGCATAGATGAATTACGGACGTGTTGCCCATTTGATCATTTATCTTTGGTTACCGGTGCAATAATATGATCCATGTATTAATATTCTAATCTGTAAGTGAAACTCACTCCTAAGGATAGCTCAATGGTCTCAACGCCATGACCATTTTCACGATAACTCATTTTTGTAGGATCGATAAATCTCAAAATACTTTCAAGGGAAAACTTACTGTAACTGATCTAGTCTTCTTGCTAGGCCAGCATTAGTGTCCTGCTTACGTAGTGTGCTCTATTGCGTTCACGCCTAGCCAAAACATTTGCTGGTGTATCATTCGTGTTGCCTCTATTAGCTTGATTACTCCTTTGCGTTTGATTTGATGTTATGGAAGCAGAACTACCTACCTGACACATGACGACCACCTTTCCTGCCTAAAAGGTAAAAAGGTATAGCGCATGTAAGTAATAAATTAGAGTTGCGGCTGCATGTACAACATTAATTTTTCTACTTTGTAATGGTTTTTACCATTTGATCATTCGCTTTGGACCAACATGGTCCTAGTTAGGGTACTCTGAGTTGGAACCAATGGAGTATGCATTTGATTTGATTTAGCTCTTCTTCATCATCTTACGATGAATAACATGTCGTTTAAGGTGGCTCACGTATAGACAACCTGGTAGGGCACATTGCACATTACTGGTGCAAAGCGCTTAGGAGTACGATGTTCATCAACCACCGATAAAATGACAATAAAAAAATTCACATATTTCTATTTAGCATCTATGGAATGGGATAATATCTCAGTATTATAAGGGCAGGCAACTTTGCTATCTTCTTTTCCTTTCGATGCAGATTGGTTTGGTTAATGTGGCATCATTGTAGAACTCTATCGTGATCGAGAGGAAAAACCGTGTGAACATGAAAGAAGTATTGGTGTAAGATTAGAAGAAGCAAGATATTCTGGTGCTGCCAAAGACTTGCGCCGCATCGACTAACATATAGTGGCATCCTAAAGTTCGGAAATTCCTCACGGTTAATGGTGATAATTCTCATAGCACAAACTTGGCACTGTCTGTAGATAATTATATTACAAATAGACTTAAATAATGTTCTTTGGAGAGAGACATAATAAGAATACTCGTTCTCTTACCTAAAAATCAGCTTCCTAACTTCTTGTTCCTTATAACATTGCCTATATGAAATCCTCCTACCTTTTCCTGCAGCAAAGAATATATTCAGGGGTCTCAAAACTGTATGTGTGGACTATTTTGTCTGATCACTTTCCTCCTTCTTTTTTTCTATGCATCTTAAAAGGCGAGCGCTACAAATCGGCATTCCATCGGCATAGCTGACAGCCGTCGGATGTGACCTAAATTTACGGGAAATAATTTTAGTGACTATAGAAAACAATTATAGTGACCATATGAAACATCGCAATTGTTTGTATGCAATATGTACCGTGGGCTCACATGGAAACATTTGCGTAGTGAGATGGAAATATTTTACTAAACCTTACGCAACAAAAATTTTCAAACCAATACAACAATGGAATGTATACGGCTCAATCCCGGATTTTTGAGAAACTTATGATTTAAATCGCTAAATTTCCGGCATCGTGGGCTCCTCCTGTTATGACAACACGGAAATATTTGCATAGTAAGACAGAAACATTTTACTAAACCTTGTGCAACCAAAATTTCAAACCAATACAACAATGGAATATATACAACACCATCCTAGAGTTTTGGGAAACTTATGATTCCAATCGCGAAATTTCCGGCATCGTGAGCTCCTTCTATTATGGCAATGTGGAAATATTTGAGTAGTGAGAGGGGAACATTTTACTCAGACTTGCGCAACAAAATTTGTCAAATCACCACAACAACTAATGTTTGTTCTCCGGGCTAATTTGTTTATGTTTCAGTCATCGGATATTATGTTTCATATATAACAACAATTTGTTTCATATACAACAATAATTTGTTTCCATCGATTTCTTGCGGTGGTCATTGTCGACCTCGACGAACTTGACCACGCCATCGCCATTGACGTCGACAGTCCGGTAGGACTCGCTCAGCCTACGGTGGTCGTCGACGACATCGAGGCCATACGATCCACCTTGTCGAACTCCTCTCGCGGCACGCAACGCCGGCGCCCCCAGACTGGTGCTTCCACTCGCCGCTGTCCAGGAGGGAGAGGCGCTGCAACGACGGGCAGAGGGGATCGGCCTGGAGGGCACCGGCGGCACGGCGAGGCTGAGGGAGACGGAGACGTCGGGCCCAGTGCTCGTGCGAGAATAGGTCGTGGTGGCATTCGCGAGCTCGTGCCGGGCGACGAGCCTCCATGGCAACGGTGGCCAGGGCGTGCAGTGAGCTCCGCGAGGGTGGCGGTGGCGAGAACAGGAGATGGGGAGAGGCAAAATCTGATTGGGGATTATATAGGAAGGAGTGAACGGTTAGATGAATAACACAAAAATGAATGGTTGGATTGTAGGCTGATAGAAAGGCTCGATCGGGATGCCAGCGTGCAGCGTTTTTCTCTTAAAAAGGTGTTACCTATGACATATGGTAATCTTTGATTTAGCGGCAAGAGGATGACGTAAGAATCTAATTCCAGCTTATCACAAAAAAAAATTCCAGCTTTATGTCGAATCAACACTAAACTTATAGGTAGCAAGAAATTAACAAAGAAAGTGAACTCTAATGCCGTGATATTAACTTTTAATACTAGAGATCATACGGAGACAAAACCACCGACGGATCACGCAAAAGTTATACTAACCAACAGAAGGGAAATGAGGAGCTAGCTGTTAAAACAGTATTGCCCGTGTGCTTGTGCTTTATGACTACTAATTGGAGAAGGTCTAGATGTTGCTGAAAACAATTCCATAATTTAAACACGACATATACAGGAGTTCAGAGCCACCTGCCCTCTTCATTTGGAACAAGAACCACAACAACCATATGCTAAGCTTGGGAAAACTGTGTACCTTTATGTTAAACAAATTTTCTAGGTATGGCTAATTGGAGAAGGTCTGGATGCTGCTGAATAGTTCAAGGCATAGAAATGAACACAGTTTATCCCATACTGACAGTTCCCACCAAGAATGGTACGCAAGGACTGTTGCATATACTCGATGACTCCTACAACCACTATACCTAAAACACTGCAGAATGTGCATTCCCGCGAGGTAATTAAGTCGCAGTGCAATGCAACTGCGCAAGAAGTTTATAACGTCATCTAACTTAATTGACTATTTTGAATTTTTTTCAGAATCGAGCCAAAAAATTTGTTTTCAGAATTGGCAACCAAGGAGGGTCATGAGCGCATGGCATATCCTTGGGATTGTTCATGTGTTCACTACTATAGGATGGCTAATTCCAGCTGGTTCATAAACATCATCCCAGACGATTTACATGACTGACTCGGATTCATGGTAAGGGATGTGGAGGCCTCATTCCAGCCGGTTAACCAACCATCTAGGATAGTCCAATATCCTAGATGGTTTGGCCAAACAACCGCCTGGGATATATATTATATCCCAGATGGTTCGGTCAAACAATCACCTGGGATCTACATTATATCCTAGACGTTTCATCCCAACAACCGCTTGGGATGTATATCATATCCTTGAAGAATCTTGCGCACAACCGCCTGGGATCTATCTTATATCCTTGGCGTTTTTCACATATCCCAGATGGTTCCTTTGTGGAATCGGCAGGGATATGAATTTATAGTACTAGAATTTTCCTGGTTTTTCGGCTAGCCTCAGGAATTGCTAGCCATGCCCTCTGAAAATAGCAGAATAACAGACATCAAACAGATCCAATTGTCACATGCATCAACTAGCAGAATTACAATCTCACATTCATCAAAATTGTCATGGATATCATCACATCTCACATATATAATTGAACGGATTTGAAACCTAAGTAATTTGACATCTGCACATTTCTTTGCATATTCCACATCTCACAGATTTAAACATACATAGAATTGCAAACATAAGTAACAGGGGGGTCAAAAATGCACTCAATTTCACTGCATAAGTAAACATATAGTCATAGAATTGCAAAGAACACATCTTCTAGTGGAACTTGCCATCTTTGGTGAGGACATAAGATATTATGAACAAGGCGAGGACCCCTTGGATTTGTCGTATGTCTACGGGAGACAAGGACATTACTCCAATTTTGAACCCATCCTATAATTGAACCCATCTTGTAATCATGAATATTAAATTCATGAAGATTAAATACAATTTGAGCTTCCTGTGGTGGTTTACATAGTAGCCACAAATGCCGATTCCAGCTGGCTACTAGTGGCACTGGGAAAAAAATTCAGATTTATGTACATGACATTACTTGATGTTAGATGAGATACGAGATTTTTTTTAAGTTAGGCAGTACCTTGTAAGCAAAACAGTGTTTAAGAGTGTCCGGGCCACCATGATTTCGGGATGTCGCCCATGCCCTATGTGGTAGGAGCAAATCTTGCTCAACACGGATTTGCAAAATAAAGTAAAAGGTGAAGAATGTACAGATGATTGTTTACTAATCTATCGATTAAATCATTGATTACGAACCCGTCCCTCTTTTTATACCTTAAGGAGTCAAGATAATAGACCTTCTTCCATACCTTTTTGATCACGATCAAGATCCAGTGTCCTCTACAGAAAATGATTTTGCTTTTAATATCTTACCCCTAGTTGAAAGCCAAATGAGTTGAGTGCACGCATCACTTACTCTTGGTTCCAAGCAAGACATATTATTTCTTTGTCTTGTATCTGGCATAATGCGTTCGTGACGTATTGCTCGACAAGATCCTTATCTTGTGCTAGGCTTTGCACGGAGACTAAGTGTGGGCCTAGGTAACCTACCAAGAGGTTCTTTTTTCTTGATAATTGTATCATGTACCTATGTAGACATACATAAAAAAACAAGGAGTTACATGAATGTATGAACGTTGGGGTATTACGAGAACGTAGACAAAAGTTGTAAACACTTACAATGTCTAGCATCTATTAGGAAGGCGTCCAAACGCCGGAGGTTGAAGAGATCGAATAAGTCCTCGTAGTCTATTGTGAAGAATGACGGGTTATGCTTGAAATGATCAGTTTGGAATTGCACTACTATACCAGTTTCCCTTTAGATGCCCGGCGTATTAGATCTTTCCATGTAGTGAGCATGCAACCTTTGACAAATAACCCCAATCGAACTAAGATCTTCATCGGATAACATTGGTTTTCTAGTCGCGCACCTATGAGCTACCTCCATGAAAGGAACATTCTCATATGTCTGCTTTGTTTTCCCTTGGCCCTCTTTTTTGTAGTCCTTGCTGGAACACTTTTTGCAGGCCGCGTTGGTACTGTAGCACGGCTTTATTGGTGGGGCTCAATAGCAGTTGCTCAAGTGCCGAAGGAGCTCGAACCGGAGGAGGTACCATAGCTTGGCTTTCTTGCTGGGGCTCACTAGCTGGATGCTTTGGCGCTGAATGGGTAGCTATCTTTGGCGGTGAAGAAAACATTGCCATTATCCCAATTTGACACAATGGCTCAGATCGTCGTTGCTCAATCACAATGTTTTTCTTAAGCCACTGGATGAACTTCTCAATGACTTGTCCAAGATGTTTTATCTCGCATTACTACAGAACGGCCCATCCGAGGCGGGCTAAAACAAGTATCCCAGACGGTTGGCCGCTCCGTCTAAAATTGGTGGTCTATGATGACATAGGTCATCGCAGATGGGTGTGCTACCCGTCTGTGATAACCATTCATCCCAGACGGGTCGACTCAACCACCCGTCTGCGATAACCATTCATCCCAGACGGGTCAACTCAACTACCCGTCTGCGATAACCATTCATCCCAGATGGGTAATATCTCTGACCTGTCTCGGATGACTGCTATCACAGACGGGTTTAACTGTTGACCCGTCTGGGATGGGCGTGTACAGAGGGCATAATACTGCCTGTTTTGTGGCTAGCCTCAGGAATTGCTAGCCATGCCCTCTGAAACGGCAGATATATATTGCACAGAATATTCACATATTTAACACAGATATAGATAGATACATTCACAGACAGTGATACACTGAAACAATCACATACTTGGACATGATATATACATTCACAATTGCTAGCTAGATATATTCACAATTGCTAGCTAGAAATGAGTCACACCGTTCAGAATTGAGAGCTCACTGCCAACAAAGCAATTTTCTCGGATGTGCGTTAGCAATAACAGAAAAAGGAACTTTTTAGATCAGAAATCCAAGAAACGAACCAGTCAACGGAATGGGTGGCGGCGCGGGCTCAGGCAGCGGCGGCGCGGTGGAGATGACGGCGGCGCGGGCTCGGCTCCTTCTCCGACGACGACGGCGGCTCGGCTCGCTATAGCTTCTTACTGTGTCCTATTACAGATGTAGCAGATGTATTGTTACTCTAACATATGAGATGAAATGTGAGATGACAATCCTAGAGAACAAAAGTTAACCTTATGTACCAAACCAATAATATATAGGCTGAGCCCTGTGGCATTTTAGAGAATTAGAGGCCTGGAGAATCAACCCCACAAAATTTAAAAGAGCCTGGAGAATTAATCTCATCAAAAGAGCCTAGTCCTTATATCTCGATTAGCTAACCGAATATCCTTTTCATAACTTACTTTCCACAATCACTTTTAAAATAAGTAGAACACAACAGAACAATCGTAAACAAAGCCTTATATCTCGATTGTTTGTTAGACTCCAACATTTGGGTGAATTCAAGAACATATATTTTACAACGTTTATATATATTTTAGAAATTACATTAGTGAAAAAGAAGAAGATGTACAATAAAACCTAAATATGACTGTTCAAATTAATTAGATTTCTATCGAAACAGGTAAATAACTTTATTATAACTAAATATATGAGGATGGTAGCCATTAATATATGTATTAGAAATGTACCATTAATATAACTTGATGTTTAAATATAAAGACATGTATTATATGTATCATGGATCGGTGTTATTGCGCATGATTTAAGGCAGTTAGAATACCATTGATACATTGAATTTTTCATGGGTGGCATGGAGCATGTCAAGCACTTGCACTTGCTCGGCTCCTTCTCGGACGGCGGCGCGGAATGGGTGGCGGCGCGGGCTCGGGCAGCGGCGGCGCGGTGGAGATGACGGCGGCGCGCGGGCTCGGCTCCTTCTCCGACGGCGGCGCGGAATGGGTGGTGGCGCGGGCTTGGGCAGCGACGGCACGGTGGATACATTGAATTTTCATGGGTGGCATGGAGCACGTCAAGCACTTGCACTTACTCGGCTCCTTCTCGGACGGCGGTGCGGAATGGGTGGCGGCGCGGGCTCGGGCAGTGATAGCGCGGTGGAGATAACGGCGGCGCGGGCCCGGGCAGCGGCGGCGCGGGAGGGGAATTAGGGCACAGGGGGGATCAGGTATTCTATATGACGAATATGATGTGACTACTGTTGACCTGAGCCGTGTTGGCTACGGTACAGAACCATTCGTACTCACGAAGCATGTTAATCAGGTATTCTATATGATCGATTCGTACCTGATGAACATGCTTCGTGAGTACGAATGGTTCTGTACCATAGCCAACACGGCTCAGGTCAACAGTAGTCACATCATATTCGTCGGTCTTAATGTGTGAGAGGTGGGCCCAACGACACCGAAATATTGGGATTTTGAACTTTATGTAATCGAGCTCCCAAATCTCATCGATGAACCCATAGTAACAATGCTTATGACCGGCAGAATCGAAAGCATCGACCCGCACACCGCTGTTCTAATATGTGCTTTTTGCATCTTGAGTCTTCGTATAAAATGTGTATCCATTTATGTCATATCCTTGGTATGTCCGGACTGTAAAGTACGGTTTCTTTGACAACCATGTCAGCATTTCATCAGATGATGACGTGGTGGTGATCCGGTCTTGGAACCATTGGTTGAATAGGGACATATGTTGTTTCTTGATCCACACTTCGCTTTTTCTTGGATTTTGATGTCGTAGCATTACCATGTGTCCATCGATGTATGGCGACACCACCGACATGTGCTGCAAGACCATGAAATGAGCTCGAGCATGATCGTCCTGATCAGGAGTGATGGATTTCGCTCCGAGGACCCCGGTACCATGGAGCCTGCCTGCGTGTCGTGATTCAGGTAGACCTATCGGGTTGACATGCAACATGTAGTCCAAACAGAACTCAACGACCTCTTCGGTGGCACAACCTTCCACAATGCTTCTCTTAGGCCGCAAGCGATTTCATACATAACCCTTCAGAATTCCCGTATCTCTCGAACGGGTGCATGCTTCGTAGGAACACAGGACCACACATTTTGATCTCTCTAACTAGGTGAGTCATGAGGTGCGGCATGATATCAAAAAATGACGGGGGGAAGTACATCTCAAGGCGACATAGGACAACCACCAGCCTTGCCTCTAGAGCATCCAGTTCAAGTATACTTACCGCCTTCTGTGATATTCTGTCGAAGAATTGACATAGCATTATGATTGTATCTCGGACATCACCAGGCAAAATCCCTTTAATAGTAATAAGAAGTATCTACATCATCAAAACGTGACAATCGTGAGACTTCATGCCAATTAATTTCAATTCCTACATTGAAACTAGCTTCTTGATATTGGCGCAGTACCCGCTTGGAACTTTCACATTGTGCAAGCACTGGCATAGCTGAATTTTCTCGGCTTTAGAGAGTGTGTAACATGCAGGTGGGAGGAAGGTTCTGCCTTTGTCGGTTTCTATCGGAGCTAACTCAGGCCTGATGCCCAGTTTCACATAGTCTTGTCGTGCCTTCACGCCGTCCTTTGTTTTATCAGGGATATTCAGCAAGAGGCCAATTAGGCTGTCAAACACGTTCTTCTCTATGTGCATGATGTCGATACAGTGGCGAACATGTAGTTCTTTCCAATAAGGCAAACCCCAAAATATTGATTTCTTTTTCCACAAACCCTTCATTAATTTACGCCCCTTTCCAAAAACAACATCAACATCTTTAACCATTCCGTATACCTGTCTCCCGGTTAAATGAGGTGGAGCCAATCCTTCTTCGATGGTTCCGTCGAACTCAGCAACCAACTTGTGGTATGGATGATTTCGACGCAAAATCCTACGGTGCCGCATGTATACGGTTTTGCGCGATTTCTCGAGGTACAAACTGGCCGTATCTTCCATGCATTGACCACAGGCTGTTGCTCCTTTGGTACTTTGTCCAGATAGGTTACTGTACGCAGGATAGTCATTGATGGTGCAAAATAGCAATCCTCGTAGGGTGAAGTTCTCTCTCTTATCTGCATCCCACGTCTCCACGCCTTCGTGCCACAATGTTTCCAGATCCTCCTTCATTAAAGACAGGTACGTATCTATGTCATTTCCGGGTTGCTTCGGGCCTTCGGTGAGCATGGCCAACACGATGTACTTCATCTTCAAGCACAACCAAGGAGGGAGGCTGTACATACAAAGAGCCACAGGCCAAGTGCTATGACGACTGCTCATGTTACCAAAGGGATTTATTCCATCCGTACTCATCCCGAACCGTACATTTCTAGAATCCGCACCAAAATTTGGGAATTTCCTGTCAATGTTTCTCCACTGGATGGAGTCCGCTGGGTGTCTAATCAAATCATCAACTTTACGCCCCTCCGCGTGCCACCGTATTTTCTTTGCATGTTCAGGATTTGCAAACAGACGCTTCAGGCAAGGAATGATAGAAATATACCATACAACCTTGGCCGGAATGCCATTCGTCTCCTCATTGCCCTCGATGTCATCGTCCGTAGCATTGTTGCGCTTCTTGTATCGGGAAGTCTTACAAACCGGACATACATATAGATTCTCGTACTCTTTATGGAAGAGGATGAAGTCATTTTTGCAAGCATGTATTCTTTGTACATCCATTCCTAGCGGACATAGAATCTCCTTAGCTTTGTATGTGCTTTTTGGCAACTCGTTCCCGTCGGGAAGCATGTCTGTCAAGAGTTGTAAAAGTACAGTAAAGCTTTTATCAGACCAACCTCCGCTTGCCTTCAATTTGAGTAGTTCCAGAACAGCTGACAGCCGGGTATATTTCGCCTTGCAACCATGGTACAATTGTCTCCGAGTCCTCCATTAGACCCAGAAATTTGTCATATTGCCTGCCACCAAGGTCATTACCTTCAGCATCACGCAGCATTTGCTCGAAATCGTTGTCATTGGTATGCATCTCAGCATCCTCTTCATCAGACTCAGAATCAACATCAGCCTCCAGATTCAACTCTTCGCGACTCATTCCTTCATCGCTCCCCTCCATGTGTTCGCCATGACGGATCCAATTTGTATAACCAGCTACGAATCCCCTACGGATCAATGATCTTGTAACTGAGCCGTGTTCTTCAACATCTTCTCATTCTTGCAGTCATAGCACGGACAACACATATGACCAGACTTTCTACTCGACATATCATCCTCAGCCACTCTTAAAAATTCATTCACACCACTGATATACTCAAGGCTCACACGGTTCGCATCATACATCCATCTTCGATCCGTCGGCACTATGACATACATATAAACACATGTTGACTAATCAATTATCTATGTGATTCAAAATAATAATTAAACTCATCGCTCTCTCTCACTTGTCCAATTATGCGCAAAACCATCCAAGCTAGAGCCATCCAAGCATGCGTATATATTACATCTAAACCACAATTAATAAACCATCCATCCATGCCTATACATCTATTAAACCATAATTGCACTAGATCTAGGGTTAGAGAGCAATTAAACTAACTAAATAACCACTCTACTAACCTATTGCCACACCAAATCAATTATCTCCTTCCAATCTTCTTCTCCTCCCCCAAAATCGCCTCAAAATCGCCTCAGCCGCCGCCACCAGCCCGACAGACCTAGGAAACCCTAACAGATCTGGGAGCACTGGTTCTGTTATTCAGGTGGAGAAGTCATTCCAGACGGTTTAGTCACTTGAACCACCTGTAATGACCTATCACAGACGGGTGAACAAATGATCATCTGCGATGTATTGCCACATCACAGACGGTTCCTTTCATGACCATCTCTGATGTGTCACCACAAACGGTTCAGTTTCAAGCCATCTGCGATGACTGCTTACATCTCAGACGGGTGATACCTCGAACCGTCTGCGATGAGTCTTTCCAGACGGGTCGGCTACGACCCGTCTAGCCGACCCGTCTGGGATGACATATCATCCAAGGCACTGGGGTTCGGACAAAAGTCATCGCAGACGGGGTCGTTTGCCTGCCCGTCTGGAATGTTTGCTATCCTAGACGGGCTATAGTAACCGTCTGCGATGTGCCGTCCAGGGTGAGCTGTTCTGTAGTAGTGTCGGTATCAGGATCAGTATGGGAAAGCGGGATGTTGTTGTATTGGATATTGGAGACCATGTCCACGTTGACTTTTGCATACCTCGGTGTTAACGGGACATTGTTGACCACATCTCCTTCCACTGGCAGATATGACATCCCATAAGCTACCTCCAGTGCGAAATTCATGTTCTTTAGCTTAACGTACAGCCTACAGGAGGTGAGATGCTGGATCTCATCAACAGGGTTTGTGGTGCTGCTATCGTCAACAACATCAACGGATGTGCAGCTATTCCGTCGACCACCGGACACTAGTACAGAAAAGGTGATTACTGACGGGCAAATATTGCCCATTTGTGACGGGTGGGTGCCCGTCAGCAATCAATCGTCAGTGATAACACAAGTTACCTCTGACGGGTCCACAGCCCGTCAGAGATAGCACATTATCTTTGACGGGCTGGCAATTCGCACCCGTCAGGAATGACTGTGGAGAGGACCGCATGATCGACCTGCAGCAGACACCTCTGACGGGTGAGGTCTAGTCGACCGTCAGTCATGACATCTACCTTTGACGGCTATTAGTCACGGCCCGTCAGAGATGACTGTTGGAAAGGACCGAAGGAAGTCATCACTGACGGGCGAAACAGATGCCCGTCAGTGAAGATAATTACCTGTGATGGGTGATCCGTTCCCACCTGTCAGAGTAGGAGGTTATCACTGACAGGCTACCTATAGAGGCCCGTCAGTACTAAAAGTTACCTTTGACGGCTTACTTTGTAGTGCCCGTAAGTGATAACTTCCATCACTGACGGTTGCACCACCAGTGCCCGTCATGATGACCCTATCCTGGTTCCTACATAAACCTGTTTTGCTGGCTAGCCTCAGGATTTGCTAGCCATGCCCTTTGAAAAAAAGTCCCAGCTATGCAGCCCTAGCTACACAGCTTCTCAGCTGAAAAAGCATCTAGGCCTCCAAGTTGGTTTTGATGGTTAATAGCAACTCAAACTGGAATCTAATGTTTACAATGAGTGTAAGCAGGATGAATAGGTTCTAGGAAGAAGAGTCATCCAGGAAAGGATGACCACCTAAAAGTACAAAGGCAGTTTCCAAGATAAGGAGATAGCTGTGTTAGGCAGCTATGCCAGAGCTGTGAAGAAGCCCGTGCTGTGCAAGGAGTTGCAAGCAAGGTGATGGTGGCTTGATGCGTCAAGGGCCGTAACTATAGTTGGTGGTAGGTAAAGTCTAAGTTTGCTAGTTTTCTTGACTCCTTAGGAAACACCCGTACTATCAAGAGGGATGAAATAGCAATGATCTTTGGAAGTTCCTTATGCTCAATGCTCAGAGTGTGGGACAGTGGCACTGATGTTTTGAGGTCAGTGGCCCTGTAACAGTTTTTAGTCTTCTGTGAGACTGGTTTGTGCTAGCACTTTGTAGTGCTAGCTGTCTAAAACCCTAGAGCCAAAGTCAT
>JAGXJF010005495.1:0-141098 GCA_019208055.1 Stipa capillata | reverse complement strand
GTTTGTATCATATGGACCGCTGCAATGCTTCTGTCGTGCCACTCTGTCACAGACTGCTCCTATCATGAGCAGAAAGAGTAGCAGCTGCAGCACCGCAAATGTCATCACACGCTTCTTGGACAAAATCCATGTCATCCAATAATTGATTGCAGCATTTTCTATGTTTTTTTATTCTTTCATTTTGCTTCTTCTCAATGATAGTAGATAACAGGTGTCGCTTCTCAAACTGCTCATTTTTATGCTCTGCCTTGGCTCGCTCCATTAAATTCATATCATCAATTTCAAACCTATAGCTCCTTTTAAGAAACTGTATTAAAGCAATTGCTGCTGCTTCTTCTGCACCATCTTTTGTATCCTCTAACGATCCGATTGCTTGCTCAAGCCTACCAGACGTGTTGGCTTCCATTGTGCCAATAACAGTTCTGACAGTGCTCAAATACTTGCCATTTTCGACCCAACACTCATACTCTGCTTCACATCCACCAAGTTTCTTAATAAGCTCCACAAGAATCACCTTCCGAGGAATTCTTATTACATCCAAATTATCTGCACATACAAAAACCTTTATCATACAATTGATGAGCTAAATATTATATTATTTGCATAGCCAAAACAAATCACCGCAGATCAGTTAATTTATACTCATTTACCTTAATACCTTAAATTATTATATGTAGATAATTATATAAAATTAACAGTCTAATGCACTAAACATACCTCTTGCAATGTTAGCCATTGTTATTCCCTTCTCTTGCAGAGAGCACTCTATACATATTAATACAATGGATCAGTAAGACAATAATACATTGTCATACAGAGTGCAGCTAAAATAACATTCAACAAACAAAAAAACCAGCATCATACTAGAAACAAAAACGAACATTATTTGTCACAGTCCAGTCCATCTAATATTTATCACTGAACCAGGACATAGTTATAGAAGGAAAAAAACACGCACTGCTGTATCAACTTTAATTCCATAGCAAGAGCATATCATGTACTCATCTAAGCAGAAAATACAATCAGCCTCACCTCCAGATCTGCTAATAACTATGCTATACACCAATTGAATATAGAACGGTGCAGATCAGCAAGGACTAGGCTCAAACAAGCAGACGAATTACAGATCGACCGGAATATTTCTTTACAGATTACATTTCCTACCCCTACAATTGACCAAATGGCTACAAGAACTAAACTGCTCAATGCAAATGCTAGATTCCAACTACAGAATAACCATACGTCCTATTTATTTCTAATCATCATCAGAACCATCAAAAAATTTCCATCCAAACACCTTTCACCTCCCAAATCTAACATCAGCACACTATAATCCTTCCTGTTCCAGTACAAAAAACAGTTGTTACCAGACAAGATACCACATAAAACAAGAAGCAGAAGAATAATAGCTTGTCCAGAGAGCTGCTCTTTGAAGGCGCAAGAGAATGCTGCATAGAAATCCAGCCAAATACCACGCCGCTCCACCACAGACACTGGCATCCAGTCTTGAGGTAGAAGATAAAGAGTAGATATTTCCCACCGCTATCTACAGTAGACAAGACAGCACAGAAATTACTTCAGCTGATCAGACCGCTCTATCGTTACACTAAAAGCCCACTAAAACGCACTCAAAGCCCATTTCAGCCCAACTCAGAGGCACGGGTTGGCTCAGCATCACTTAAGAACCGAAAGAACACCGGCGATTTCTGTCTCTTCACCTACCATTCCCATATCTCCTCCATTTTCTCCGCCTCTACGCAGCTCCGCCAGCTGCGTCATCGACGGCAAATCTCTCCGGCCATTCCTTCCTCCATCTCACTCAGATATCACAGTACTACAAGTACTAAGGTATGCTCTCTTTCATCCACTTTGATAAAGTTCTTTTCTTTAACATTTAACTCGTTACCTTAACCTAGATCCTTAAAATCTATGAACATACAATATTTCTTCCAATTACAGAGCAGAAAACTGATAAACAATGCAGATCACATAGACCTAAGATGCTCCTTAACTACAAATCCAAACAATATAGTCTCTATTCCGTTTGCACATCCCCTGCTAAACACCCGCATAGTACATCCCAATCCTATGCACAAATTGAAGTTTGTTCGCTTTAAAATGACAGCGTAAATAGAATATAATATAATCAGGTATATAAGGTCATAATAAGCCATTCACCGGTTCTTTAGCTATTCTATATACCCGCATATCCTAGCATAGATACAACGAAACTACATTGGCTCTGTTCACGGTATAACATATCCATATTATTATCTACGGACTTATAGTTCTCTAGACGGTTTTTTTTTACCATCATCACTTAGTCATAGCAGATCCCAGTTATGACCAGACTATTGTCATCCTTATTCAGATCATAATCAAATATAATTGCACTCTATGATAACTATTCTGCTTCTTTCTATGCCATCCAAGTATCCTAATGATCCTTTCATGCAGGACTACGCTTTTACAAAGATGAGAAATATCGAATCAGGTTCCATACATGATACTATAACATATCTACACTCTATACATATTCTGCTATTCAAATATAATGTAACAATTCTGCCATCTATTTTTCAGCAGCGAGTGATTCAAGTAGTGAAATCATCATGTATCTTCATCGTTCTGATACTACACATAAGACTGCAAAATCATTTGAATGCAACAATGTCATCTACATTAGTGATGATGATGGTATAAAACATACACATTACTTTCAATTTACATTTCTATTTTCTTTTATACAGCATCTTCAATATAAATACTATACTTTTCCATCATATATACTATCACCTTCCAGACAATGTCCAGAGCTACGTCCCTTCTCCTTCAGTTAAAAAGATTAAACTGTCAAACAAAGCTATCAAAGAAGGTAACATGCTAATACATTTCCAATGAAACATTACCTTTTTATTCACATATACTATTACATGTTATGTAGGTTGCTATAGCTGAAACCTTTTTTACTATATACGATATAGTCCTGGCTATACAATCTTATAATTCTTTGTCATATCAATCTTTTCCTTCTAGAGAATGTCGACAATTGCATGTCTTCTTCTCCAATTAAAAAAATTAACCTACCAAACAAGGCTACCAAATCAGGTAATATCATCATATTATGTTCTTTACCTATTTGTTTGTGCACTCTATTCAGCTTTATGTAATCTCATATAATCCGCTATCTTATATAGCTTGTAAAAATGCAAAAAATATGCATGCTTTGGTGCGTTCTGATCAAAACAAAAAACCTGCCATACCAAAGAACCTCATCAAACAAGGTAATAACATGATATTGTTTGCCCAATTGCATGATCAAAAATTTTTCCCTCATACTTATCTTATTTGATGCAGGACCTTATCATCCCCACCGTATTCAAGGCTACAATAAACAGTATGTATTTGGAAACAATGTAGAACTGACAAGCAACAATTTGAAGCATCTAAAGCAAATAGTTGGTACCAAAAACATCAAATACCATACTATGTCTGCCAAATGAACAAAGCAGTCATTGGTCCGAACAGAAGAATGGTACATTTCAACGTTCCTATATTGCATTTCAAAAAAATATATATTACACAGCATTCTTACTACAATGCTTGTCTCTCATCTGCAGTACTTTTCAGTGAATTAATTTCACAAGGACATATTTCAAAGAATTCCTAGCTGAACCAATCAATACCTTACCTATCAAGAATGTAAACAGCAATATAGAGCATCAAGCCCGTCTAATAATGGGCAGAGACAACCGAGCTACGATAACAACTAATTGGCCCTTCTTTGTCCAGACGACCGAGCTAAAGATAGGCAGTATATGTGTTTTTATGTACAGGCACAACAGGAATTATCTATCGCTCACTATGCATTCTCTTTGATGCAGTTAAACACAGCACACTTGCTGAATTTGATACCATCGATTGGAAATTTACTGCCATTTCTACCTACAATCACATGTGCTTTATTTTTTCTACAGGAACCTGCTAGGCCCAGATTGATGGACATCTTCAACCAACTATATAAGCAACTCCATCGCTATTTTCCAATGATCTTGCTAGATGCCTCTAAATTGAGTTATCAAAGCTACTTCTATAAACGTCCATGTTTAGAACATGACAATCTATATATCTCTATGTATATGTAACTATCCTATGCTTACCATCTAAAGTATTCACTTTTATGTCTTCTCCATACTATTCCACCTTAATAATGTTATAAATTCTTTTCTTAAACTATACACTTAATATCCTAACATGACCATCATATATACTTTATACCCTCAGTATATTCATAATCAAAATATCCATATATATTATCATATACAAACAGTCCACTTCAACTACCAAACAAAACTTAAATTTTACATGCCTTAGATTACTTCTATTACAATATTCAAAATACCATTTTTATTCTACTTATCAATAATTTATTGATCCATAATATAGCATCCCAAATATTTCATATCTTCCTAAAAATCTACCTTCCATTTGACAACAATTTGAGGACGGGTGCGGCAACGCGCGCCTCTCTGATCTAGTACACAATTAAAGTGACCTCCCGCCTCCTTCCTCCCAGCATCGTCCTCTCTCCCCTCCTATGCTTCATAAAAAAAAAGAACACTAGCTTCTAACCGAAATAAGGACGTTTATACACAAATATCACCACTTCTACCTCCATGTTCATCTAGATTTCAATCAGAAAACTGCAAACTTTCCACTGAAAATGATTCAACCTTTTAACCCCCTATTCCCCATATTTAAACCAAAATAACCAGCTTCCAACTAATTGGACAACGAGTATTGCTTTGGTACACCCCCTATAAAAGTGTACAATTAACTTTCTATGAGAATCAACGATGCAGATTAGAATATACCCTTTAGTTTAAAAGGACAATATAGTCTATTTCATATGGTAGAAATCAATCCTCAGTCTTATCAAAACCCATATTATTTGGACGGCCGTCCGGACCCAAGCCCTTGACACATTTGATTTGTATGTAGTTCTTTATTTCTTCTAATCCATTGCTAGCCATCCACTGTCGCCTCCAAAAATACTCTCTCAGCTGGCGCTGTCAAACTTGCTATTGGGGCTGGTGATGGACAAACCGTGCAGCACCCTGACTATTAGACATCCATGATGTACGCATCATCTTGTGGCACGTGGCGCTATCTTGGGCTACCAACAGCTTCTCCGTCTATCTAGGCATGCATGCATGCAGCAACCGATACATTTTTGTGGTTTTTTTTGCTTGCATTCATACTATTGTATTAGGTATACACAGTGTATTAGCATGAATGCAATGGAACGAGGCACGCTGCATGCCTTTCACAAAACAACACCGACCACCGTGCCACAGGTCGACAAGGTGCTCCTAGGGCGGGAGGCTTCTTGGAGCCGGTGCAGCAGCTGGAGCGGCACTTTTGCCTCGCAACGTTTTACGAGCATGGTTTTTATTTTTAGTGAAATTTCACCAAAGTTTTAGAAATTTCTGTCATTTCAGCGGGTACCAAAATATTTGTTTTTCAGTCAAAATATTTCGAAGGCACATGAATTCGAGCCAAATTCAAACAGAATTAAAAGTTTTGCCAAATTTCCTCAAACTTTGGTTGGAATTCAGTCAAATCCAAGCAGATATTTAGGTCATTTGGTCAGACTGAAAACTGAAATAACTAATTTGGAAATTTCAGTGATTTCAGTGGTGCCCGAAATATTTCCTAAACCAAAATTGAAAACATACTTAGGTGTCGAGGAGAGCTTGTTTTATCAGAAACGAGTCGAGTAGATGATAGAGAGAGATGGATTTTGGATTTGGGCTTTGGTAAAGTGCCTCACTCTACATGTATGGTCCAACTACCCAACTAATATTGATTAGCTTCCCTAAAACCTAATCTTGATTAGCCCAGAATAATGAAAATACAACTTTAAACTTTTCATAGGGAGGATGTACCAAAGTAAAACTCTTAAATAATACTTTTCAATTAGATGAATTAGAGCTTTCAACTAGAAAAAAAATCAAATCGAAGCTCAAATTAATTTGGCCTTAGACCATGAGCTTTCAACTCGCAATACACAAACATTCAAATTCATGATATACAACTTTCAACCAAATAAATTCAAATCAAAGCTCAATTCTGGCCTTAGATCCAAGCTTAAACCCCCTACGTAACAACTTACCAACTCATCTATGATAACTTTCTACCAAAACTTAGAGAAAAAATCAAGGAAAAACCCCTAGATCCATCTCTTTCCCCTCTCCCCTACCTCCTGTGGGACTTCCTATGCCAGCTGTGGCGGCGGTTGCTTTTGGTCGGAGCTCCATCGCCGGCGCCCTTGCTAGCAGCACGCGGCAACGCCCTCAAACCAATGTGGAGGTGGATAGGCACATGGAGGGCACCATCGGCAGCTCGAGATTGTGGTGCAAGAGGTAGTGGCACCTCTCGTCGGCGTCCTTGCCGGAGATTTGTCGCAGGGGATCACTGGAGGTGAACATGAAAGAAAGCGAATGGGAAAAGGACTCAAGATAAGTAGCGGCCGATGAAACCATAAGAACGAGAAGAGAAGAGAAATGAGGATAGAGGATAAGCTCTCGGGGGTTAGTGGAGGGCCCCAGCACACTTACGATGTTATGGTTGGAGTCCGATTGTTTTGTGCGATTGTTCACCAAATATCATTTTCACCTAGCAAATGTCAGATGATCTAAACAAATAGATAGTGGCACTATTGATGTGCACACTCTAGCTTAGGTGAGAGCACTATAAAGCCATGTTCATTCACATTGAACCATTATGGGAAGCTGAGAATCGGTTGTTAGGAGCCTCATAAGCTGACATGTTTGGCAAGTGCTTTTTTTATTGGATTGGTTGTCTGCTTGGGACGTAGTGATTGGTTGGATGCATGAAATACGTCGTATGTTCTAATTTTCTATGTAAATTTTAATTAAGGATAAATGACCTATTTATTAGTTAATTTAGCGTGAATGACTTGCTTAAGAGCTGATTTAGCATAAACGACCTATTTATGAGCTCCTTTAGATAAGTGACATGCTTATGATCTAACTTAACACAAATAACATTTTTTTGAGTTAGCACAAATGACATGTAGACACTTAATTATTGTAATTCCAAATATTTTTACTTTGGCAAATGATATATCTTTACTATCTATAGTGTTGGAGTTGGTGATGGTGGTTCATCCAAACCCCCTTCCCCTCCCCCTCCCTTTTTTTGTAACTCATAGCTACAACAAACAATGGTCGGTTAGGCATTAACAAACCTGGGTCCTGACAAATCTCTACGGGCCTTGTCAACTGGATCAAAAAGCAATATGTAAGATAATCCTTTGCTCAAAAAGCTGGACTCGTAGCTACAAAATCTCAACCGAACAACAACATTACAAACAACAAACAAAACAAATAGAAGTCATCATATCTACAAAATCTCAATTGAACCACAACCACCTCCAAAATAATCACTTTAACAAACTACTCGCCACATCCATGCGTTGCAAATAAATATTTGCCACATCTGCATTGCAAATACTTGCCATCCTTGCATTGCAAACAACAAACAATAGTCTACTTGCCCTCCTTGATAGCGTTGCCTCATTCTCTGTCTTCATACTCCCCCTCGTCGATGATGCTGCATCACCCCAGTGAAGATGACATGCCATTACTCCCCCTTGTCGATAGCGCTGCATCACATCCAGTGAAGACGACGTGACCCACTACTTCCAGTTCTACTTCCAATCCATCCCTTGTCAAGACTACCAATCCGTCTCTTGATATCGCGTTGTTATTTGGTCGTGAAAGAACCGCTGCCGCAAGCTGCTGATCTGTATCCCTGAAGGAGACAAGTGTAAGTACATCGTAAAGATTACCCCAAGAAAAGGCACTCTACTAACAATATCTTCATCTACTTATCTATGGCATTGACCTGTACATATGCATATTTGTTGAAGAAACAAACAAGCGTCTCCACAATATGAAAGAAAAAAATCAACAGAGCACAGCAGACACTCATTGCTGCCAATTTTAGAACAAATTCCTCAAGTCTTAAACTCGGTATGAAAATTTAAGGGAAAGCACATCGATTAAGCAACTTGGCCACCATGAATGAGAGCAAGGAAAACCATCTCTGATACTATGACATGGACTATATTACTAAGGACATCTCCAGTCCAAAATAAACTGACTGATAAAACCTGCAAATTACAGGATAATTATCAGAAAATATCTAGAAACAACAAAATAATTGAAATCCAATATAGAAGTAATGACAACAACTTGCCCCTCACCAAAAGAAGCCACCAGTGCCCACCATTCGGTATGTGCATAGCAACGATATCAGAAACTCAAAAGGACCACAATGCCATCCAACAAAGCATGACCAATACAAATGCATATGCTACTCTCATTGCATCAGGATGTTCCCAAACCATTCTTACTGCCTTTTGCAGGACTAGCATTCTGAAGGGAAATCTAGCAAAAAATTGACCCAGTTACTACCATACAAAATAAATAAGTATGCAATTTTGTAATAATATTATTATTCATGAGAGTAACAAGGGACAAATTTTCTGATTTTGGCACATGATTAAAGCAAAAATTAAGCAATTAACAATACTGCAGTTTTAAGTAGGAGTTCATCATGCAACACAGCAAGAAATTCTGAGACTAATTAATATTTTTTAGGTATTTCTTATTTTTTTGCAGTATTTTGTATCCTTGTACTTGAAAAGACCTAGGAAAGAAATAACTTGATGTTCCTTCATGCTACAGATGAATGAGTTCTCTTTGAACATGTATAGGTGGAATGTGCCAAACCTCTCATCGGGGAAGACGATGTTGATACAGATGAACTAGTTCTCTTTGAACATGTATATGTGGAAGAGAAGCTCCTCTTGCTTGATCTCTTGGCTAATGGGAACACGTTGGAAATAGGAAGGGTTCTTAGAGGCCATGGCTATAGGAAACGTGTGAAAGCTTAGGTTAGCAAGATATAATTCTAGCATTTCATCTATCTATGACTAAATATTGGAGAAGTTGTTTCAAAACTGAAATATCGGGTCCATCATTTGAGCTTTGTTTCCTAGGAGTCTTGCTCACCTAAATGATGTACACATGTAGTCTTTTAAAAAAATATTTCAGACATATTCAATTAAAATGAAAAACAAAAGTGTGTGCACATGCACACACTTGATACCTTAAGCTTGCAGATAAGTAGGAAGATGAATGCAGTGGACAAAGAACAGAATATAGTGATGATGGTCTGGGAACGATATGAATTAACGGCAACATCTGAGATGATTTGATGGAACAACAGAAAGAAAAAGAGAGGAAAATTTCGTCTCACCCCTTGTGGCAACTGACACCTCTCTCTTTTTTGTCCTGAGAGTCTTTGCTCCGGCCTTAGTTTCCATAGTATAATGGCACACAATACTAAACCGTTGGACTAAGATCTTTTCCAGAACATGATCTGCTGAACTCATTAGATGATAAGACCGTCATCAAATGGAACACTAGACAATGCATTGGAATTGGATACAAACATTGGTCTTACACAACCAAATAATTGCAATTTTGAAATGTTATTCTACCTTTTTTGGATGTAGAAGAATTTGACAGGTATTTCCATTGAGAACAAAGAGTTACCTGCTCTGCTCAGGTGACCTTTACATTATAGTGGTCTTATAACATTGATGCAGTTTGATCATCTACTTTGTTATATTTGCTAATATAATTTATTCATCTTGATTGTATGTTATATTTATCTTATTTTGTTTTCACATAGACCATCCTTGCGGCAGCAACATGTTGCACAGCGAGAGAGCGGCCGTGGATCTTGATGTTTGGTCAGGATAGTTGTTCGAATTTTTGGCCGTGGATCTGGATGTTTGGTCAGGATAGTTGTTCGATTTTTTCTCTATTTTCATTGATTGAATTTTGATTTGAGAAATCAATGGTATTTACATTGTTTTCCATCAAATCAATTTTGGTACTCATTCTCTTATTATATGTATCACTATATTTAAGATTCTGTTACAACGCATGGACACCTTACTAGTAGACTATAGTCAAGAAGTGAATGTATTGCAGAACATCGTCAAACTACAAAGGCCAGCAGATTTTAAGGGGGAAATGCCCACGTATCCGAGAGGAACCTATAAGGCCTATGCCACTTCTCTTAATGGGCTGGTAATCAGAGCCCAACTTGTGACGGCCCATACAGAACCCAATAATATAAAGTCTTCGGAACAATTTGCCCCGCTTCCAGCAAATCCTGATCTAGGGTTTTCGCGGCTACCGCCTCTTCCTCCCCGCTGCCGTCGCGAAAATGGTGAACTGCTCGCCCTTCTGCGATCCACTCCTCTCTCCTGCTCGAAAGAATTGAACCTTGGATGCTTCCAGATTGTATTTCTGATGGTTTTTTGCTGGTACCTTTGCAGCCGTCGCACAAGACGTTCCGGATTAAGCAGAAGCTAGCCAAGAATATGCGGCAGAAACTCCCAATCCCCTACTGGATCCGCATGCGCACCGATAACACAATTCGGTAATCAATCTCACACGCCCAGATCGGTTTATTTCCACTCGGTTCGATTCGTTCCGGAGGCCATCGCTACAGGAATGCGACGATTGTTATGTTTGTATGGCAGTATGCTGGTCATGTCGTGTTGTCGTTCTTGTTCTTTCCGGCTTATCAGTTCAAGATAATATGCGACTTGAGGCTACATTTCTATTTTCATTCCACTCAAATTTTTAGACTTAGTACGGTATAATCGATGTATCCATGGAAATTTTGACAGCGGCCAACCTTTGTTAGATGAGATTGGTGCGTGGAATGTCGCAGCGCATACTCCATCCAATTGAGTTGCAGCCAATTCTAAAGTTCAGCGTGTACTTACTTCACAGCCAATTCTAAAATTTAGAATGGGCAGCAGTGCTCACCTCACTAGGTTTTAGTCATCCAGTTGCAATATTTACAATGAGTAGCTGTGCTCACTTCACTAGGATTTGACTGCCTATTCAATTCTTGTTTTCAGGCTGCTGTTATTTTGACCTACACCAGCTTATTGAATTGCACAGAGATTTAAGTTCCGTTTGGGATAAAAATATCGTTGTTTCGTGTGATTTTCAGGTACAATGCCAAGCGCAGGCACTGGCGCCGCACCAAGCTCGGATTCTGATTTAATTTTGTATTTTGGGATCTATTACGTTTAAGACATTTGAGCTGTTCTGTGGGGCAACTTTTATTCAGTGTCAAAGTGTAGTATGATATTTCTGATGTAGCCATTACTGTGCTTGATGGACTTAAATGTGTCTGCCTACAAAGGCCTTGTGACTGCCATGTTTGACTGGTCTGTTTGTGTAAATGTCGTTCAAGACTTTGAACCTTTGAAATGGCCCCGTTCTCTTCTATGTTTATACCTGTGTGCAAATTCCCGTTATGATTGGCCAGGTTTTGAGGTGCCTATAGCACCAACTCCCTGTGCTACAGGGAGAAGCTACTCATGGTGACATGCTTCTCGTTGTTGATCTGACAGCTTATACCCAGCGACGAAAGAATAAGGAAGAAGTGGCTTCCACGTTGAGCTCATATATCCGGACCACGCCCTCAGCTCTCCCACGCCGGGGAATCTTCGTGTGCTTTGCGCCCCTTGCCTTCGGGCGTGTCGGGGAGATCGGGGAGGCGCTGGCATTTGTTCACGGACATACAGGGCGCAGCACCCGGCAGGTAGGTGCACGCCTACGTGGGCAGGCTACGGCGCAAGGTCGGCGACAACGCGCTGGTCGACATGTACAACGACGTTTATTGCCGTACTGTTGAACTACAATTCTGTTGTGTCTCCGTTCCAATGGGGTATAATGGAATATGATGGTAATTTGCTTTTCTCAATTTTTTATTACACCCTGTTTGTCTCCATAAAATGAACACGGCATTTAAGAACTGAAATTGAATTCTAGAAATAGAGGTGTTCTGTTGCCACAAGAATTGAATACATAACTTCTAACTTCAATTTCAAGATGTGAGAACATAAAACTAAACCAATTCTTAAATAATCAAATATAATTTCTGGGCTCCACAAGCTTTTGAGACTTACCTGCAGGCCTGGCCCGCTAAAAACACAAAATTACACCTTTGAATATTGACTCATCTCAAATAGATTTCAATTGATTTTATTAAAAATTTATAGTGTGACCGCAAGGTTCAAATGAATATTAAGTTTTACCAAGGCTGCCTCCACAAGCCTGTGAGGTCCACCTAATCGCCTTGGACGCTAATATGCATAGGATTGCTCCTTTATGCACCAAGTCACCCCCAAAATTTTCAGATGATTTCGTGAAAATTTTATGGTGTGAACACGAGGTTGACGTTTAAAATACCAAAGTTTTATAAAACTCGCCTCTACAAGTTCGTGGGACCCACCTGCATATTTTGGTCCACCAATATGTATGAAGTACCTCCTCTACACGTGAACAATATCTACCAAATTTTAGTTGATTTGAGAAAATTTTATAGCGTGAACACAAGGTTGAAATTATAAGGGGGTGTTAGGTTTTTCAGCAGCTTTTCACTTGAAAAAGGTTGCAGCGAAACCAAACACCTAGCTTTTCAGCAGTTTTTACCAACGGTAGCTGTGTGCTTTGAAGTGTAAATTCAGTTGTTTGGAAAAGCTACCTTTTGCCAACTTTTTGCAATGTGCTGAAGTTTCAGTGCTCATTTTTCAAAATGCTGTAGATTGTTAGATCAACCAAAAGACATATGTTCACTTTCCCACAGCCACAACAGCTTTTCCAGACAGCCAGCCAACAACAACTTTGTCAATAGCGACAACCCAACCAAACAGGCCATAAATACTGAACTTTTATAAAATAGAAAAAACTTACATTTCTATGTAACCCTTGAACATAAAAATTAGAATTAGAATATTTTAGAATCAAATTAAAGTTCTATTAAAATATGATTTGGAATCTAGTTGAACAAATAGATGTCAATTCATTGGTTAATTTTCTAAAAATATAGGATTAGAGATTTGCAAAGAAGTGGGATGTGAAATAGACCTAAGTAAACCTTGAGCTGGGTTTGAAAAAGCCTGACGTAAAAATGCCAAGCCTGAGCCTAGCCTGGCCCGGCCCAATGTGTGTAAACAAAGCCTTTTTAAATTAAAATAATATTAATTTAATCATTTTTATAGTATAAATAGTATTATTCTAATTGTAATTTGAATAAAACACAATATTTTGTTCTTTGGGCTTTTGGGCCAAAAATCAAAGCCCGAGCCCAGGCCCGATTGAGCTGCGCTCAGGCTGAGATTTCGCCGGGCCACCCATCTCAGGTCTAATGTGAAAGCACTGCATTTTTTTCTCCTTAGATTTACACAAGTGACATTTGCCGGAAACTGAAGAGTGCCGCTCACCTGCTGCTACCAGGCAAAAGAAGACATGCATTTGAGAAGGAAAGAAAAATCACGTGTAAATGCACGTTGTGCACTTGCAGAACAGGACAAAAATATTCAAATTTTTGCACGATATTTTGCAAATGCACAAACTACTCAAACATTTAACCGTGTGATTACTTCTGAATTTTGCAAATGCATTTTTTTTCTATTTTTTGTTTGGACCGGACTCATACGAGTCCGGGAGTCAAATCGTCATTTGCTCGCTATATAGCTGAAATGCCCAAGCTGAAGATACTTATATTCACATGTGATGTTGACAATTTTGCATGCAAACATGAGTGATCTCTACTCGTTAGCCATCCCCAATCCAAGCATGGTGATGATTGCCATTTCCCTCTATTTTGTGCAAAGAGATTGGAACTGAGTTTGCAAGACAAGACGTACATTGGCGCACCCAAGCACAACAGGATACGAAACAGGTTACAAATGCGCGCTCAACCATAATGGAAAATGATAGCTAGAGCTTATAAACCAACACACAGAATGTCTATACTTCTCACTGCAAACTTACAAAGGCCACACGCATGGTAGCGTCACAAAGATTGTTGGGCATATGCCACTGCCTGATAGCCTGTACATATTGATATAACCATTTCACTCACGAAAAGAAAAGAAAGACCGTCACGGGAACCACTGTATCTTTAAAAAGACTGCACATTTCAATGGAGTAGCACACAAGAGATGCGTCAAACAAAGGTTGCGGATAGTTCTTCTTCACAGATACTTGATCAGAAGCCAAACAATAACCGCGAGAATCACTATTGCGGTGACGGATAGCAGCAGGCACATGCATGAGCAGCCACCTTTGGTGCGCTTGTTCAGAATTGCAAGCCTCTTTTGCACACGCTGAATGAAGAGAGTCCGCGTCAATGTTCCATTCATGTGAGCTTGAAATAATTAATATCAAGCACTAGTAAAATATCTCTACCTGAAGACGGGAGTTTGTAACATCAACATGATCTTCCAAGTCATCCTGCAAACATGGAGAGAGCGATTATATTGCAGTTTTAGAAACACAAATGCATATGGCTCTTTTAGGGGCACTAACAATCAATCTTGTATGCAGAGTAAGTTCTTCGTTGACTGCTAATGCAATATGTTTTGTGCTCAGTACTGTCTCTTCCAGCTTTTCAAGACCTTCATCTTGTTCTGCAAATTGTTAAAACACAAAAATTAGCTACCATGCAATGGTTATCACCTTCACAAATAGCTGGTGTTTGTCAGAATATAAATATGTGCCTACCAATATGAAATGCAAGTACTGCAGGGCCTCATGGAATCAGTTAGGTGCACTTTGACACAAATAGCTAACTAAAATATTTTTATTCAAATTACATAGTTGACAAGGTTTATTCTTAAAAACAAATAAAAGAACAACCAGATGAACAATAATAAGTCCAATAGTAATACCTTTCATAACTTGCCTCTGAAGGCCAACAATCCCTTGGTTATCCAACCCAGCAACTCTGCTCATATCATCAGCCGCCTTCTTACTTTGACCAAGCAAATCCTCCCTAGATTGCATAAATACATATTTTACATATTATTACAAACAAAGGCTTACAATAATAATCATCTGAACAAACATTAATGAAATAAAAAGGTGAGCACTGATGCAGGATAAGACCACACTAGGTTCATTACTGACATGAAGAACGCACCTGTTGGCGAAGTTTGACACGTTGAAACTTGTTGCCATCTGTTTTGCTTTAGATTTCAAATTGGAAAGCGCATCTTGGCGCTTATGCAACTCCTTGTCAGTGCTGTACAAAAAAAAATTACTAATTGAGAACTTGCAACTACCAGGTCCTACCAGCTACACAGTACACACGGAACTTGTATCAACCCCATGGCAGCATGTGTCCTATACTGTGCATATCATCATAATTATGTTTGATTGAGTTAGAAGAGTAGAATTCACTAGATTATTCTTACAAGCAGGCAACCCATGTACTTATTACTGACATAAGAGATAACGTGCAGTCATCTTCCACAACAAATTTGGGTTTATTCTATACTATAACAACATGCACAATTTTTAACTTATGCCCACTAATTGCATATTAATAAGGTATCCAACATAGTCAACATCATGCTTGAAACACTACACTTTTCTCAACACAGGCTCTTATGTCTCTGCATCAACCAAGGTTGATTCACTAATACTATTTCATGGCAGATTTTAGTGCCTGATTGGTCAAGTACCATATTTCATCTTTAATGGACCAAACTAGGTGAAGCACAAGCAGTTAAAAGCCCACAGATCAGTTTTGACAACTGTTATCATCATTAAACTCCATTTGAAGTATGTCATAGCCATAGATGAATGTTGATTCCAAGGGTACACCAAACATGAAAATGATGGATTACTCAACAGTTAATGCAAATTCACTGAGATTCTAGAGTCCTATGTTCCCTGTAACTTTCACAATAAACTGTCAAGACTTTGGAGTAAACAAATATGGCATTATTGTAAGGACTCCACTGATCTTCCCTATTATATAAAGATATAAGTAGTAGCAACAGAACATACATTGACTTTGGAGGAATCCTGGACAACAATGTCACCAAGCTATCCAGTCTAGTCCCAAGAATAGTTATTTTTCTCCGAATGGCTGATGTGTGGCGCATAATTTCAGGGCCAGATTGTGGGAGAGACCCTCTATCGGCAATCATGGAACTGATATCATCAACAAGCCTAGATGCTTCATTGTACTCTTTCATCCATGGGTCCGAAGTTGTTGCCATTGCTGGTTAATTCAAAATATTAGCATAAATGTCAAGTGGACATCAATTAGTATAACAGGATATCAAGCTTTAGCAGGATAGAGACGCATAAGCAAGAGCATCGCTATATCACAACCCAATTATCATGCAATATCATGATTATCAACTATGTACCATCTACAACATAGAGCTTTTTTATGATATCCACATAAATATCAGCAATTTTTTTGCGAATAAGGAGGCATGCACATTACTGCTACCGTATACTTTGTGAACAAGGTCCAGCAGTACTAGGGTAGTGGCAAGAAGCGGCGCTGAATATGCGTCGCAGTGACGGCCAGGACGCGCAGCCTTCGAGGCAGCAGGAATCCTCGGCCAACAGTATTAGAAGAGTCGTGGTGAAGCAAAGGAGCAGCAAGGTGGCACAGATGCAGTCCAATAAGATGGAACGGATATCATCCATGTTGGCCAATGAGAGGATTAGGAAAAGTTAGGAGATAAAGTAGAGTTTGAGTCCATATCATAGTAGGAGTCCATGTCACAGGGATCAAACAAAAAGTCCTATATAATGGGTCGGCAATGTAATCTTTTGGTTGAGCAATATAAACATATACATACATACATATGTGTATATATTCTCCCTAATATTTCCTCATCCCAATCTATGTCTTAACATTCCCCTTCAAGCCATGTCATCTGGACATCCCCTCTACAGTAGTTATCCAGTTGTGAACCAATGTACACAAACAGTATATATGGAAGACTACGCACAGGAAAAAAATTTAATGAATAAACTCTAGGCTTTTCTTTCTAGTGCATACCAAAGCCATCACACGAGTACAAGAAAAGTACAAATGATTAATGGACAAACGATGCAAATCATTCATTTGTTCAAAGCAAGCAACACACAAACTATCTCAGGAATACAGTGTTCCTACTCTCCTACTCAGTGTTCCTACTCTCCTACTCCAATCTTAACACTGAACATCAACAAAAATACGCTGGAATGCCTTAGCAACGATACACTAAAGTACCAACAAGGTTCTTCAAGGTTTATAATGGAGTGCCCTAAATTCACTCTGCGTATTTCTGCCACAAAGTTAGGTTGCTGTTGCAGACTGTCTCTTGCTTCCCAGCTTTTTACTGGCAGGTTAGTGTTTACGCAGGACGAGTCCCCAGCATGCCTCAGGATCCCCACTTAAACCACATTTCCTACATGTTACGCACATAGATTGGCAACGAACCATGACTTGTAGCAGGGGGGCAAACTGCAACAAGCTCAAATCACTCAATCAATTGCCTCGTTGCGAAATTTGCAGGAGGCTTGTGATTTCATCACAAGAAACACAAGAACACTAACCAAACTTTCACCTCTAACTGACCTACCTATCTATCCAACAACCATAGAAAATGATAGATTTCGCCAACAATTCAAAAGAAACCTTGTTCTTTTTCCTCCCCCCGCGGATCGCGCGCACTCATCCAGCACGAACAAACCACCAAGAGCCCACACCACCCTCAAAGATCCTAGCAAGATCCCTAATCGGCGCTGGAACCGCAAGAAAAGGGTACCAATCGGGAAGGAAAGAACGGGGGAGAAGGATTCGGGTGCGAATTCGCGAACCTGAACGATCCGGACGCGCGGATGGGAGGATGGAGATTGGAATTAGGCCTCGGCTGCGTCGCCTCCCCCGTTTGCCTTTCCCCCTTGCCGTCCTGTTCTTTTCTCCGTGTCTTAGACGGAGCTGTGGACCGGGAGGAGGAAAAACAAAAAATTCAGAATAGTAAGAACTCTTTACCGAAGAAACAAAATGAGAATACGTGCCGTTACTGCCCGTGCCTGACGGGATAGGGACGTCAACGGCGAGGGCGAGGCGAGGGCGTGTAGATGTGGTTGGGGTGGTCGCGGTGACCTGTTCGGTGGGTGTTTGCGGCGCCGGCGATACACGCGGCCGCAGGAGGGGCTCGGGGTGGTGACGGGTCGCCCGGTGGAGAGGGGGCTCAGGGAGACCAGACCTAGGCCGACGGAGAGGGGGCACGGGCTGGTGGATCTGGAGGGAGCTAGGGCCGGTGGAGCTCAGTGGCGCTCGGGCCGGTGGATCTGGATGAGGTGGCGGCGCCGGTGGACGGGGGTGCTCGAGGATGGCTGCAGGGGCGAGGGAGGACGAGGGCAAGGGCGGTGGCGGCGGGGGAGGGAGGTGGACAGGGAGGCCCGTGAGCTCGGGGACGGGGCAGGCGGAGGCGAGATCTGGGGCTCGGGGACAGTGGAGCTTCGGTGGCTCGGGACCGGCGGGAGATCCCGTGGCGGCGGGCGAGCTCAGGTGCAGATGTGGCCAGGAGGTTGGTCGGCGGCGGGCGGATGTGGTGAGGGAGGAGAAGAGAGGGAGGTTGGGCGGTGGCCAGCGGTCGGCTTGCCTCTGGACCGGCGGAGATCTGGCACGGGATGTTGACCAAGAATAGGGAGGATGGCTCACCTTAGTGTAAGAGGGGAGGCGGCAGGGAGGAGCTCGTCGCCCGCGAACACGGGCGTCGCCTAGCACGGTAGATGCAGCGCCGCTGTTTCCCTGTGTCTCTTAGGGCGTCGAGTTGTGGGCTCCGGGCTGGTGCTTGCGAGCATTTGGGTTAAGATGGCACCAGGGGCAGCCAGAAATGGAAGTCACTTTGGATTATAATTGGCCAGAGATAAGTTAACTAAGAGGTGGCTAATGGGAATAAACAGAATGGTCTTTTGGTGGTATTATGGGGAAAGGAAATATTTTAATGTTATTTTGTAAAAGATGGTACAACGGAGGAAATAAACGAGGATAATATCGACTCATTGTGAACTCAATAAACAAACGCTCTACCAATATGGTTTGAATTTAAAACAATAGATAAATATCGTGCTTTGCTACTAATAGAAAAACATATTGACCTATTTCAAAAACTTGGCCAACTTGCTCACACCCATACCTATGCTAGCACGCTCAACCAAGTTTCATCTAGTCGGTATAATACCACTATGGTCGTGCTCGGCTCATAGTTTTATGCTGTGCCCTCAACTCCACATCCACGTCTAATCAAGCTTCTTTGTGATTCATATCATGTTTTATTTCTGTAGTGATTTTTATGGATGGGTAGTTAATCAAGGTAATTTGTTAATGAGAGTTTCATCGTATATAAGTAGTTTGTTAATTTTTTTCTAGAGACTTTTTACGAATATGGAAAATGGAAGTGATGGACTTCAATAAGCTGTCACTCCATGACTTATCATTCCCCCATCATAATTGGTTATTTTCTCTGTTTCATTATATATGTTCAGAACCCACTATATGCATATACCAAGGTAGCATTAAATCTAAGAAAAAAGTTAATGCAAAATGACCATGCATATTTCTAGTAAACTAATATGACAACCATTTCACCATTATCAAAGAATTTAAATATAGGTATAGAGTGCAAACATTGCAATAACTACACCCTTGATATCCTCAATGGATAAATATTTTAAAACAAATTATCCTAAGGCCAATGAAACATAATGATGAAACAAAATCAATTTTTACTATTCTACCGTTATTACTTATGAGAGCACATGCATAGTCTACCATCAATTACTATAAGAGGTACCAACAAGGAATTTTTATGAGGTGGAGAAAGATAGAAAAGAAAGAGAAAGAGTATGCCTACTATTGTATGGACAGTCTATAGATAGTGTGTTAGTGTTGTATGCATGCCATCTATCTCCTACTCTCAAATTATGGGATCTCATATAGACTACTCTATACATGATATGGATGGTACTACAGAAACCATCATCTGTCTATACCATGGTACATGCCTAATTAATTTCCTTGCTTTCACTTTCAGAAAAATTTCACAGTTTTTTACCTTCTACTTCATCCATGATGTCAGCGAGGTTGTGGGAGAGATGGGTGGGGTGGGCAAAACGGGCCCTACTAGGACTCCTATCAAGTTTTTCAGTGTTTCAGAGAGGTTTTACAGGACTAGGAAAGCCCGCTATTCCCTAAAAAAGCTGAGGCTGACATGTGAGTCCAAAGAACAACAAGCTGAGGTGGTATACCTCCTTGAGCTCCCTTTAGTTCTCCCTTAATTATGTGTATTATCCCATGGACACAAAATCTGGGGATCCAGACTTAACTTCTAGACCCTCCCTGTGTATCTCCTCATCAGTCCAAGATCAAGCTGATGAACACACGTGAATTGATATCACTGCACACATCATGAAATATTTAGAAACATAAACAATTGAGTTATAGCGGTGATATGACTAAATAAAGTAATTAGGACTTATGTCCCTTACCATTGAGAAACACAGCGAAAAATAAAGCGTAAATGTCTCCATCTCAACCAAAGGCAGTCGACGGAGGCCACGTGACCTAAACCTCAGCATTGACGTAGGAGATTCCTCATAGTCTTCATCATCATCATAGATATCTAAACACGTCCAACAAACAACATGCTCGATGAGTACTTCACGTACTCAGCAAGCCACCTGGCGGCAGATGGTCCTACCATACTACATGCAAGGCTTCAAGAAGGTTCTATGGTTTATTTGCGTAAAACAACTTTTAGTTGAATTACTATAATAGATTCGAAGACAGCATTTTGATATAAATCAGTTTTAATATCAAGGGTGTTTCTCATAAATGTGAGGGTCCACGACCAACACATGAGAGTAAGGCATCCGGTCTAAACTCATCCATAGGTTCCAACCACCTTTTCACATTTCCAAACTGGGGTAGAGGGAATTAGCAAGAGGGAGAAAGACAGGTCTTTTTCATCAAGAATGAGTCTTGTGTCATCCGTGACCGTGGATACGGCTAATCGATTAGTTTGAACTCTGCAGAGTTTGTACACTTTATTCACATGACACGATCATCCCCTTATGCCAAGCTGCGTAGGCTTGTACACACGACCATCGGTTTGTCGGCAGGGTGACCGTGACGAGGTCTTTTAGCTAGATCCCCCTAAGGTGTGACATGCCCACCGGGTCTGGCCCGGAGTTGAGAGTACATCCCCAAACTTCGGTCCCCCCATCTGTGCCAAGGGTCCTTGTAGCTATGTCCACCCCTTCTGCGGTACGGCAACATCGGCACCAAAGGCTGACTAACCTACTTGATCAAGCCAGTGTCCATATAGCATGTGGTTGTACTGTTGTCATAATTCTCCAACTTCAAAACTTCGGCCTTAAGCGGTACGGACGACCAATGATTCCTTTAAACCGGCCTTCTGCGGGTAGGACAACCATTTGCTCCTTCAACATTGATTCAGCTGTCGCCCGCACCATTTAGATGGTAAGTTTCACCCAGAGTAGAATTTGAAAGAATAGAGAGAGAGAAAACAACGGGCATCCGGCCCTAGCTCAGCGAGCTCAACAACAAGTTTCAATATCAAGGATCATCGATCCAAAGATCATTCCTCCAAAGAGACAAATCAAAACATCTTAAGGATATATTTAAGCATGGCTAAGCATTTCTCTACTCTATTCAGAAATAATAACTTATTAATCTACTCAGGGTATCAAGTAAACGGCGACAAGCGGAAAGGTAATGGTGTGTTAACCGACACGCTAGCTACTGGAATAAAACAACATGCATGTTTATAAACAATAAAATATAATGACTTTGAAAATATAGGATCAACATGATCAAGAAGAGAGGGCATGCCTTCGTTGACAAGTTGGTCTTCTTCTGCAGGAACTTGTCCTTACCCAAACTTCGTTACTTCCTAATCGTCGCAACAGCAATAAAGTACAAGGAAAATAAATATAAATCCAAATTAAATATCAAATGGAAATACTAGAAGAATAGGGCTAGCAGGGTTGGATAGGTGTCAAAGGACAAAGGTGAAGGGATAGGATTGTCGAAAGACAACTAGGAATGTGTGAGATTATATATCTCAACCAGATAGAGTACATGTACTCGAAAGATGGTCTTCTAGATCAAATCATTCTGAAAAAAGGATAGATTTATGGGATATAGAATTTGCATGTAAAAGGACTAAAGTTAATCCACATGCGAGATAGGGATAGATGTGCAACTAGGAATAGGATATGGTTGATGACAACAATAGCACAACCATATGATTAAACATGGAAACCCGACATACTAGTAAAATAAGCATAACCTATCGTACTACTCGACAAGCAAAATCCTGGCATGCTAGTCGGTTAGAAATGATAACAGGCGACATATGACAATCTATATGGACTATCATGCAACTTATAATTAGACATCATGTAATAAACTAGATAGACTAGGTATGAAATAGAAATTAAGCAAGACGTAATATAAGATAACATATGATCATGCAGTTACAATCTAATAACAATCATTAATAATGCAAACGGTGATTAAACTATATGACCAAATAACAACTAGCATCTACATCACATGCATCATACATATATACAATCTATGACATAACATTAATTCTACTCATAATATTATGTGTATATAGTGCAGCAATCAATCTACACATACTACACATAACAATGACAATATTTTAGTAACGATTGATTATTAGCAATATATATATTTAATCGACACCTAGAAGTTAACCATATATGTGTGAGTATACACCACCTTATGGAAGTGCAACATAAGATATCAAGCTATGCATACTAGTACATACATATTATATGTCTATCAACTAACATACGATATGATTAAATAGTAATAATTCAGTAAGAGATTATTATTCCAACATGTAGATTGTCAACAATATTAAGTCCAATTATATATATACGTATATATGACTATATGCAACTATATGATTATGCAACATCAAATCATGATGAACATGTACAACTTAGCTGTGTTTAAACAAATAATTAAAATATAAACAAGAGTACAATAATGTGCTAAACCGATTCACAACAAACTATTATCCAAAACATAGAATGGGCTATGCATATATATGCACAACTTTATAAACACGGTGACGTGACAATCCTAACATGCTTAGTAAATATTCATCACGTGTGGTTAAAGATATTAACATGCTAATGAGCAATCATGTGCCACGTGCAATAACAATCCAGTGTGTGCTAATAGGCATACATTATATAAGAATTAACTAACATGGAGTAGGTCATATTAATATAAGTTTAGCAAAAATTATGCTTATAGTATTATAGATTATTTGTAATATTGAATTTTGTTATACCTATGCTTCACACATTATATGTGTACAGGCATATGGTCATGCAATATGAACCTCATTAGACAAGAACAACTTTATTCATGATACAAACAAGATTAAACTAACATGTCGAACCAACTCATGTCTAATGGCTATTAAAACAGAACTATTTGCATATATGCATATTATATTCAATTATATAAACATGCAACATGTAGCTATATGGATATGGATACACTTATTAATTAACTAAACATAATTGATCAACATGATAGAAACGCTTAAGCATGAATATCATATAAAGGGAAAGAAAGAAATATATAACAATCATACATATAACTAAATGAAACTAAAGGCTAACATAACATGTTACTTAATTTAGTAATCAAACAAATGAAAACATTAGAGATGAACATATGGTGATGCAAATGATTTTGGATAGAGATTAATGGTGGAAAAAAATTGCATAATGCACCACAAGATGATAGGAGATTAGCTATATGGGTGGGGGCGACATTTGCAACACGAAATAGTCAGAATTGGACATAGATTGGTTCTGGACAGACCGGAGGATTTTTTATGCTGCGCGATGCTCGCTCAACAAAATCGCAATCCACCAATTGGGTTAGAAATTAGACACACAGAGGTACAATCCTACCAAAGGGTTTTGGAGAATTCTTAACGAGTCAACGGAAAAAGATCAGACAAGTTAAACGTTCTACAGATTGAATCTGGACGTTCGCAGATAGCACGTCGAAGATGGATCAATTCCGGACAAACGGCTACATGGATGAAGGTGAAAATTTATAGAGGTGTTCATAGGAACCAAAGACTCAATTTGACCAAAGATATTCTTCAAAGACTCACCGGATCAACGTGGAAAGAGGTAATAATGCTGATGTACCATTCGTGCAGTCAAATCTACACACGAACAGCATCACAGAGAAACTTGATTTCTCAGAGATTGGGCTGTTGGAGACGATCTTGACAACATTATCCATGATCCCACTGAACGGATCTTAAAAAGGAGGTTTGAGCCAACAAGGACGCTGTTCCAATCTTGATGCACGTGGAGAGTAATCTGGATACAAACAGCACATCAGTGTTTGGAGCTCTGCCAGAGATTGCACCATTGGATCTTCACCAAATTTTGCAGAGAGGTAAAGGGTAAGGTTATACACAATCTCACCAAACGGATTTGCTAAAAGAAGTTCGAGGCGACGGGAATTGGGAAAATACTGAGGCGATATGTGCTGTTCAGAAACTACACGGAAGGCAAAAAGGGGAGGCTGAGGGTTTGGAATGTTTAGAGGCAAGGACTTTGTGGAAAAGAAGTGTGGGGAGTGGGGAAAAGAGAAGGGGAGTTAGGGTTATTTATAAGAGGGTGAGGGGGAGGAGAAGGGGCACCATGGGGAGGAGAAGAGGCACCATGGGAGGAGAAGAGGCGGGTGGCGCTCGGGATTCCGGCTGAAACAGTCGACGACGCAGCCAAGGAGGGAAGGAAAAAATGAATTTCCTTTCTCAGAAAACCAAATTAAAAATAAAGAACAACAGAGTGAGATTAAATACCAAACGAACTTCCAAAATTCTAAGAAAAATCTAGTAGACATATTCCAAATTGAAAAGCCAATCAAATTCAAGTTGGATAAGTTAAATTAACTCCGGTCCAATTTGTGAAATTTCAATTAAGATTTAATTCATTCGAGAATAAACAACGAAATTTTCTAGCGCTGATTTTCGAATAAAAGTTTTTTTTGAAAAGCTCTGAAAATCAGGATGTTACACAAAACTATAATTGCATGTCTATTATGACCTTGGATGTTATGGAGTCATGCGGTATGCTACTGAGGTTATTGCTCCCAACTCTTTGCTCTTAGCCATTTGTTGCCGGGAAGGCCACATGCAAGGTGCGCAGTAGTTTAGATGTTGTCTATAATACGTTTTTACATTATTTATAAATAACACATACAATAATTTGTCTATAAGATAGAAAACTCATATTTTGTGGCTAAAAGATATGTGAGATACATACAGCCTCTATATAACAACAAAAATACCGTCTGTAATTGTTTTACAGATTGTCTATAGAATTACAGATAACCTCGTTCTCTTTCTTCCGCCTTATAAAAATTTCTATGTGGCATGTCTTACGACAACTGATATCATCTCTTTGCACATGCTCTTAGTGATACTACTTAAGATGCGGGAAAAAGAGGGGAACATCCATCGCACCAAGAACACATTCGACGAGACATGATCTGGTCATATGTATCTTTTGAGACACCAACAACATCTTTGCCTGGGGACAAGTGCAATGAGAGGTTCAAGTTCCTGCAACTTATACAGACCAATTCCTACCTATGAGGCTCAAATTCTTCGTCTAAAGCGATCGGGCTTGTCATCGATCTGAGGAAGATTATGTCAATTCCCATCACTGTGTAGCAAATGATACATCCTCACGATGTATTATATCATCATGAACCTATGTTGTAGTATTCATAAAACCAATTGCGCCTTCCACAGGCTTGACGAAATGCACTTCAATGCTGTAATTGTAAATTCACGTATAATGGCATACTTGAGGGTCGGAGACGAGCAATAATGAGCCGCTTGCGATAAAGAGGTCAATATAGTTTGGGCCTAGGGCCACAATACATCTTGTGCTAGGTAGAGGTTAAAATGCTGTAAATTTTCTAAAAGTTTAAAAGAGGGCCATGAATCAACTAATAAAGATAAATAATGAATTACGATAGGAGGGGTAAATCTCAGTTTCCACTTCATAGGAGGAGTGAATAGTCATTTTTTTCTAGAGGTACTACAGAGCACGAAATTTCTCCTGTATTAATATTATATCTGGTGCAAAACTTTTGTGCACCCCACGTCCAACGACCACCATGGTGTTGGCATGAAAAACTAGAGGGGTTGAGAATATCCATCTAGACGGACATCATCATCATGATGCTTGTCGTTGAGATCATGCGAAACTGAAGCAAGCTTGCCAAGAGGCTCTATGGATAGAAAATGTCTCTCGACCAAATCATAAATCGAGCAATGTGTAAAACTACAAAAAACAAGAGCTAATGTTGTGTTTTTTGTTCCTTCTGAAAACCATCTTTTTTTTGAGACATTAGTTTTATAATTTTATCCATTGCCACTATCTGCCTCTCTCTACTGACTGGTACTTAGGGCCTATTTGGTTGGACTGTGACTGTAACAAAACTGCTGTTGGCTGGCTGTCTGGAAAAGCGGTTGTGGTTGTGGGAAAGTGAACATATAGCTTTTGTTGATCCAAACCATCTACAACATTTTAGAAAATGAGCACTGAAGTTTCAGCACATTGCAAAAAGTTGGCAGAAGACAGCTTTTCAAAATAGTTAAATTTGCACTGCAAAGCTCACAACTACCATTGGCAAAAACTACTGAAAAGCTGACCATTTGGTTGGGTTGCAGCTTTTTTCAAGATGGCAACGGGGACCCATTCCCTGATCCCTATTCGGGAATTCATCTATTAGGGAACGGGGATGAGAGGTTTAGTCTCCACGGGGTTGTAAATGGGGAAAATCAGTCCCCCGTCAGGTATTACGGGGCCGGGGACGGTATCCTACCCCCATACCTGTTCCCCTCCCCTCTCGGAGACTCGCGAAAATTCTGACAGGTGGGTCCAAATCAAATCCCTAACAGGCCTATCCAGCCTAAGAGCATCTCCAACCGAGTCCTTTTCTTGTTCCCTATCCCTAATTTTGAGGATTCTCGTCGAAAACCCCTCTCCAACCGAATCCGCATCTCTCCCCTTCCCTATCCCGATCCCTATCTCTCCCAGCTCGTTCTCCATCTCTAGGGACTCCACCGCCGTTCCCCATCCTTCAACCTCCGGCCTCGGAGAAGTCCATCCCGGCTCCCGCGCCAGCTTGGAGAAGTCCAGCCCTGCCTTCCCTCCCGCGCCTGCTCGGAGCCGTCCCACCGCTCGTCTTAGCAGCCGCGCCACCTCTCCCCGCTGCGCCGACCTATGAGTAGCAGCACCCGTGGACCGTGGGGAGCAGAGTTCCTCGCAAGGTCCGCATTGTCCTCCCAAATCCCTCTTTTGTTCTTTTGTTCTTTTGTTGGTGATTTGTACTTCTCCGGTAGATCTAGACAGCGGGTTCTCAGTGACTGTTGAGGAGGAAGGTGAGGCTGTGGGGAAGCAGGAGCCACCGTTGCAGAGGAGAGCTTCCAGGCTTGCATCAAGTCCCATTGCTGGAGTTGGATCTGGTTTGCGCCAGCAACGTTGACCTGGATAATATCGTAAGGTTCCTGCCATAGCACACTTGCATAAAACTACTGCCATCAAAGAGGATTCGTTATATTTGGAGGAAATATAGAATAATTAATTTAGAACAACTGCGGCTCTAGTCCTTGCCATCAAGGATGCCACTGCCGTTCTAGTCCTTGCCATCAACGATGATGCCATATCTGAGAAGCTCTTCATTGGATATGCCATGTCTGAGAAGCTCTTCCTTGGATATATCACGACAACCATGACAGAGTGGGTACCACTCTTCCTCGGTTAAATCACTAAGATCGTTTGTCCCAAAGGTGGCTCCATCTACAACCTTTGCGTTAGTCTCAGAAGTACTCTTGACATTACGCTTGAATGCCTTGTAGCGTAGCGCCTTCTCCTCCTTGTCCTTGTACCTACGACCGTACTTGATCATCCACTCCTCGAACCTCCTCCTCATGGCTGCATCTTCATCAGTTATCTCGTAAGCTGTGATTATGAGCAAGCCAAGGTTCATGGTTAATTAGGTAACAAATAACAAGATCCATGGCCAGATTCATTTCCTACCTGCTGCTGGTTCCCTTGGATCTTCTTTGAAATACAGCATTCCTCCGGCAAGGGCAGCAGATAAGGTACCCACCGCCGCAACACCACCATGCAAGCTGTCACCCATGGGCAACTTGCAAAGGATAACTTGCGTAAATCTGATAGCTAGAGCACCAAGAAATTGGATCGTGATCCTACAACATATATATGCTGGAAGTAGGTAATTAAGGTACGTACCTGCCAGAGAAGCCAGATCGCCCCTCTTGGTCAGCAAGGTTTCTCTGCACCAGAGAGGAGAGGAGAGGACAGATCAATTAAGAGATATTTGTAGGAGACGTACAGCCTGGTGGAGGAGCCTCGTCGATCGTACGCAGATCCGGCGAGAGGTCACGATGAGAAATGGAAGTGGCGACATTCTCCTCCAATCTCTCTCTTTCTCTCCGCTCCGCTGCCTCGTGTCCTATCTAGGGTTCGTTCGTTTATTTTAGGGGCATTGGTGACCATTATTAAGGGCTTGTTTCACTGGCTACTCATATATCTTCTTTTGTGAGAATCATACTATAGTCTGAAAATCCGAGCCTTGAGAGGTTCTTCACTTCTGAGTACCGATGTAGCAGTTGATTTAATTCCCAAATTCATTTCTGCTATTTTGTTTATATCAAGCAAATCATGCCTGGACTGAAACTAGGATCTAGGAAAGCATAGAAAGTTGTCCTTGTGTTTTAATAAAGAGATTATTACTTGATGATCTTTTTCAAACATGCTGCCTGTCGATACTATCTCTTCACAGAGCTGACTTATCATTCTCTGGTAACCGTAAAGAATTCCAAAACATGACATTAAAAAGGTCAGTCTAAGACCAATATAATGTCTATCTCTAGTCATTCCCATGATACTTCCACAAATATGTATCTGAAATCTAGAATGCCTTTACAAAATTGAGGACTATTCAACCTGTAAATTTTCTTGGGTTGCAGGTTTTGGAGATGGTTTCCACTACAAACAAATTCTGAGTGACAGGCTTTGCTGATTTCTATCATTCCTTTTGTAGTTCAGGCTTGACTACCACCTTGTGCAGCTTTTCTTTGTTTGCATGCCCTCACTAGGTTTGTTTCATGATAAAAATCCATTCTTTTTCTGATACCTCATTGTGCTTTGGCATGCTAAAATGTGAAATTGTGGAAATTCTTTTTTTTTATATTATGGCTTTTGTTTTGGTGAGCAGCTGTCTATCTGGTGGCCCAGTATGCACGAAGGGAGATCAAAAGGATGGAAGCGGTAATATACTATGATTCCCTCTTATATCTGCACAGTTTCCTTTGGAATGAAAGGTCCAATTGGAACAATTTGAATCCTGAACAACAGTGGGCATAAATATGACTTACGAATATATTGTTACTTGCCTGAGACATTTTTCTGCAAATTGTTTTCATAGATCAATGCTACTTTACTGATCTATTTTAGCTACAACTGTATTCAGTGAAAGAGTTTTGACTTGTATGACATTGGCTCTTAACCCAACTAAGCTTAGTTATGATCGTTCGTCCTTGTATATGCATCCTTGGGTCAACTGTGGCCATGGTTTCAGTTTGCTTAAAGCTCTATTATGAAGTTTTAACCTAAATGCATGAACTAGGGAACTTCTCAGGACAGTTTAAATGGTTAGTTAATGTACTTTGGACTATTCAAACCATTGATGTGGAAGGGAGGAAGGGTACATATAGTGGTCAATCTATACTAGATACGCTGATATATGATGTACTTAGAGAATGACTAATATGTGCTAAGGCTGTCGGTAGCACTTATTTTCAGCTGCATCGGTCACTGAACATTTTAATTGGAGAACCTGGAAGTAGATACTCCATTTTGCAATTTTGTTTTCTACAGTATGAACAACCTTGTTACTTCACATGCATTTTTTGTGCTCTCTGCTATCTAGTATGCTAGCTGTTAGTATGTGCGATATAGCGTTATACATATTAAGCAGCCACAATTTTCTCAAGAATGTCACACTTTCCTTTTCTGAAAATATACGTGAAATATGGAGTCTTAATAAACTGTTGATAAGTTTGACTTTCAAGGTTGTATATTTGCTCCTGAATTCCATTCATTTGAATATTGAATTACTTTATATATATGAACAACCAAATATTTAAATTATCAAAGACATGAGCTTGCTATATTTTATGGGAAGTTCAAAAGAAATAAATATTTTTAGAAGTTCCAATTTTCCACATGTTATGGTGGCACTTGATAGATAGGCATATTCAATAAACATATACTGAGGGAGTGTTATGTTTTGCATTTCAGGAAGCAGAAGCGAAAAGGAAAAAAGACATGGAACTAGAGAAACAAAAACAGGTTGAGGCTGACTCTGTTAAGCATGATGCTGATTCAAAGTTGGCAACGGTGTTAGTCAGGTTAGATACACTAGAGGGGGTCGTTAAGGAAATTGCGGATGACAAAAGGAAAGGTTCTGCCCTTGATTTATCCACCAAAGAGGAGGCTCTGAAGAAAGGTGAGACATCATCTCCTAATAAGGCTTCTGAATCAAAAGGCAATGCAAGTGATAGTCAGCTAGCGTCAGCCAAGAGTAAGGACATGAAGGGTGTTACAAATGCTCCATCAAATACGACGCAACAGGATATCAAAGGGAACGGAGACAAGGCAACCGGCGAGTCCAGGAGTTGATAAATCATGCTGTTTTGGACGCTTGATGTGATCCTTGAATGTGTTGTAGGCATCAGTTGAATTTGTTCTTTGTTGATCGAGCAAGGGCAAGACCACTGAGTAGGCATGGTTACCTTGCTCCATTTGTCAACAACGTGGGATATTCGCTGGAGCTTTGCTGCAGGATTGGTGTTGTACCTGCACACTTGTCTCCCACAATAGAGTAAAAGCACATAGAGCCTTGCAGTCTTTAGGGTCTGTTTTGCAGTGCATGAGTATTGGCGGTCATAGTCTGTTTTACCCCAGGTTTGTGGTTCGATGTGGAAACCCCAGTTCTTGCATCGATAGATTTTGCTCCACCTTAGGAATTCAATTCAGCTAGAAATTTCTTCAAATTTCGGTTTTGACTTTGAATTTGAGACGAAGTATAAGGGAAATGTACTAACATCTATTTCCGGGTTGGCGAAAGATGTGTTGTTGTATCCTGGTGGTTAGTTGAGGTTCTGAATTGTTCAACTCGAATCACCATAATTTTTATATTTTCGTTTAGCATCAACATTTGTAAGATCTATTTAAAAGTTTCAGCATGTCTCTTTCCCCCGATATTTGTGGTTACTGGTGGTAACCACAACGTAATAGCCCTAACTTCAGGTCTCTTTTCTAGAGTACACTATGTTATGGCCCGTGTTGAGCTAAGACGCTATTCCAGCCACGCCGTTGGCAAGATGCCTAGTCTATCATATGTCATTGTTGCCCTTCGTCATGTGTCGGCAACTTTGTCCATTATTTTTTGATTTGTGTGTAAATAAACGATTTAGAAAACTTATTTTGAAACGATCGTTATGACAAATCTAATGGTAACGCTCGCATCTAACTAATCAAAATAGTGTTTTATGAATTAGTTGTCAAAGGTAGTTCTCTAAAATCTCATGACTGAGTTAGTAATTCTATTTAGATTTAACAAAACTACAAAAATTAAAATTACGTTTTGTAAAATGACTCCAAGTTTTCAAAATTCACCTAAATGCCATGGAGTGAATCCACATCACTTACCTCGTGGCCTTACTGGAAGACAGTAAACCTATTTGAGGAAATTTCAAGGGAAACCAGTGACAGTAGGTACTGCAGCTGACAAGAGCATCCATATTTCTTGTGCTAAGCACATACTAAAAGTGAAAGAAATTGACTAGCACGGGTGTTAAGAAATGTGAGAGTAAGTGTTAAGATAAAAAAAATTTAGTACCACTGTTAAGTTTAGCACCCAATGCTAAACTTAACTTTTGAAATTGTTCTCACTTTTTTCTAATAAAATCTTTAACACCTATAGGTGGTGCTAAGCAATGCGGCAAAAAGAAAAGCTTAGAGAGGTGAATGAAGAGAAAAAGATGTGTGCCTATCTTAGCATTTAATTTAGAAGTGTTTGGAACGTGTATTTCTAATATCAATCCTGTTTACCATTTGGATTGCAAGCTTGATTCATGCTATTAACGTCTGAGATCCGGACAGCTTAAGTGTGTTAATTATCCACTTTGGAAAAATATCCTTAAATATATAGTTCGTCATTACGCCTCTCAATACAACCGGAGAGGAAGAAATTGCCGGTAGACAAAATTTGCGGCTTTCTTCGACTTTGAAACCATGTCATTGTCTTTCTCCGATTTGGAGGTGTGCACACTAACTATTGCCATTAGTCGGTTTCCCCTCGCTATCAAACAAGAGCTCATCATCAGCGTTTGTCGCTACACCACTCAATACTTGCTGCTGCAAAGGAAGAAACAATTTTACCAGCGAGCAAAATTGTCGTTCTCTTGGGCTTGAAACCATGCCATCATCTTCCTTAGTTTTGGCAGTGTGCGCACGATCGCAAACAGGCGAGCGTGCACTCGCTAGCAATTGCTTACTCAGTTTCCCCTATCCTTAATACCTATCAAATCTTGTAGGTTTTCCACTGTTCCTTATTTACTTGTTCAGATACCGTTTCTTTCTTGTCCGACATCGTTTCACATCGGTTCGAAGAAACGGAAGAAGCCTGGAATGCAAGGAAGCACATGCCGTCCAAAGACTTAACCAGAAAGGCAACATTGGAAGTTTAGATGGCAGCAGCAAGTAGACCCTGTGCAAAAAGGAAGATATTTGGGAAACTCTACCTATCGGCCTACCGATATGAGCAATCGCGTCGGCCTTGTCTGGAGCCGTTCATCACACAAGATTAAATCTAACGGTATCTACGTAGTCTATATAAAGAGCTCATAACCCTAATCCATGCGATTGCATCTCTCCCCAAATTGCCGCCATCGCCGTCGAACGTCGTCCCATGAACGCTGCGTCGTCGCCGTCAACATTGACCTCGCTGCCACCGCCCCTGGGAATCGAGCGATGGTGTCGCGCCCCCCCGCTGTCCACCGCGCCGTCTGTCGGGCTCCTCGACGCCGTCCCATCCCTGTGCCGCGTCGTCACCATCCACGTCGACCTTGCCACCACCGCCCCGGGGAATCAAGCACCAGCGTCGTGCCCCTATCGTCCACCACGCTATCGTCACCGTCCACGTCGACCTCGCTGCCACCGCCCCCGGGAATCGAGCGCCGGTGTCGCGCACCCGCCCTCCACCACACTGTCGTTGGGCTCCTCAACACCGTCCCATCCCTGCGCTGTGTCGCTGCCGTCCACGTTGACATTGTTGCCACCACCTCGAGGAATCGAGCACAAGTGCCGTGCCTGTGCCATCCACCACGCCGTCGTCGACGTCTCGAGCAGCGGGGCGACGATGGAAACAAATTATTGTTGTATATGAAGCAATTTTTTGTTGTATAGGAAACAAAATATTGTTGTATCATGACAACAATGTTTTCACATAAATTGTTTACATTGTACAATGATGTTCTTATTGCATTAGTTCAACAAGTTTGTTGTCTATGGTTTAATTATATGTTTCTGTATCACGACAATAATGTTTCCACGCATATCCGCTCTGGCCAATCCAATCGTCCATTAAACCAATTAAATTCGCAGTTTGTTTCCTAAAATTTCAGGATCGATTTCATTAAAAATCAGATCTACGATGTTTCATTAAAATAGGATCTATGACGTGTGTTGCATTGATTCAACAAGTTTGTTGCCTATGTCTTAACTATATGTTTCTGTATCACGACAACAATGTTTCCACGCATATCTACTCTGGCCAATCCAATCGTCCATTAAACCAATTAAATTTGTAGTTTGTTTCCTAAAATTTCGGGATCAGTTTCCTTAAAAATCGGATCTATGACGTTTCCTTAAAATCGGATCTACAACGTGTGTTGCATTAATTGGTTCAGCAAGTTTGTTGTTTATGTCTTAACTATATGTTTCCCTATCATGACAACAATGTCTTCATGGACATCCGATCTGGCCAATCCAATCGTCCATTGAACCAACTAAATTTGGAGTTTGTTTCCTGAAATTCTAGACACTAGTACAGAAAAGGTTATCACTGACGGGCAGATATTACCCATTTGTGACGGGTGGGCAGCCCGTCAGCAACCTAACGTCAGTGATAACACAAGTCACCTCTGACGGGTACGTAGCTCGTCAGAGATAGCACATTATCTTTGACCGGCGGGAAATGTGAACCCGTCAGGGATGACGGTGGAGAGGACCGCGTGATCGACCTGCAGCACACATCTTTGACGGGTGAGGTCTAGTCGACCATCAGTCATGACATCTACCTTTGACGGCTACTAGTCACGGCTCGTCAGAGATGACTGCTGGAAAGGACTGAAGGAAATCATAACTGACAAGCGAAAATAGATGCCCGTCAGTGAAGGTTGTTACCTGTGACGTGTGATCCGTTCCCACCATCAAAGTGGGAAATTATCACTGACGGGTTGTATACTGAGGCATGTCAGTGATGAGTGTTACCTTTGACGGTTCACTTAAAATAGCCCGTCAGTGATAACTGTCATTACTGACGGTTTTGTACCAGCACCCGTCAGTGATGATCTTATCCTGGTTCCTACAACCTGTTTTGCTGGCTAGACTCAGGATTTGCTAGCCATGCCCTCTGAAAAAAATTCCCAGCTATGCAGCCCTAGCTACACAGCCTCTCAGCAGCCCCAGCTGCGAGGCACAGGCACAAAGTATATATCACAAATAATTGAAATAACAACATCACATAGCATCACAAAATCAGAAACCACATTTACAACACATTCACAAATATATGAAATCAAATCAAAATGCAAAGAAATCTCTCATGCGGCATTGAAGAGAACAGAGTTACAAATCGAAATGAAATTCACGTTGCATTGAAGAGAATAAAGTTTACAAATATGAACTAAGTTATCAATAAATCAACATTTTTCGGAGGTGGGGGGCAGCTCTACGCTGGCGTAAAATTCACCGCCTGGCCGGACGACATATTGGTTCAAGAAGTATGCAAACACATCTCTCATGCGGCATTGATCTCGTAAGTAGTCGTAGTCGAGAGCCAGGTAGTCCTTGAAAGTCTTTTTCACTGGAAAGTGGGTTGTAGTGACGGACCATCGCGTCCATGTGCACGCACACATAAAACCCACATGTCATGCTATTCGCCGGCTGCTGCCTGCACGGGAAGTCAAACATGTGGCTGAGCCTAGGATTTGACTTTTTCCAGTGCGCCGTCCCTCCCATTGCCCTAAATTTGGCGTATGCCTCGTCAACGCACCGCCGAATCTTGGAGAAGTCCCTAGGGGGTAGTCCTTCTCGACGCCTGAGAGAATCAAGGTAAAATACCTTGTTCCAAGGTACGACTATCACGAGAAGGACCCAATGGTCGCTGCATAGACCAGATGAGTGCATGTAAACACACGCAACTATTTAATTAAGTGCTCGAAGAAAAAATTGACACAATTAGTAAAGAACTCACGGAGGGTTGTACGGCAAGATTATCATTTCACTATCCCTTTGCACGAGCCATGCCTGGGAGATGAAATCGACGACCGACTCAAATGCGCCGTCGATTTGGCGGTCGTGCAAGATGCACGGATCGATGAACCCAATGCTCGCTTTGTGACGCCTGGCCTCTTTGGATTGCCAGAGTGTCCAGACCCTCATTACTGTGGTGTCTAGTCTCTTCAGGTTATACATGCTCCAGACGGCTTCAAAGTCGATGTTGAATGTAGGACTATCAAACTCTCGATAAAAGTGGTAACTTTCTGGCACTTGACGTTTGATGAAGGATACAAATCTATCCGGTTGATCACTCGAATGTAGCACGGTCATGTCATGCAGGCAGTTTTGCCTCGGCTCCCAAAGTTTGTATTTCATTGTCTGGGAGGAGCGGCTGACCGGGAATGTAGCTATCTGCCCTTGCTTTCTGTTGTACGTTAGGAGTTGATGCGTTCGACAGGGACTTAGTGGCGCTATCTTGTTTTGCTAACCTCTTTGTTGTGCCGCCCCGTTTGGTATTCCTTTTCCTTGGAGCTTTTTGGGCCGCACTTGGATCACTCTCCGTACATATTATGTTTTCCTTAGGCGTAGGGCCGGCAAATGCCTCCTTCATAGCTCCGTGAAGTGTGCCTGGAGATAAAGTCTTCACGGCACCTTGCGCACTAACGGGCTCCGCTGGCAGTAGGGCATTCTTGGGTCCTGCCTATGCTTGGAGCGTCTTTCTTTTCTCGGTGGCTCGGGTGCGTCGACAAGTGCCGGCTCAACTTCCATAATGGTGTCATGTGCCACCGGGTCCTCATGGGCTGGCATCAAGTCCTCATCTCTCTGGTCGAATGACAGATGTGTTTGGCTCAAGGCCAAAGGAGATATCCGGGTTGATGGAGAGGCGCTGGCCGGAGATGTGCGAGTCGAGGCCCCTTCTACAATCACTTGAGCCTTCGGCCACTGGATGAAGGTCATCAGCCATTGTCCTAGCGTGGTGGCATCCTCTTCAGGAGGTACAGGGACAGTCATGGCACTGAACTCCGCAACTACCCTATCCACCTGTACCCTCACCATGTCCGGCGATGTAATCTGATGGTGCGTCAAGGGCCCCCGAAGAAGCTGGCATCAGTAGGCCGTGTACGACGGTAACATTGGCGCCCGGCACAGGATATACCAATCGGTATTTCATGGGCACCTGCACCTGTGAAAGAGTTAAAGGTTGGTTCTCGGCCATTAGGGTAGTGTTTGAAATATAGGATGTGTACGAAAGATTCTACTAAGTACCATGAACTTACGTTTACGTTGTCGCGCGGATATGATGTAGCTACCCCATCGGAGGTGGCCGCGTTGGTAGAGGCGCAACTACTCCCTCCAGGAACGTTCGGCGCACGATGCATGGGAGGCAGATCCCCATATAACCTTGCGAACTCCTGTCTTGCTGCCTCTCGTGCCGCCTCTTCCGACCGTCTCAGGAAATCCTCGCTGATCTCCTGTCTCGCCGCCTCTCTCGCCTTCTCCATCATCGCTTCCATTAAAGCATCGTGCCTGCTCCTCTTCCTTTCGGCGGGCGGCATCAGGTGATTTGGGAAAGATTCTATCCCATGTAGCGGCTACACCAACACCTCGTATACGCCCAGTTTTCTCCGAGTTTCCCAGAGCAACCGATAGAGGCGTTTGCCACCTTTCGAATGTACGGAGTCTTGAGAGGATTCCTGCTGGCTCAACTGTATCTGCAATAGAGACGTATCATATTTCACTATCGAGCGTTTAGGAAACAAATTAGTTACGGTGGATTGACATGATAGGTCGAGTTAGTACCAATCGATTGGACACCGCCTGGACCTCGTCGTTGGGGAACGTCACATCCCCCGACGTCGGGTTCACTTTCGTGTGACCCCTCGCCAGTTTTTGGCGTGAGGCTCTGATATTTCCTCAAACGGAACTAGTTTCCCAGCCGCTCATAGTGCAGCATCTTCTCTTTCCCATTTACTCTTTATCCCAGCATACCCGCGGCTGCCAACGTTGTGGTTGAATTTATTCCTCTTGCGCAGCTCCTTGTTCTTCTCACTCTTGGCCTTGAACTCGTCAGTGCTCCTCGAGGCGACGAATTGGTCCCACTGCTCATCAGTTACTTTCGACCATCTTCTTCCCGGATGGCGATTTTTCATCACGTACTCCTTGGTCACAGTGTATCTCCAGTTCTTGTGAGCATTACACATCGTGATCTCGGCGTGGTGCTTCACCGTCTCCTTAAGGTGCTCCGGGACCTCGAACAGGTTAAACAGCGAGGTCAACAGGGCATCTATCTCTGATCAGGGCACCTGGTTCCATTCGGGAGTAGTGATCAGGGATGTTCTCCCGTACGAGCACCCCACAGGTGTTGTTGAACTTCGACGCCGAGCTCGTTGGTTCACATGGTGCGCCTGTGTCGGGGTCGACCCCCGTGATGACTAAGGTCTGCATCGGCAACTTGTTCCCCTGTTCTTGGTTTGCGTTGCCTTTTTGGTGGCGGTACAACTTCGGCCTCGACCTCGTCCCCAGGCTTGAACGGACCAGAGCCTCTTTTTTATGTAAATATATTAACTAGATTAAATAAAGACCTAATATGTTTATAATTAAGCTAATTGAATTAAATAAGAACATTGTCCACTATGGGAATTAGGATTTATTAAAAGTTTTGGATTCTTATTGTATTTTTGATTGGAACTAATTGCTCTTGTGTTTACATTTGGGTTCTTCCTAAATTATGAACTTGGAAACTCTCCTCCTAGTCCCTTTCCCTCCAACCAGCATCTGGATATTGTCATCAACAAGGCAAGAGGCATTCACTATGAAATAATACCGTGACTTTCAGTTCAAAATTTTCAAATGGCTACAAATCTATATTTTAGCCAAATTTGACTATAGCTTGTTTCTCACTGTTTTAAATAGTTGAAAAATTCCACAAAATTTCAGGAACCGTGACAGTGACCAACATTGCATTCTACATTGAACAACATTGTTTCTACATTGCATTCTATAGTAGAAACAATATACAAGACATTTTTTCTAGAAAATCTAACTGCGTACGTTTTAACTCAATCATTTAAATTATTGGCCTATATATGCAGCTAGGGAGCTTGCATGGATAATGAGTATCTTTTCATCAATTGATATTCTATTTAAGAAACACCTAAAGGTCTGTTTGGAATGCAGGGATTTTATAGGAATTTCGAAAGAAACAATTCAATTCCCACATGGATAATTAATATGTTTTCAATTGATATTCCATTTAAGATATCTAAGAAATTCCCTTGTTATAAATGGTGCCTGAATGCTCGTGCGTTGCTATGGAATAAAAAAAATATGTATTGCTTGAGTCATTTAAATGCATATGCCATCACAGTCCCTAATTTTATGATAAATAATAATTATCTCAAAATATATATCAATCGAATGTTTGAATCAACTATAATCAAAAGATGATGATTCGTATGTCTACCACATATAATGGATGACAATTATGGTAATTTCTTGACGACTTAAGGGGTGGTCTCAGTGGGGATAAACGGATCAGCACCAACTCAAATCTTTATAGGAATAAAGATTAGTTGGAAAACATCTAAATGCTCGAGACATAACCAGTAATCCTATAGCCAGAGGTAGGGTAGTCGTCCTCATGATTAAGATTATGACGCCTAAACATACGGTCTCACCCATCGTGGTTATCAAGTAGCTATCAACAATTTGGAGCATATCGCATATTCTTCTAATAATTAAATGTCTGTGTGCCGAAGCAAACACTGCTCAAATATTTACTAAATAGAAGTATATATAGTGTTAGACAGTGACAAGTAAGCAGGAAAAGAATCCTTCATGCATTGCATTCTACATTGAACAACCGTGACAATGACTTACCCGGGCATGCCGGAGTGGGAGTAAGAGGTGGCGGCGCCGGAGTGCGAGGAGGAGGCGGCGGCAGCGGCTTGTGCGGTGGAGCTGACCTCGGCGATGGTGGGCGCGGTGGAGGCGACCTCGGCGGCGGTGGCTTGCACGGTGGAGGCGGCCCGACGGTAGCGGGAGTGGAGCAGGTGGCGGCGGGATCCATGGAGCGCGGAGGAGTGCAGATCCGTCGGCGGCGGCGACAGCACTTCGGCGGAGGCGGCTAGGGCTCGCTGCTGGTCCAGGCGGCAACGGACGCACGGGCACGAAATTTTTTCTAAGTGCCTGGGCCCTAATATATGTAGCCTGTAGTCATCACTGACGGGTAAAACAACCCACCCGTCACTCTTAGTTATCAGTGACAGTCAACAGATACTAGCCCGTCAGTGGTGACTAAGTCATCACTGACGGGTACAATTTATCACCCGTCACTCTTACTTACCAGCGACGGTCAACATATATGCGCCCGTCAGTGGTGACTGAGTCATCACTGACGGGTCCAACTTATCACCCGTCGCTCTTAGTTATCAGTGACGATCGGCATATACGGGCCTGTCAGTGTTGACTTCAGTTCTCAGAAATGGATAGTAGGGTCTTTAGCATCATATGCTTTTCCATACCTTTTTGTTCTGAAGATCTTAGTGTTTGTATGTTTTGACCTGTTTGAAAGTTCTATTGGTTTAGTTTGCAATGACAGAATTGGAACCGACCAATCATGCATAATCAAAATTGCACTTATGGAGTCTGCAAAAGTCTCACACTTTTTATATCACACATATTATAATATATTTACATATCTATATCACATAAATGACAACACTTATATTAAGTTTCGTCGTTCCCGTCATCGTCATCGACTAGCTTCTTCCCTTGATATGTCAGTCCTTCGTTACGATCAGTACGTACGTACGGCTTGGCATCGTTATCAATATGACTTTTGATCTTTTTCTTTGTCCTCTCATCTTCATCTTCGGTATCCGGATCATCGAATTGGTCGTAGTCTTCTTCATCCACTACACCATCCACTCCAACGATACTCCTTTTTCCTTTTCTTACAAAGTGGCGCTTCTTATTAGATGGATCCAGTACGTAGAACACTTGCGCAACCTGTTTAACCAATATAAATGGTTCTTCTTTGGACCCGACACTCCGAAGATTCACCGTGGTGAAGTTCTGATCTTCGACACGGACGTCCTTCAGGTGCACCCATCGGCAACGAAACACCGAGACCTTGGTCACGGTGTAGTCAAGTTCCCAAATCTCTTCAATGATGCCGTAGTACCTGCATTTTGGGCCATCAACACTACTTTTAGCTTCTATCGTCACGCCGAAGTTTTGGTATGTGCTTTTCCGGTCTTGAGCCTCCGTATAGAATGTGTATCTGTTGATATCATACCCTTGCCATGTCACGATGTTTGTCATGGGTTCTCTTGCCAACCATTTGACGATTATTTCTTCTTCATTTGTCGGTTCCCTTCCGTACCAGTAGTCCTTTAGCCAACGGCCAAATTGCGCGTTGTGCGTTTTTGTGATCCAAAAAGGTCCTCTATTGGGGTTTTTTTTGCGCAACAGTTGCTGGTGCATCTCTATATAAGGCCCAACCACTGACAGGTGTTGCAAGACCACAAAATGTGCTCTATGGAAGTCAGTTGATCGATCGGTACATAAAGGATCGTACTGTCTTCTTCTGGGTGTGCCGACACCAATGAGTCTACCCGAGTGCCGCGAACTCGGCACACCTATAGGTCGATGTTCAGCCATGTAATCTATGCAGAACTCGACGCACTCTTCAGTAGCATAGCCTTGGATGATGCTTCCTTCAGGCCGATATCTGTTACGAACATAGCGCTTCAGAATGCCCACGTATCATTCGAAAGGGTACATGCTGTGTAGAAACACGGGGCCTAGGCTCAGTATATTCGGAATGATATGTATCATGAGATGTACCATGATATCGAAGAATGTAGGAGGGAAGTACATCTTTAGTTCGCATATGGTCACGACGATCTCTTGCTTAAGTTTCTGAAGGCGATCTAGGCTTATTGACTTCTGAGAGATCGTGTTGAAAAAGCTACAAAGGTTAGTGACAGTCTTGCGGACTCCTGGCTCTATTAGGCCTCTAATTGCAATGGGTAGGATCTGTGTCATCATCACATGACAATCATGAGACTTCATATCTATTAATTTCAAGTCTTTCATCGATACAAGTTTCTTTATGTTTGCCGAATATCCGGAAGGAACTTTCACCCCAGCAAGACACTCACACAATCTCTTCTTCTCTGCTTTGCTTAGAGTGTAACAGGCGGGAGGTAGGCGCGTCTTGACTCTCAAATCACCCTTTTTTGTCTTTGACGTTATCTGTTTAGACCACAGCTCTGGTCTGACGCCCATCTGTTCCATGTCAAGCCGTGCCTTGACACCATCTTTTGTCTTGTCTGGAATGTTCAGCAAAATACCAACCAAGTTGTCGCACACATTTTTCTCGACATGCATGACATCAATACTGTGACGGGTGTGTAGAACTTGCCAGTAAGGCAGGTCCCAAAATACCAATTTCCTCTTCCATATGCCTGGTCTTAGCTCCTGTGTCTTCCTAGGTACAATCTCGATATCCTTGGCAATCTCATATATCTGTGCACCGGTCTTCTCCACCAGCTTCGAACGATTTTTCACTTCTCCGTTAAACTTAATTGGGCACTGCCTCCATGGATCGTTTTTGGCCAGCCACCATCGGTGACCCATGTACACAATTTTCCTCGAGTTCTGTAAGGTAAACTCACTGTCTCTTCTTGGCACGAGACACAAGCTTCGTATCCTTTCACACTCTGGCCGGATGAGTTTCCAAGCGCTGGATAGTCATTGGCCGTAGTGAACAACATAGCTCGTAGCTAGAAATACTCTACTTATCAGCGTCCCAAACCTCAGCTCCCTGGTGCCAGAGTGTCTCTAGTTCTTCCTTCATTGGTTGCATGTACACGTCAATATCGTTTCCAGGTTGCTTCGGCCCTTGGATGAGAACAGAGAGGTGTATATACTTTCGCTTCATCGACAGCCATGGAGGAAGGTTGTACATCCATAGAAGGACTGGCCATGTGCTGTGTCTGCTACTCATGTTACCGAATGGATTGATCCTGTCTGTACTCATCCCAAATCTTATGTTTCTCACCTCTTCTCCGAAATCAGGAAATGCATCGTCCACTGCCCTCCATTGGCATGCATCGACAGGGTGCCTCAGGATTCCATCTTCAATTCGACCCTCCGTATGCCAACGCATTCATTTTGCATCTTTCTTGTTGGCAAAAACCGCTTCAAATGGGGAAGAATAGGAAGATACCAGTAAACCTTTGTAGGGGGGGCCCTTCACTTCATCGTCGTCCTCGTCACAATCGGCCTCATCTGCAATACGCTTGTACCGGGATGTCTTGCACACCAGACATCTTCATAGGTCTACGTACTCTTTGCGGTACAAGATGCAGTCGTTTGGACAGGCATGGAATTTTTCAACGTCCAATCTGAGAGGGCATATAACCTTCTTCGCCCTGTAAGTGCTTGTAGGCAAGACGTTCCCTTCTGGGAGAACGTTGGAAAGGAGCTCTAATAATTTTGTGAAACTTGTGTCCGGCCAGTTGTAGGCTGCCTTTAGCTTTAGAAGTTCTAACGAGACAGACAACCGCGTATGCTCGAGTTTACATCCAACAAACAACGGTACTCTCGCGTCTTCCAACAATCTTACAAACTTTGCGAACTCTCTTTCATTCTCCGGGTTCGTAGTCATCTCTTCCATATCACGCAACATGTCATCCAAATTCCCCATGCTATCCTCCGAAGATTCTGAATTAGCTTCTTCCTCGATAGCTACATGCTCATCCTCAACGAGGTCCACCGCTTCTGCCGGGTTTGCAACTTCTTTCTCTTCACCGTGACATGTCCAACGTGTATAGCCTTCCATGAAACCCTTCGTCAGCAAGTGTAGTTGCAACTCCCCCGTCATCGATAACATTTGCGTGTTACTACATTTACGACATGGACAACACATCTTCGCTTTTCCCTTGATCACCATATCCTCTTGAGCGACTCGAAGAAACTCGTTCAAAGCGGTGACGAAACTCTGTGTGGCACGGTCACCATACATCCAATTTCTATCAATCGATCCCTACGGCAAAATAAAAATAATTTCATAAAATAAATATATTAAATTAGCCATTTCTTCTCTAGCTCACGTCCAATAAAATAAAGTAATTACCATGTTAGAGATTCAAAGAGGAGCTAGGAGCGACGGATATCGTGGGCCTTCGGGGAGAGGGATATTGACGAGGAGGCAGGGGTCTTTGAGAGGGGGAGGGGGACGTACAGGAGGAGGAGAAAAAAGGGCCTTTTGAGAGGGGGAGGAGAGAAAGAATTAAGGAGCTAGCCTTTGAGAGAGGGATCAAGAGGACCAGAGAGAAGAGGGCCGCATGCGGGCCGTGGCAGTTTAGCTGGTGACGGCGGCGCACGCAGCTGGTCCTGGGGACGCGTGGGCACAGATCTGCTTCGAGCTTGGGCATGATTTATATAGGAAGGAGTCACCACTGACGGGCTATGTAAAAGGAACCGTCAGCGATGAGCGCATGACAAATCTGAGGGACAATAGCCACTGACGAGTAGCGCATAACTGCCCGTCAGTGACATTGAATTAGACCTCACTGACGGGAAGGATAAAATGAACCGTCAATGGTGACTTCACCAGCCAAGTCAATTTAATGGGCCAAGTCACCACAGATGGGCGAGCAGAGAGCCCGTCAGAGCTGTGCGCCTCACCTCTGATGGGTTCTACTACACACCGTCAGTGGTGGGTCGACTGGGTTAACCTTTTCTGTGTCCTCACATCACTGACGGGTTCTTTTACGTGACCGTCATAGCTGACCGTTTACATCTCTGATGGGTCTTTCTACGTGCCCGTCAGTGATGACTTTCTTGTCAAATCCAGTGTTTCCGCTGAAGTCATTATTGATGGTCGATCGTTTTGCCCGTCAGTTATGACTCGAAAAGGAACATCTGATAGAGTCACTACTGATGGCTGTCCGTTTGCCTGTCAGTGATAGGTAAGAAGCCTGATGGGCTTTTCGCTACCCGTCAGTGATACGGTATAGCGGATGACCATTTTTGTAGTAGTGAGGATTAGTTTCCTTAAAAATCGGATCTACTCCGTGTGTTGCATACATGTTGTTGTTTTACTAGTTCAACACGTTTGTTGCCTATGTTTTAAATATATGTTTTCGTATCACGATAACAATGTTTTCACCAACGGTCGATTTGGCCAATCCAACCGTTGATTAAACCAACATCTGACGGCTCTGTGGTATGCCGATCTGGACCAATATCGACATGCCGATTTGTAGCAGCTCATTCTGTCAGACAGTAAGATATGATGGACCTTTACGAACTTGCATGGCAAGCCAGTAGGAACTACAGCTGACGAAACACCATATAGATGGTAGATAATTATATCAATCCCATTTACTATCTGGATTGCAAACTTGATTCATGTCATTAACTGCCGAGATCTGGGCAGCTTAAACGATAAATATCCACTTTGGAAACAGCACAATAATGGTTTGATAAAGATTGGTACGTATACATAGAAAGTTGGATTTGCACATCACTAAGATATGCATTAAGAACAATATTGTACATATACGCAAGGCATATACTTGGTGCTTATAGTGTTCGATCTTTTCATGAATGGTGGGTCTTCATTCCATATCTAGCTAGCAGAGATGATAACAGTGTTACGAAACCGGGGTTCTCGGGTGTTGGTCTAACCATATTACGCCCTTTTAAGCTTATGTGGTCAATGATTAAACCCCAATCATCACAAGATGGTCTATAAATAGAGAAGAGATCTCCATGTTATATTACACACATTATTAAGAGTTTGTACTCGTGAGAACAGATCTAATAAAGAGAATATCACCACCCTACATTCTCGTGCTATTTTACCTTCTATACGTGTTGGATCTACTACTTATTGTACAGCCATCGGATCACACCTCATGATATTGGTTTCATAACACATTATTAGCAAAAGACTCTCTCCGATCTTACAGATCAGACTACTTTTACAATGGCTCTGAGGTAACCATCGAATCCATGACCGTCAATTATTAGTAGATCAAAATCAATATTCAGATTGCTATTTGCTTTACTCTCTCACTTTCTACATTGAATTCTTCTTTCTATTTGCTAGATCGTGTCTTTGGAGATCGATCTAGTCTGACCTAACGGACGCCATCTGTTAACACGAGGTTAAACAGATGGAGCTAGAACTATCACCAATCCGACATGAAGTCGGGACCGCATACAGTTGATATGGCACTGGTGCACAACCGGAATAGGCTGCAGCAGGCGTTGCCACGCCGACTTTGCCATGCACCACGCAGTTGTGCTGCGCTTGCTGGCTACGCAGACCAGGTGGGCAAGGGACACTAGCGCGCTTCGCAACTACGTTGTGCTTGCCGTCACGCGGGCCAAGAAGGCGAGTGGGCCGCGGGTTCTAGCAGGCCACGCCGCAATGCCACGCTTGTCGACTATGCAAGCCAGACGGGCACACGGGCTGCCGCATAGGCCAGGTAGACCAGGCCACCGAGCCCCGCCACGCTTGCCGGCCATGCATGCCAGGTGAGTAGGCGGGCCATGGCATGCACAACCTAACCACGCTTGCTGGCCTGACGGGCCAAGTGGGCGGGTGGGCTGCCACACATGCCAAGTGGATCGGGCCACCACGTGCAGCATTATTTAGATATGGTTGCTTAGGAAAATACTGAAGTTACTCAAGGATGTTGTACCATTATTTTTCATACAACTCATATATTTCTACATGAAGTAAAACTTATGTATATTCTGAATGGACAATATAGGATGTATGGCTTACCAACAAGGAGTTTGCTGAGCTTGCCTCTCACGGGGGAAACTACCTAACATCAAAGTCTGATGTGGAGATCATTTTCGGCGCTTAGGACCTTGGTGCGGTCGTTGGTTAGGATACCTGGCCCGCCTGATTTGTGTAGAGGGGCCAAGCATTGCACTTCCTCCGCTACCACCTCTCACCTATTTTGAAGGATGAGTACTCTACGGAGAAGGACCTAATGGCACCGTGGACCTCCTACGAGTACACATGCAGAGGAGCTCATGGACGCTTAGATCCAAACAGAGGTCAATGCATACTTCTCTAGATCAGTTTAATTACCTGCACATATTTTAATTAATATTATTATATATTCATATAGTGGTTCTCCATTCAAAAAATCAATAATGGTTTTTAAGCTCTATGAGAGCAAATATTCTTACCTTCCTATGTGTGCTTGCAGATATATTTTCTCAGTATTTATAATACGTTAGGTTCTATTATTGAAGTTTTGTGATGTTGTGCTGCTTCTTCCTCTATTGCATATTTGTTGAATTTTGATTCTTTAGTATAGAACTTGTGTAGCATACCACGACATGTGTGCCACACAAAATGCACATAATGTCCATGTCTTGGAATGATGAGAAAAAACATAATGATTCCTAAAAGTCAAGTAGACTTTACATGTGTTATTTGCACACTAAGGAATAAATATCATCTTTTCGACATGAAGAATGAACTTGTGAAAAATATTGATCAATGAAGATTTATATACCAACATTACGTTGAAGACATGCAGTCTTACACAAGGCAACTCTCATCAATTCTACTACTTGCATATAATATCGCTATACCTTATGATTTAACGTGATGAATGCACCCTTGAGTTTTAACGTTTGAAGATTTGGACACACTATGTATGCATATGTTCCAAGCAAACAACGAACTAGTATTAAACCCTACAAGAAGGAGGGATGCACGTCAAATTTTGCATCGACATCCATGATAATAAAGCACTTAGGCCCGTGAATAAGAAGTTTTTGGAGTTTGTTATTTTCATCTTTGAGGATGTTTTTCTGACATTAGGAAAGGAAACATGACCCTCAATGAAAAAGTCTCATAAAATCTTATGGCAAAATCCTATGGCAAGCCATAGGGATCCACACTCAGGTCCCACGGACTAGTAGGATGAATAGTGAAGTTTGAAGTAGAATAATTTGTAAACATTAGCCTTCATCCTAAGTCCTCATATCATCCTTCGTCCTAAGGCCTTGTTATATGTTATAAGAGGACGAGGGCTCCGGCTTCCCAAAATTTCTCGCATACCCGGAGACGTCCAGGGAAAATGGGGCAAGGAGACTTGCCTGCCTAGATTAGTAAAATAACCTATGTAGAAGAATAAACAGGGAACTAGTTGAGACCTGATACATGTATAAAGCCAGAACTAAATGGTGGTATAAACATGAATCCTCCTATGAAAGGAAACTACCAACAAAATAAGTATGTGCACACATTAACGCTAAAGACTAAAGAGTAATGTATCCACAACAAGAAATAGCGGGACACAAGAAGGACATTATAAAGAAGCTCCTCCTGAAGCCATTAGATCAACCATGATGATATGTGAGGAAAACAAGCAGGAAGATGCAAGAAAAACCGTGATTACTCTAAAGAAAAGAGAATATTCATGCCAAGCAGCTCGTACTCCTCCCTATGTGATACAAATTACCGCTCCTATTAAAAATCCAGTCATTGGTGGAATAAATATGGTATAAAAGTTAGAAACTTTCTATGCAAGAAATGCTACACAAACAATCATGACTATCCCTATATATTTATAGAAAAGTCTCAGAATGATTTTTGTAAAAGAAAGATCTCTGTTGATGATTTATATATCATGGTGACAACATAAGATAGAGGAAACAAGTCCGTGCTCGAAGCCAGAACTTGAAATGAAACAAAAGAGATCTAGGTTATATATTTAGACTTGTGGATCAAATAAAATCTACAAAGTGATATAATACACCAACTTGATCAATCCCGTCTAAATGGATCCTAGCACAATGTAAACTACTTTGCACTTGTGAGTCAAGAAGATCCCGTAGAGAAACTCTAGTTTAGAAATTAAAACCCATAATTTAGATTTTTTTTTATAGAACCATATGGACATATATGACTCCAGGTAAACGATTATACTATAAGAATGCACAGAGCCTTAAAACACAACGATCCACCTTATGCAGAGTTTCTATGAAGTCAAAATGGCTTATATAGTGCAATTGAGATTGGTTGCACTGCACATTAATGTCATGTACTACTCCATAAATTTAGCACTCACGTTGTTCATGAATGAATAAAGTAGAGGGTAAACTAGTCTCAAGATAGGATTGTCATAATTCCATAATTAATTGGAGAATCAAGAAGATTATAAATTATGTGATAATCGTACTCTACACATAAATAATATCACCCATAGTGTTCTTCTAGAAACATCCAAGTTAGACATGAAGATTCTAACAAGCGCCATCTTGAGAGGGAGTAATGCAAAAGAGAATTTTAATTATCATACTCGAGTTATGAAAGTTCATAATTTTGATTTACTCAAAACATCAAACAAATATAATAACCTTATTTTACGAAATATTTTCTACAAAGAAGAATGTGTTCGCACGAAAATCGATCTGCGGAACACCTAGATAATGGAGTCGCCAATTGTGATAACTATCGTACTTTTGTGTATGACGAACGATTGCTTTCCGAGCAAAGCAACAAAGATTGGATAACTATCGTACTTTCGTGTACGACGAATGATTGCTTTCCGAGCAAAGCAACAAAGATCTTGTTGCTTTCGTGAAGAAGAAACGACCGCTTTTCGGCGCAAAACGGCAAAGATCTAAGCTAAGAATGAAAAAGGTAAAAGGTAAAGGTAATAGATTGATTTGTGTCGATTGTGTTGATAATCGGCCGTCACCCTTTACATACTTATAGGACGGCTGGTCTTTCCGTAGGAGATCGGGATTCCTGATCCTAACTGAATACAGATATGTAACTTTCCTTTCCTAATGAATCCTGATTCTAATGTACATGTGACTTTCCTTTCTTTTTCAGTAGTTTGACCACCGTGATCAGGACTCCTCTCCTCGTGTACGAAATATCCTTCCATATAAGTCAAGTAACTTTTCGAATCTGATTAACTTCCACCACAATCCGTACTCTTCCTTGTAAACCGGATGACCTTCTAACTCTTTGAGAATTGCCTTGATTGCCACGGTCTGCTACTGTTTCTTGTATTCTAAGTTAGGGTCTCTGACACCGGGACAGATGTATGAAGTAATCAGCTCCGGACCGCCAATCTGCCCGCGAAGTGATTTAGCAGTGTTTGTGAACTACTCGGCATCCGGAAACAAAATGAGCTACTCGGGTCTCGGGAGCCTCTGTGAGTACTTCGGCACTCGGGGACACTGCGAGTACTCGGGGATGCTGCGAGTACTCGGGGATGCTCGGCACCCGGAGACGAGCTACCCGGGTCTCCTCCGCGAGCACCTCTCGAGAGTTTCCACGAGTACTTCCAGTACTCGGGGACGAGCCACTCGGGTCCCGACGACGAGCCTCTCGGGGGACTCGGCATCTGACCAACTCAGGGATGCTGCGAAAACTCGGCAGCACTGCGAACTAGTTGGTTATACTGGAATCGTCAAGCCTGCAATAAAAGTTAATACTAACTCCAAACAACTTGTCAGTCAATCATCTTAACCATCAACAGTAAAAATTAATTCGGCCAATATAGCCAAATTACACCATTAACAAAATGTAGATTAAAATCATCAATTCTCGAAGACTTAGCTAGAATGGAAATTCGCTTTGTACACGCATGCATAATTCAATGGGAGAAATTACCAACTTAATAAGAATTAACCAGATGATATAGTAATGATGAACATTACAAGAAATATCATTTACTAATTAAATTAATTAAACATTAATCAAACTTAGATGGTTGCCCTCTTTTTTTTCTTTATAAGTTCTTGTAGAAATTTCTCATCCACAAGGCTTCAGTGAGGCAAGTAGTGCATTATAAAGCAGCGAATGTTATGCGATCTCTCCAATTTTTCTCACTAAACTTTTGAATCTTGATGAGCTATGGGTATTTTATAGTAATTTTTCAAGGGGAATATTATGAAACTGGGCCTCCTAAGGGGTTGGTTGGCTGGCTGGCGCGACGCTCCCTAGGGCTATGTGGTCAATTATTAAACCTTAGCTATCATGTAGATGATCTATAAATATAGCAGTGGTCAACATGTTATTTTTACACGCATCGTTGAGGGCTTGTACTCGTATGACTGGACTCATATTCTCCGAAGGTTTATTTTTCTTTTGCGACTAGGCACGCACGTGCACGCACGCACGTGTGAGTAAGCCTCCTAAGATTTAATTTGATTATTAGTACCAACCAAAGTGAACTCAAACAGAACGGCCAAGAAGCAAGCAATTGCATCCAGATACATGGCAGCAAATATGCATTTTTAAGTAGTTCCATGCAATGAACAAGCAACAACTAAGGATAAATTTAACTACTAATCTTTCAATATGAAAGTCACCATACATATAAAACGTAAAGTCTTGCATGGACTATATCACATCTACAACCAATACTTGAATCCTAATCAGCTGACCATGAATGACATAAGCAAGAACCAAATGAACTTCCTATCAAAAGCTAGATGATGGATAGCATTAATTGACCACGGTCAACACGATGGAGCTCAAGACTCCTAATGAAGAAATGATTATACCCTAGGGAGCTAGAGCTTGAGAGTCAGGTCTATGTTGCTCGGCATCTCCTCCTTTTTCTTCACCTCATTAACGCTATGAACGCCGGTGGCAATGCGGTCGCTGCCGCTGCCGCCAGCCCACCGGAGCTCGGTGATCGCCACGGTTTCGGGGAAGGCCGAGACCGGAGTCCTGGACGACGCGCCGTAGCCGTATGCCTCCTGCGGGTACACCGGGCGGTCGGCGCCGGCTTGACGGGGGAGGCCGGCAAGGGGCGGCTGGGCAGCTCCCCATCCGTGGTGCACGCCGTAGAACGGCGCCGCGGAGCCCCGACCGAGGAACGGCCTGCCGGTGGCAGAGTAGGGCCAGACGTTGGGGAACCGGAGGTGGTGCGGCAAGAGCGGGTCGGCGACGCCGTACATGCCGGGGCCGCCGCGCCCCGCCGCGACGCGCTTGGCGATCGAGCGCTCGCGCTTGTGCGCGTTCTGGTGGCCCCCCAGCGCCTGCGAGGTGTAGAACTTGCGCTGGCAGTAGTTGCACGTGAACACGCGCCGCTTCTCGCCGCCTCCCGCCGCCACCTTCTGCTCCGCAGACGGCCCCGCCTCCTTCGCCTTGGCCTTCCCCTTCTCTGCCTCAGAGGCCACCATCTCCGATCCGAGCGCGCCGAGGAGGTCGAGCTCCAGCGCCGGCGCCTCCTCCTTGGCCTGCATCTCCTCCTCCCCCTCCTCCTCCTCCACATGCATTACCTCCATGGACGCGGTTTGAGAGCTATTGCATCCCTTGTCCATGGTTCTTGTCTCTGGTTTGCTTCGCACAGGAGTTCTTGGATGGGATCTCTGCCTACTTATACAAGAAGATAAACTCAGCGGGATGCAAGTTCACTTACCAAATTTGAAGATAGCGCGAGATCACAGGCCGGAGTTTAATGTGGTCGGGATCACGGCCTTAATGCATAGCAATCTTGCTCCATCTCTATCCTTTCTGTTACTCTTGCCTGGATGCATGGGCGTACGGTGAATGCTTTCCATACTTGAGAGACTGGGTAGATGTTTTCAAGTTTTGAACTGGATGTCTTAACGTCGGTTCAGGGTGAGGGTGCAGTTGGCACGGCCGGGTGGAAATTAATTTTCTTTTCTTTTGAAGGATCGATGCATGGGTGGAAATTAATTTGATGCTTGACATGAGTGTCGAGAGAACGATCTGGTGTTGTTTCAAGCGGCCGTCATTGGCCACATTATCCGAGAGAAGAAGAAATGTTAGGTCAGACTTGAACGTGTGAATTTTTCTCGCTACCTGTGAGACTCGAATTATTTATGGAAAATGCTACAGCCCGGCATACCGATTCGAAGCTCCCGTCGACACAACGCGGAGCCGTTAGATTTATACTAATCATCTAACGGTAATTAGATAACCTATATAATCCCCAATTGCTAATTAGGTTTCTCTTATCTCCTATTTTCCCCGCCGTCGCCCTCCGGCCTCCGTCCCTCCCACCCCGATTCCCCATTGCTTGGCGGAGATGGACGTCTCGGCGGACCGCGGGCTCAGCACCGAGGAGGCGGCGGCGCGGCTTCCGCCGGCGGTTCCGCGGCGTGCGGCAGCGGCGGCCGTGGGGGCAGGTACGCCGCGGAGATCCGCGACCCAAGCCTGCAGAAGCGGCTGTGGCTCGGCACCTTCGACACCGCCGAGGAGGCTGTCGCGGTCTACGACGACGCCGCCCTACGCCTCAAGGGTTCCCACGCCGTCACCAACTTCGCCTCCACCTCCGACTCCAGCGGCACCACCACCAAGCCGAAGCTCTGTCTTCTCCAGGAAACTGCACCGGCTACCACAGGCCCCGCCACCACGGCGACCTCTCCTCCCTCAGCGCCGGCACCACCGTTCGCGTCGCCGACCTCCGTCCTCCGGCACGCCCCCGAGGAGGTGCTCCCTCCGGCGTTCGAGCTCCTGTACGGCGGCCTGGACGAGCTGTGCGACCTTCCCGCGGCCCCGCAGTCGAAGGCGGCGGAGTTCGACTGGCTCCTGTACGAAGGCCTAGGCGAGCTGTGTGATTAATTTGGGTTGGGAATATGTATGCATTGAATTGGTTACATGTTTTGTGTGTTGCTCGATTTGCTACTTCGATGGGCAGGACAAGATCATGGCAAATCTGAGTTGATTATCTGCATGCTGCTTCGATGATTGTTCTCGCGTCCATATTGAAGATATTATTGTTGTATATGAAACAAATTGTTGTTATATATGAAACATAATATCCGGATGAATGAAACATAGACAAGTTAGCCCGGAGAACAAACATTAATTGGTGTGGTGATTTGACAAATTTTGTTGCAGATGAAACATTTTTTTGTTGTGTAGGAAACATTTTTTTGTTGTATAGGAGACAAAATATCTAGATGAAAGAAATCAATTAAACCAATTTTGTTTCTATAAAATCGGATCTACGACGTGTGTTGCATTGGTTCAATACGTTTGTTGCCTACGTCTTAACTATATGTTTCTGTATCACGACAATAATGTTTCCACGCATATCTACTCTGGCCAATTCAATCTTCAATTAAACTAATTAAATTCGCAGTTTGTTCCCTAAAATTTCGGGATCAGTTTCCTTAAAATTCGGATCTACAACATGTGTTTCCATTGTTGTATTGGTTCAAAAATTTTGTTGCGCAAGGTTTAGTGAAGTGTTTCCCTTTTGCTATACAAATGTTTCCATATTGCATTAACAGAAGGAGCTCACGATGTTTCATATTATCACTACAATTGTTTCCTATAGTCACTAAAAATGTTTCCCGTAAATTCAGCTAATCATGTTTATTGCTAATCTTGCCGTCTAATCCGACGGCTGTCTACTGTGCCGATCGGCATGCACAAATAGGCATGCCGATTTGTAGCGGTGGCCATTATTTATTGTGAAATTCCATACTTGCTGGATGCCTTGACGTCAATTCAAGAGTTGAGCGGACAATTTGCGCTCTTCTTGATAACACAGGGTGCATTCAATTGCAGCCGACAGGGATGTGGAGAAGGGATTCACGCGGCCATAATTGGCTGCAGTATCTGAGATCATGCTAGGCCTTGTTTCAACGTGTGATTTTTTGTTTTCTCTGTACCTGTGGAAACTGAATTATTTATTGTGAAATTCATATCGAACTCATTGAAATTCCTGTATTTCAACGATCACTTATTACGCTCAGGTTCTAGCAGAGTAAAACCCGTAGGATCCAGACCTAGATATACAGATTTACAGTAAAGAGAGTATTAGGCCGAGTAGCCTTGTATGTTTTGGCCAAGTCTATATCTACGACCAGTACTAACTCTGCTTGTTTTTGGGCGTAGTGGACTTTATTTTAGTTAACAACAATATGAGCTAGAATAGATGTGTATGTAACTAATCATTTCGTTTACTACCTATTGGTACTACCACCACAACCACGAGGAATGTCGACAAACCTTTATACTACTACGTGTCCTTCAGATTCGAAAAATTCCAACCTGTCAATGTATTCAAAAGGGAGACACCTTATGTATACTAATATGAACGCATCACTTCCAAACAATTCTGGAAAGATCATTTAGGAAAGAAACCCCACATTGCACTAAAATGTTTTTATATACTCAAGTGTTGGTGCGCTTATTATTATTATTATTTTAGATCATAACTTCGTATTCATTATAACAATTATTGCATGGATTTCCCATGCCCATCGAGCAGTACCATAAAAATGTGAAACAATCTCAACACTCATCTCATTCAATTTATTGAGTGTGTGTTCGAGAGCAAAAGGTAATGACTGATTCCAAAGCAGGGGGGTCGGTTGGAGTTGAAAGTATGACGGGTTAAAAATATTGCTTTTTACAATTAAGACACTTAATATTCCTTTTTATTTAAAAGTGAAGCAATTATTTAGAGCCATTTAAAAGCATATATCTAATGAGTACATATTTGTATGTTTGGATGTTAAGCTTCGGATGTGGCTTATTGTATCAAATACTCTATGTAATAGGATCCCACCTTCATTTTTTCATAGGTATACATAAATTTTAAAATTAAATACTGGTTTATATTTCTTTGGCCACATTTACCTTCACTGTTGTTGGTACGAACACAAAGTTCGAAATTTGACATATTTCTCTTTAATCTTATATGTATTGTTACATACATACAAATGCAAGCTTGCAAAGCTATGAAATTATCCTAAAAATCCATTTCAAGGATAGTTATAATTTACTTATAGGCAAAACTTTATACTTCTATAAAAATTCAGAGTGTTTAGAGAGACGTTAGATTTGTTTCTAGAAAGACCAATATACACCTTGTACTTTCAAAACCACTAATTCAACTTTATGTAGAGCTGGGTGAAGAACTAATTATGCATGTTGAGGTTCTAATTTATGGTAAGTTTGACATTTTCTAGAATAAAGGAAATAAAAATATTTACTTTGTTGTTGTTGTCATCACCATCGGCATTGTTATTTTTATTGGTTATTATCCTGAAGTATGAGTCTCTTATCTTTCATCTGAAGTCTAAATAGTATCTTCCCTAATTCAGTCTCTACTATGGATCAATGTGACATCCAATTAATATTCATAACTCTAGTAGAATTCGACTCATCTACATCCCTTTTTGTGTTCAACACATTCAAATTCACATTTGGTGGTATATGTATTTGTCTGTTGGTGGGGTGCGACTTGATATGTTTTAGGATCTCGTGAGACAAATATTCATTTGTATTTGATACACTTGCAACCTTATATGGCACTTGACACTTGTATGTGTTAGCATGTGTTAACGATTGATGTTCCACGTTGAATTTATTTATGTCACTTGAACAAAATATTAGAACATATCAATTCTAGATCATAACATGATATTCAAAGTTATTAAGCTGTTTTGTGAGTCCTGAAAGTTTCTCATGCATGTATCTGCATATCTTAGATATGTGCATGTCTTAGATAGTTTTTTGTCATGTGGCAATTAATGTTGCTGTCCCATATTTATTTGCACAAACTTAAATGAAAGATTAGATGATACTAATTTGTTTTAACTCTTCTTAATAGGTTAGAGGGTTTTAAGTTATTGCATGAGTCGCTCAAAACTTATTATACATTCATTAGCATATTCTTAACGTTAATTTCCTAGTGCCATGATTGATATATTATTACTACTAAACTTATCTTGAAATATGTAGGGCATAACTTGACTCACACATAGACCATGGCATGTTAAAATTACTAGAGAACCCCTAATTATTATCTCCAGTTAAATACTATATTAATGCATGCATGTAGGAAAATAAAATAATCATGGTATAAACGGTACAATACACTTATTTTGCATTGGAGTATGAATTACACTCTACATTTGTGAATAAAACCGTTCTAAAAATACGCCCTATGATTCCTCAATAGAGGGAATATGTCATAGGAAGCAAAGATTTCATGGCATATATGAATATATGATCCTTCTTGGATGAACATATGATCCTTCTTGGACATGAGATTATTAGCTAGGTTTGTTGTTTAACAAGGCGTTAGCAGCTTCTTTTCAAAGCACTTTCAAACGAGACACATTTCTATTTGGTGATTAATGTGCTTGAGGTAAACTTATTTATATAATCTGACCTAAAGATTCAATGACAAGGTATAACTCACTTATTTCCTTCAAGACAACTAACGACTTGGTACTAAACTTATTTTATTTACAGAACTAAAGATTGAATGATGTTAATCGAGATCACTACTTCGTACCGGGTTCAATATTGTCTAGTTGTTTCACGAGGTGCTGGATGATTCTCATGCATGTGTTTGCACATCTTTAGTTTGATTTTGACCCAAGTATTTATATCAGAATAGCAGACATATGTTTCATAAGGCACACAACTTGAGGATTCATTTATTACATGGTGGACAGGGCGTGCACACACACATTGTACCAACTAAGCTAAGCTTAGTTCCACTTCTAAACTTTGAGGTGCAGCCTTAGCTAGGACATACAATTAAAAAGAAAATTACATAGACATATATAAAAATGATCTTACTTTTATATCTCATATACAATGAGGTTTGCCTTTGAAAATCTATATGTATATGCCCCCAAGACATCTCCAAATACATAAATGGTGGACCATGGGACATAGTATGAATTTTTTCATATTGATCATAACTTGAATGTGACCTAAAGTTGTTTTATGATCTATGACATAGTATTTGTTGAAATAATATTATCTGCAAGTTTGCACTTAGATCATATCATAACTTCAATTTTAAATCCAATATCATGTTTTTTAGTTTCATATCATGCTGTAATTTCTAGGTATACTGGAAATTGTTACGACATGTTCATGTTTTTAGGGTTGTGTACCTTTAGTGAAATGGCATGAAGATAATTTAAAGCTAAGACTAATATAGTTACTAGAAATTTTCACAATACCACAAAACAATAAAATTTATGACTTTGTCCTTATAGTACATTTTATTTAAATAGTAAATCAAGTTATGTGATATAACTATGCAGCTATTGTTATTGATTTGGCAAAATGTTTGTATAGCAAGGGTACTTAATAATTAGAATTTATTCTATTATTAATACTTAAACTATGCAAACGCTTCATCGGTAGTAGTGAAGTTGAAGATTTCAAAAGTTAGTCCATATGTATGCGAATCACAATCCTGATTATATGAGGTTATCTCATAATCACTACATTAATGTTTTCCATCAATGTATATAAATAGATGCGCATACCGTATGGCACAAAAGAACTAGGAGATAATAAACTTATACATTTAAAAATATGCAAAATAGCTTGATACTAATGATATCCACCAAAATTTTAGAAGAAAATTTTGAAAGTGCATTTAGCATGTCGTGCCCCCTACTGCAGCCATCTTACTCGTCAATAACTGGCTTGCGACAACTCATGTCCTCCCTCCCTACCCTACCAATTGGCCCGCCTTACCCAAACTATGACACAACCTACCTATCATAGTCAACAAGCTATCTCGATCACCGACTGTTATTACCAAAACCTAACTCGAAAGATCACTAGGTCGTCGCTAACTATTGATCACTACCACTCCACGTCTGTCAATGATCATGCAGCATGTGCCATCGTTGCTGCCTACTGTCAGGTCACCTAGAATGGTAGAATATATGGTTAGGGGTCCCAACGAACTCATTTCGCCAAACCTTACCAAAGTCTATCATCTATCACAAGATTGTTCTGGCTCTTCGCACTATCCAACAGTGGTCAAGTCAAGTTTGGTTCAAATAATCCTTGGTTTAGGACAAACTATGGTTGGCATTTGAGAACCTACGACCGATTTGTGCATGGTAGCTTTCAATGAGCCTTATTTTCCTTGTTATTTGTTATTCTACTAAGATAAACGATACCGGCTTGTAGACCTACTCGACTTAGTTTCAACACAAACCATTTTTTGATCGGAAGTAGTATATGCGAATGACCAAGCAACGGACACCCTACATGCCACTGGATTCAGCCACCACCGCCTTCTAGCCTCTTATACCTGTATGTATCCTAGGAGTAGGTGTCTGCTAGGTTTCTCGTTGGTCCCTCCCACCCTTGCTTCCACACCACACTACCATAAATTCCATATCGTCTTACTCCTCCTCCTCCAATCCCCTCCTAGCCTCCTCAATAGTGGTGATTCTACATCTGAGCAATGGCATCGATTGACCCCACAATTTTTCAAAAACACTTCTAATTTTTAATATAAAAATCCATGAAACCATAAAGATTTCAAATGATTGACCTCGCAAGATTTTACATCTAGCATCGCCACTGCTCGTCAATCTTGTATTCCACCGCCACTAAGCTAGCTCCTGTGAGATAGTCACCTCTCCATCGCTTGTCGGTAAAGCCAAGTTGACGAGGCCCCGGAGAAAGATGGCAATCCCTAAGGAGCTGCATTGGCCCCACTCTCAAAGTCAACCTCCATCATGCAGGGTAGATGTTGCTTGAGAACAAATGTGATTGTAGATCTTGCCACCATAGAGAGTATAGGTTATCTGGATAAGGTATGGGCTAATGACCGCAAGTGCACATATATTTTTTGCAGTTTTTGAACAAGTAAGAGTATCGTATCCACAAGGAGCAAAAGAAATTTTTAAGATTGCAATGGCTTAGTTTATCGCTAATATAAAGATAAATCCCTAGAATAATATAGATGTCAAAAGAGACAATAATAACTAAATAATGTAATGATCATTGCATAAATTTTTTTTAAAAGAAATCACTACTACAAATAAGGTCATCCGCCATACATCATCACTGACGGGCGGAGAAAAACCCGTCACGCTTCCCACATATCACTGACGGGCACAAGGAAAGTAGTCAGTAGTGACTATACAAGATGTGTCGCTTCGAGTTATCACTGACGGGCAACAAGAAAGGCCGTCAGTACTGACATAAGCGCAAACACAAGATTTGACAGAAATACATCACTGACGGTCACACAGAAAAACCCGTCACATATGTAAACTATCATCTATGACGGTTGCTTACTATAACCCGTCAGTGATATTAAGTCGAATTATCACTGACGGTCGCCAGTAATACCCGTCAGAGGTAATTACGACATCTCTGACGGGCCCGTTCTCGCCCGTCTGTGATGACTTCGGCCATGATATTGACATGTGTCACTACTGACGGATCTTTTGTCCTGCCCGTCAGTGATGTATATTTCCATTTCACTGACGGGCTGTTTTGGATCGCCCGTCAGTTCTGTTTGATTATCGCTGACGGTTCCTTGCATGATGCCCGTCAGTGGTATTCCTTCCTATATAAATCCAGCCCAGGCGCGAAAAACTTTCTGTGCCCGCGCGTCCCAAGGACCAGCTGCGTGCGCCGCCGTCGCCAGCTAAACTGCTGCGGCCCGCGCGCAGCCCTAGGGTCTCCCGAAGGCCCTCTTCTCTCCAGCCCGGCCTCTTGATCCCTCTCTGAAAGATTGCTAGCTACCCGGGCTCCTGATTCTCTCCTACCCCCCTCTCAAAAGGCTAATTTTTCTCCTCCTCCAGTCCCCATCCCCCTCTCAAAGACCCCAGCTGCCTCCTTGTCAACATCCCTCTCCCGAAGGCCCACGATATCCGTCGCTCCTAGCTCCTCTAGGGTTTTGAATCTCTAACATGGTAATTAGTACTTTATTTTATTCGCCTGAGAGAAGAAATGGCTAATTTAATATATTTATTTTATGAAATTATGTTTATTTTGCCGTAGGGATCGATTGATAGAAGTTGGATGTATGGAGATCGTGCCACACAGAGTTTCTTCACCGTTTTGAACGAGTTTCTTCGAGTCGCTCAAGAGGATATGGCGATCAAGGGAAAAGCGAAGATGTGTTGTCCATCTCCGATGGGGTAGCTACATCGTATCCGTACGATACCCTAAATGTAAGTTCATGGCACTTAGTAGAATCTTTCATACACATCTTATGTTTCAAACACTACTCTAATGGCCGAGAACCAACCTTTAACTGTTTCACAGGTGCAGGTGCCCACGAAATGCCGATTGGTTTATCCTGTGCCAGGCGCCAATGTTACCGTCGCACACGGCCTACTGATGCCAGCTTCTTCGGGGGCCCTGACGCACCATCAGATAACATCGCCGGACATGGTGAAGGTACAGGTGGATAGGGTAGTTGCCGAGTTCGGTGCCATGACTGTCCCTGTACCTCCTGAAGAGGATGCGACCACGCTAGGACAATGCCTGATGACCTTCATCCAGTGGCCGAAGGCTCAAGTGATTGTAGAAGGGGCCTCGACTCGCGCATCTCTGGCCAGCGCCTCTCCATCAACCCGGATATCTCCTTTGGCCTTGAGCCAAACACATCTGTCATTCGACCGGAGAGACGAAGACTCGATGCCAGCCCATGAGGGACTGGAGGCAGGTGCCACTCCAATGGAAGTTGATCCGCCACTTGTCGATGCACCCGAGCCGCCGAGAAAAGAAAGACGCACCAAGCATAGGCAGGACCCAAAGAATGCCGTACCGTCAGCGGAGCCCGTCAGTACGCAAGGTGCCGCGAAGACTTTATCTCCAGGCACACTTCACGGCGCAATGAAGGAGGCATTTGCTGGCCCTACGCCTAAGGAAAACATAATACGTACGGAGAGTGATCCAACTGCGGCCCAAAAGGCTCCAAAGAGAAGGAACACCAAACGGGACGGCACAGCAAAGAGGTTAGCAAAACAAGATAGCGCCGCTAAGTCCCTGTCCTACGCGTCAACTCCTGAAGTACGACAGAAAGCAAGGGCAGACAGGTACATCCCCGGTCAGCTGCTCCTCCCGGACGATGAAATACAAACTTTGGGAGCCGAGGCAAAACTGCTGCATGATATGATCGTGCTACACTCGAGTCAACCGGAACGATTTGTGTCCTTCATCAAAGTCGAAGTACCAGAAAGTTACCACTTTTATCGAGAGTTTGACAGTCCTTCATTCAACGTCGACTTTGAAGCCGTCTGGAGCATGTATAACCTGAAGAGACTAGACACCACGCTAATGAGGGTCTGGACACTCTGGCAATCTAAAGAGGCCAGGCGTAACAAAACGAGCATTGGGTTCATCGATCCGTGCATCTTGCACGACCGCCAAATCGACGAAGCATTTGAGTCGGTCGTTGATTTCATCTCCGAGGCATGGCTCGCGCAAAGGGACAGTGAATTGCTAATCGTGCCGTATAACCCTCCGTGAGTTCTTTACTAATTGCGTCAATTTTGTGTTCAAGCACTTAATTAAATAGCTGCGTGTGTTTACATTCATCTCGTCTGGTCTATACAGCGACCATTGGGTCCTTCTCGTGATAGTCGTACCTTGGAACAAGGTCTTCTACCTTGATTCTCTCAGGCGCGGAGAAGGACTACCCCCTAGGGACTTCTCCAAGATTCGACGGAGCATTGACGAGGCGTACGCCAAATTTAGGGCAATGGGAGGGACGGCGCGCTGGAAAAAGTCAAATCCTAGGCTCGCCACGCGTTTGACTTCCCGTGCAAGCAGCAGCCGGCGAATACCGTGACATGTGGGTTTTATGTGTGCGCGCACATGGACGCGATGGTTCGTCGCTGGAACCCACTATCCAGTGAAAAAGACTTCAAGGACTACCTGGCTCTCGACTACGACTACTTACGAGATCAATGCCGCATGAGAGATGTCTTTGCGTACTTCTTGAACCAGTATGTCGTCCGGCCAGGCGGTGAATTTTACGCCGGCGTAGAGCTGCCTCCCACCTCCGGAAAATGTTGACTTATTGATAACTTAGTTCATATTTGTATACTCTATTCTCTTCAATGCAACTTGAATTTCATTTCGATTTGTAACTCTATTCTCTTCAATGCCGCATGAGAGATGTGCATGTTTGCATTTCGATTTGTGAATTTCAAATATTTCTGAATGTGTTCTAAATGTGATGCTATGTGATGTACGTTGTTATTTCAAATATTTGTGATGTGTATACTTTGTGTCTGTGCCTCGCAGCTGGGGCTGCTGAGAGGCTGTGTAGCTAGGGGGCTGCACAGCTGGGAATTTTTTTAAGCATGGCTAGCAAATCCTGAGGCTAGCCAACAAAATAGGTTTATGAATAGGATCATCACTAACGGGCGCATATACAAAACAGTCAGTAATAACAATAATCACTGACGGGCAACTTTAAAGAACCGTCGAAGGTAAAACTCATCACTGACGGGCAACTTTAAACATCCGTCAAAGGTAATAATCAGCACTGACGGGCACCGGTAAACTGCCCGTCAGTGATAACTTCTATCTCTGACTGGTCGGCTACTAGTAGCCGTCAAAGGTAGGAGTTATCACTGACGGACTTACATAACCTACCCGTCATAGATGCGTTCTACAGTTCGCTCATGTGGTCCTCTCCACTGGTTATCGCTGACGGGTCCAAATTTCCGCTCGTCAGAGATAATTTGCTATCTCTGACGGTTGCTCCACCCGTCAGTGGTAACTTGTGTTACCACTGACCATTAGTTGCTGACGGGACGGGTACCCGTCACTGATAAAGGTTTTCCGCCCGTCAGTGTTGACGTTTTATGTAGTAGTGAATAGTGCAAGTAATAAGATCTTGTCAATAATAACAAAAGGCATTCTTGAGGTATTAGGTTCACCGCTAGATTAAATGAGAGGTTCAATGGGAAGATATTGTATTGTTTATAGCTTCTATGTGTGCGTGGAGCCTTTAATAAATATGCTTTGAAATCTCAACAACATATCCCTTAGAACCATACTCTGAACCAATCATCCACGAGGAAAATAACTAATGTTTTTTGACTATATCATAAAGTGGATTGGTCTCAATGAATCTCCCGTATTAGTGACTTAGGACTTCAAGGTTAGGCCTGTCACTCCAAAGTCGCTAATCCTTTATAATTTCTATGGTGCAATCCTTCATGTCCTATATGGGCAATTAGTGCATAGTCGATATTCATACAACCATCATGAATAATCGCAATCACAAGAATATACTAAGCCACAATAAATTATCAATATCATTCAAGAACTAAATAGAACTCACGAATAATAAACAAAGACATGGTAGATGAATTAATGATAGCAAGCATAATCCAAAACATAAGATTAATCTCTAAACAAATCCGTAGCACAACTAATAGATGACCATAAATGGTTCAAGTCTTGAGAATATGAATGTGTTGCTATTATAGTGAGCTTGTTCCTAGGAGTGCTTTTATATTATTGTTAGGAACAAGCTCACTAATAATTTATCTCTCTTGGCATATAGTCGTATCCGAAAGGGTCATATTCTCATCATCCTCCCCTTCTTGAAAAGATCACCGGCATTGCTTAAGTTGAATAAAGGCTAAGAAAGAAGACATGGTGTATCCATGGTATACGTATATGTCATCCATTCTAACACTCTTTGTTGTTGCGCAATTAATATCACAAAACAACAACATTCATAATAGCTCATTGTATTGTCTCTCGAAGAATAAGCACAAATGGTAATAATTGTGCAAAATTTCTCAGAACCATGTTTTCTGAGGCAAGGTCTTGCTGCCTCAGAACCATGTTTTCTGAGGCAACAATGAGCCCTCAGTCTCAATCTCTAGGTTTTGAGAGGGGTCTCTAAGGTAGGCCAACGGTCTGCCTCGGATGATTTAGAGGTAGCCTTTAGCCTCGGGCTAAAGACTGGACATTTTTCCTTAAAAAACTGCTTTTTGAGGCAGTCTATGCCTCTAAATTACTTTGCTGAGGCAACTAGGATGAGCAGCCTCAAAGTGTCTGTCTGAAATTCTCTACCTTCAAGTAGTGCCATATTTTCTCTCATATGAACATTTGTTAGATAACTACGTACCTTTCTTTTTGAAACACAACAATATCACCAAAATATTTAAAAGCGGATCCATCTAGCTAGCGAGATTGTGCACAAACTACCTTAGACCACTTGATGTAAAACACTTGATTTTTTTGACCTCATGTTGAAATTATTGTGAGGATATATGACCCAACCAGGGTAGAAGGGCACATGATCCATAATCACCTTGGATATGTGTTGATGTTGCACCTTGGATATTTGTTGGTGTTGCACTTTGTAATTAACCACTATTCTTGTGCCTGTGGCTTTGGATTTTTTATTAGGAGTGCACCATGTTCACTAACCTTTCGAGACTTGCGAGGTTGTAGAGAAAAGTTGAGTTGATGGGTGATTGGTCTCGAGATAAGTGGGGAAGATGGGAAGAGTGAGAACTCATGGGAGAGAAGGAAGAGGAGCTGTTTGGTTGCAACGCTGAGATTGATTCACCTCGCTGGACATGAACCAGAAGGAAGAGGGACTGTTTGGTTGCAACCCTGAGATGGATTTGCCTCGGCAGAGATGAGCCAGAGCCTTGGTTGGTTGCCACCCTACGACGGATTCCCCTCGCTTGGCTTAAACCCTCCCAGCACGAGATTAACCGGAATCAACTATCCAAAATCGGATGCGGGCTCAGACACAATCAATTGACTCAAATGTTGCATGAGTAGGAAAGAGTATGCGTAAGGGAGATTAGATACTGAGTTAGGCTACTGACGGACATGAGACCAACAGGGACATAATACCGTTGTAGCAAATCATTCGGTCATGGATAGGACCATAGAAGTATCCAAACACTGGCTTATCAAAAGCTAGGAATGATGGATGTCGATTCATCACAGTGACACAATGTTTCAGCAACTAATTCAAACAGATCATCAATATATAACATCATATCAACACAAATCATGAATATATTATGTGGTCGATATTCAGGAATTGAATCCATGGATCACATGGGCCAAGTTTACTGCAGTAAGAATGAAAACAATTTGGTATGTTGCTACTTATTACTAGTTTTATCTGTCATACAAATTGACCAAAGGAGCATTCTCACCTCAGAATTTATATCCCGGTGTTACGACGTTCAATTCATGATGTTCACAGCAGCACAGCCAATTCTTAAAAATCTATAATTTACTATTCCAATGTTACCTAATTACTATTCCAATGTTACCTCCAACTCTGGACGACAATAAGATAGTACAAAGCAGATTCTAGGTCCAACCAGTGATACATTGTTAGTTAAGTGTTGTAATGACAAGACATTAAAAGCTGGCAAGTTTCTGTTTTTTTTTGAGACGAGATTCTAGGAAGGTATTAATTGATTTTTTGTCGAATACTTGTAACATTTGCTCTTAGTCCAGTTACAGATCTATATGACTCATGAAACTGTGATAGACGAAGAGCTAAAAATTGAGAAACTACTTCTTACATATTGCATTCATATCATGGTTATCAAACTATCAAGGCAGTAAGGCGTGGTGCCAGACCACCACTTGGATAACTAAGCGCTCTAGAGAAGTGACGACGCAACGCCATATGACCAGCGTATAGCAGGGATCAGAGGAGGGAACGCCAAAAAATAGTAGAGATGGGGAAAGGGGCAAAGGAAAAAGAGCCTACCAGGCCACATAGTCCACAAGCCCAACAACCTAGCCCACCTAACACATGCTAATTACTCAGCTGCCAATCACCTGAAGTGCCACCAGATGACCAGAACAGGGGCGAGGCAGCTGGAGAAAGCTGTGCACCAGCCACCGCAACCAGAGCTGCACCTCGCAGGTCACTTGCAGCCTAACAGCGGCGGCGGCAGCGATCTGCAGCCAGATTCGATGGTAACAGGCTGAGATCCAGTGGCAGTGGCTTGGATCCTGAGACAACACGGCGGACGAAGAGGCGATCCCAGAATCAGATCTGCTGACCCCCAGACCACCGATCGATACGCCACAGGCTCCGACCACCTTTTAAACTTCGAAATGTACAGTTAGAAAACTAAAATGGAGAACGTTAGTGACAGAGATCCAGTTGCCTGGCCATTCATGCAGCCAGGACAAGGTTCTTTTTTATGTCACGTGTTTTTATTGTCAAGTTGTTAGTATAAGATTACAAAACACTTCTTCAACCGAACTCAATATTTTTCATCTGGCAGAAAAAAGATTTCAGAATTCTCAAGTTAAGACAGGCATGTGAACAAAGCTGATATCAGTAGATTAAAAGACTATTCAATCTGTGGAGGTCAACCTAGGACATGTAAAAGATAGCTACACATATATATCGTCCAGATCAGGCAATATCACAAAGCATGCACAGATGCACTCGTGAAGTTGGTGAATTTTCGAGCACAGCATTGGAGCAAAGTCATTGTTTGCAACATTTGTAATGGTGGTGAAAAACATCAGAATTGGAATATGCATATTAGCATACAATTTCATTTTCAATATAGGATAAACCATAGAGTAAATGTGATTTTTTTTCTTAGCTAAACCATAAGATGATTCCATTTAACGCATAAGCCTGTATATTTAATAGGGGGGGAAATTCCATTGTAACAAACATAACAGCATTTCTTACGTGTTTCAACTATATGCTTTAGACCAAAAAAAAGCTCCAATGTAAACACCCTCTCACGCAAAACTCTGGTCCAATTAATCTTGGTGTTATCAAATTATTTCAAACATGAACCGCACTTCTGATATCCAGAAGGCAAACAGATGTCAGGAAACTCATCTAGAGATTTGCATAGGCAAATGAAGCAACTACAGAAAGTTACTGCGTAAACAGCTTTGATAGGTAGCCATTTTTGTGTTCCTTGGACACCAACAAAAGCACGCCCTTCCTGTTTCATTTTCGGATAGAAGCACCAAAAGCATGATTGTTACTGTTTGGAAACTAAGAAGCCTGAAAATTTACACAAGAAAAGCAAACATGTGAGAGGATTTTCTTAGTCTTGGGAGGAAAGCAGTTAATTAGCAGAACAGTAATATATAATTACTACCTTGATCAAGTCTAGAATATAAATTATCTGATTATGATACTTGAGATGATTGCAGACGGGAGTAGTTGGTTCAGTCTTGCACTAATAACCTTCCACAGACTAAGAGACATGTGATAAAAGCTTCAACTGTAAATAACACAGAACTGGGTCTTGGAATATTTAAACAACACAGATTATTCTGAAGCAACTATCCTCCAGCTTAAGTATTTCCTAAACAAATCATCATCGCGATCTGTAATTATTTACTTGATTAAAGCACTACATTGGTGGTTCAACATTCATATGTAGACATTTGTTTTAAAGGAAGGAAAGAACTAATTGGTAAATCCAATGTTCTTCATGAAACACCTCATAAAATATCCTTTGAGCATTTACCAGTACGGGAGAGAAAATTAGATCATTTCAAGATTATGAATACCTTATTTATTTCAAGGGTAGATAGTCCAGTAATATCAGGATTCTTGAGCTGCTCAAGCTGTCGCTTCCCTCTTCTCATTAAGTACTCAATGTACACAAAGTTCCTACGGTCAACATTCCTTGCATTCTCACGGAACTCTGCTGAGACAACAGACTCAATCCTGTGGCGCTCCTCTGGGGACTTCAGCCGCGCTGTACGAAGAAACCCTCTGTATAATGCCAAGGCCTGCCTCTGAATACCAGATAACTTCGTACGGGAGGCCATTTCATCCTTGTGAAGCAATCATCAAAGCCTAATATAAAGGAAACTACCAAGTCATTTATCTCGATGTGATCTACATATTTTCAACGGAAAGGACCTGCTACAACTGGTTAAGCATGAAGTAATGCTCTTACTCTCCTACAAATAAACTGAGCCGAACAAAATTAACTGCCACACATAAACGTAATGTCAATTTGCAACAATATTACTCCTATCTCAAAAAGGAAAAAAATACATGCAAAAAGAATACATAAATGTAATTACTTGTTTCAATGATTGAAGCAAGGGTATTCCAGGGGTGGACCTAACGCGGGGGATAGGAAATCAGAAAATAAACTGCTATTAGAGCATCCACAGCAGCATCCCTATATTTCATTCCCTATATCTCCATATAGGGAACTTCCTCAAAAGATTCCTTCCTTATATCTCTTTATATACTCCAATAGCTTTCCTAAATCTCATTCCCTATATCCTATCATCACATATTTTATTGATTTTCTATAACTACCACCTTATTTTCTTATTTTCAACCGCTACTTTTCCACAACGGTTAATTTAGAACTGTGTATTGTTCCAACGGCTATTTTTCTCGTGGAACTGGAGGAAAACAATAGTAGAAAAGTATACAGTTGAAATATAATAAAGACTTGACTTTTTCTCGTGGAACTGGAGGAAAACAAGCACGAAACTGCGCGAAACACATGGGTTGTGACAATTGTATGCATTCAGACATTGCAGAAACTGCAAGGTAAAAAGATCATGACCAGACGAAGCATTAATCTAAACAGTAATTGGACTAGCCTGTCTCTTGACAAATTCACAGGCTGCATATAGATCTCTACTTGTGAACATGGCGACTTTTCATGAGATGAGACGTCAAAATATGAGCGGTTCTTGCGGGGAATCTTTGAATAAGATCGAAATGCACAAAGAAAGATCTCTCCTTTTTACTATGATTAGCATCAAAACCCTACTAGGATTATGACTTCTCTAAACCACGACCGGAAAACACCTGGTGAACTGTTCAAAATCAACACCCAACTCTTTGAAATTTTCAACACAACAAAAAGGGAAAAAAATCCTCTAAGAAAAAGAAAGAAAGCCAAACCGATCCAAAGCACAAACCTTTGAAAGCAATCGCAGATTGCGCACTACGGCATGAAAATCCGAGGCACATGAACACAATGAAGTCCCAGTAAAATCAATCCAGAGCATAAAGGCCGAAACTTTAGCACTAACCAACGAAAAGGATCGCAAACAACCTGCCTTTTCAGCAGAAATCGATCAAGAAGCACCGAAGAACCGAATTCGAGTCCCCCAACCAGAGGGCGGATCTAGATGGGAAATTTGTGGAGGTTAATCGGTTTGGGTTTAAGTCATCACTGGATGACCAAAAGCCTCATACCTCAAAAACCAATGTCCAAGATTGCGGATGAGGGCGGAGACAGCAGGGACGCGACGTCGCCGGGGAAGGCGGCGGCGACGCGCGTCAAAATATGAGGGGTTTGGGGTGCGACGCGTCGTCGGCGGTGACGCTAAGCTACGGCGCACGGCGGCAGCTCCAGGGCACAGCGGTCAGGTGGTAGACTATAGGAGATCTTTTTATGGGTCGGATGACACGGATTGGATCTTGGTTCAACTTCCTCCTAATTAATCATCCAAGAAGAAAAGAAGAAGAAATCAAGGAGCAAGAAACTAAATCAAACCTCGTACTAGATCCTGATCAGAATGCCTGGTTGGTTTCTCTCCTCCTTCCGTTGCGGTAAAGGAAACGAAACCTGGTCGAGCAGGAATCGTGGGGGAATTGGTTTGCGAGATATCAAGAAGAGCGCATCGCAGGACAGAAAAGAATTCAAGAACAGAAGAACTAGAACTAATGGGAAGGGAGGGGATGGGAGTGGAGGGGAAAGAGGGAGTACCATACCGTTGATGCGGCTAGCCGGCGCCGGATCTGTGCTCCGGACGGTCGATTTACGGAGCTGCTGCTTGCGTCTAGGTCGGGGAGGGGAGGGGAACTGCCACGGCCGAAGAGCGGCGGACCCGGTCCAAGCACGCGCGGGAGGTGTTGGATCTCCGGCGAGCGGGCGCGGGGACGGACTACTCCGACCTGGGGCGGGAGCGGGGGGGGCGGCTTCTCCGGGATGTGGACGTTGAGCGATGGGGAACGGCGGAGAGTCCTCACATTTGGAGCTCGTTCGGATTGTTGGAGATATGAGATGGGAAAGGGATAACTGGGATATGAAAATCTAATGCCATTTCTCTGTTTGGGTATAGATGGGATAGGGATAAAAGTAATAGCCTACAGGACAAAGATAACCCCGTTCAAATCTGATTTCCTCCTGCTCCGACCGAGCGAGCTAGCCACGCGAAGCGAATCGACTCTCGCGCGTGCGTGTGCAGCAATGGAGAGCGTGGAGGGGAACGGCGGGGGCCTGCGGCGGGCGTCGGAGCTCTGCTGTGAGCTGCATCTGCTGGTGCGGGACGGGAGCTGCAGCTGCACGCGCTGGACGCCTCCGTGGAGCTCTGCTGCCGCCTCGCCATGGAGATGGTCGCGGTCACCAACGGGTCCATCGGCTCCGTCGCCGCCGCTCGACTCTTCCGACCGCCCCTCGGGCACCGCGCTCCCCCACGCCCAGCCCCCTCAGCAGCCCCGTCTCCGGGGACCAGCCCTTTGTCAGGAGCAACGCTGCCAAGAAGAGGACGGCGTCGGCGACAGCAACGGCGCACCGATGAGGACGTCGCGCTCTCCGACGTCCTGTACCACGACCAGCATAGTCCACCAGGCCCGCGGCGACGGGGGGCTGCGGGAGGGGGCGGCGACGGGGGGCTGCGGGAGGGGCGGCGACAGGGGCGGCGGGAGGGAGCGGCGGGGAGGGACGGTGGGAGGGGGTGGCGACAGGGGGCGGCGGGACGGGCGGCGGGAGGGGGCGGCGACGGGGGGGTGGCGGGGAGGGGGCGGCGACGGGGGGCAGCGGGGAGGGGGCGGCGACGGGGGGCGGCAGGAGGGGCAGCGAGAGGGGGCTGCAACAGGGGGCAGCGATTGGGGGCGGCGGGAGGGGCGGCACCGGCGCCCTAGCCAGCGGAGACGAGACCAGTGCAGAAGCAGGGAGGAGACGTGTCACGGACCCGGAATTGCATATGATTAAGGGAACGCGAAGTCGCCAAGGACCGAAGAACTCGTCAGCCCGGTGGCACGGTACCTGCGCCGTACGCACCAAGACGGAACAATCCGACACCCGCCACGTGCGAGCCGGCCGGAAGCGACCAATCCTCCCAGAACCACATACGATTCCATAGTCCGGTGAAGGTTTAGAGTCGTTCCCAATTACTACCAGACAGGACAAGGTCGAAGGAGCCCGGCAGTTCTACCCACACCCTAACCTAACTCGAAGGCTAGTGGGTCGCTCGAAAGCCCGGTAGAACGCCCACACCCTGCCTGGCCGGCACAGTATCTCAGCCAGCGGGTCACTCAACCGATTCCTGCCCAACCAAGTAACAACCGGTACAACCGTAACCCTTCACGGCATACCCAAAACGCTTCATATCATACACGCATTGCGTAAGGGCAGCCTGGAATTAACAACTTGGACATCACAACAAAGCTCTACATAAATGATATTACTAGTGACCGTCCACGATGGGACAATATATTACATCATGCGGCCATAACCGAAAGCATATCCGAGTACGGAGAAGTTAAACGATAGTGGAAACAAGGTAAGTGAATCCCACAGCGGCATAGTTACCGCTGAACAAAAGCTACAACCTATCCCATTGATCGACTAACCAACCGAGAAAACAACAATTTCAGGCATCATCGAAATAGTCCTCAACCACCGGCTCACCTGCAAGCTCTAGGAGTAACCTGGGTGAGTACGAACGTACTCGCAAGTCTTATTCGTGCTTGATTAAATGTCCTACTCATACTAGTATAACAACGATTAAACATGGATGCTTCTCAGAGTAACAATATACAAGTCAAGAATAGAACATTAATAAGGTGAAATAAAGTTAAGCTAAGTAACAGGACAACTCAACATACAAACATATGTTCACCAATTCACCACGAGATCAAATCATCCAATCTAAATCCATTGGGGTAGCCCATGAGTCCAATCCATATCAATCCAGTAGACATTATCCAATTCAATTAGGGCAGCCCCTAAATCAAATCCCAATTGATCCAATCCACACATTTACATTTTTAATCTCTCGAACCACTACCGACAACTCAACCCCTGCAGGCATAGTGAGTGCATAACCGCAAGGAGGTAGCGAGCCTCCAAGGGGCATGGAGGCTTACCCCAACTATCCTCAGTGTTGGTTCTCGCTAGCGTTCCCGTGTGATAAGGGATGGTGACACGCTGAAAATAGGGTTGGTGTGACGACAAAACTCTACTTACTCCTGTGTCGCCGTCCCCCGGCTATTAACACCAACCGTACCCATTGTGCACGCCCTCGGCTCTCCCAACTCACTTAACCATTTAATTGAAGAGCCACCAGATGTTCTCGACACAAGACACATCCTACACATGCTAGTGTACGCAACTTTGCGACAATTCACAGATACGCATTCATACACAAAGCATGTATAAAAAGGGCATACACAAGAGTACGGAAGGTAAAGATGCAACAAGCTCTGCTTGCCTGATTCGGGTTGTTCCTGATCTTGCGAGGTCTCGTAAGCCGGGTGGTCGTCCTCTTCTGCCTCTGTTTCGAGTAATGACGACACCGAAAACAAACGAGAAAGAAATAAGAAGGCGGCATGTATGCATGTATGAATGATGTGAGCTACATGAGACTAGATGTGTAGTGGGTGTCGAAGGGTCGGAATGATCTACATGGGTTCATATTAGGTCACCGGAGACATGTGATATCTAGAATGCATGCATGGCGATTTAAAATGCTCCGATGAGTTAGGGTTGCGTCTTTAGTGGTGAAACATTACAAAAGTGTGTAATAAGTCAATATTAAGTTGAGTTATGCATTAGGAGTTTGGAATACTTGGAATCGTACAAATCGGAGATTAACTCGCAAAGCTAGGGTTTTATGGGGTTGCGACAGGGCAAAACAACAACCCTAAATATGCATGCACGTCATTTTATGCGAGAATACAACGATCTAGGGTTAATAACATCAATGATAGGGCATGGCAAGGTGCTGGTTAGGATTGTATGACGTACGTAGTGTAAGTCACGAGGCCGATGTAAATAGGGTTACAATTGTCGAGTTAGGGTTTTACGAGGTGCGACGATGAAAGGGGCTATCAACATGTAACCTTTCATGCATGTGCCATTACTGGAAATCTAGTGGTTCCTAATCGTAGGAAATCTTATAAGGTTTCCAGAACTCTAAAGTTCGTCGAAATCGGAGTTAGGGTGGCGAAGCTAGGGTCTACGGACTCTCGAACATAACAACTCTTCCACCCTAGATATTTCCCTGTGCATGTAACCAAAACTAACTTTTGATTCAGCCAAAGCGTAGAGCTTTTCATGAGGTTTCCAAATATATAAAAATTTTCAAATTTGGATATACGGTTTAAAAGTTATGGCCATTTGAATTTTCATTCAAATTCTGCCCTAATCCATCTAAACCCTAATTGCTAAACACACCCGAGCAGATCCCACTCTCTCTCTGCGCCCCAGATCCAAAATACTAAACCCACCCAAAGTTCCTACCCCCTATTCTCCCTCCCTAATCCAGCTCAGCTCACAGGGGCCCGCATGTCATACGGTGTAGATCTGTCGCCCAATCGAAACACGCCACGTGTCCGGGGCGCTCTCTCCCTCTCTCTCTTTCTTTTCTCTCTCTCGGAACCGGCCGGAGGTGAGGACCAGGCGGCGGAGCTTCACCGGAGACCTCGTCGGAGATGCTCCAAACAGTAACCGGAGCTCACTGGAGCTCGGGGAAAATGGGGGAAGAGCCGGGAGCTCACCCTGAGGGCTTCTCGGTCGCTGGGGAGGGCTGAGGAGGTCTGGAGCAAGCCGGCGACGAAGATGAACGGCGGTGGAGCTCGGTCACCGGAGTTGGGGGTGCTCGGGGCTTGGATCTGCAGCGAGGAAGACCGAGCAAGTTAGAGGAGGAGGAGAGGAGGCTCGGGGAAAGGAAGATGGGCCTCGGGGACCACGGAGGCAGCGGCGATTTGTCGTCGGAGTGGGCTGCCGGAGTTGGAGACGACGGCGTCAGGGCGAAGCCGGAGCTCGGGAAGAGGCGGGTCTAGGGTTAGGGTTTTCTCTCGGGGAGGAGCGGGGAGAACCGGGGGAGCACTGGCTGTCCGAAGGGGCTTTAAAGGGCGGCGGGGAGCGGGAGGTGGCTTGTCGGAGCGGCGCACCGGCCACCGAGGCCAACGAGCGGCGGGGACGTGGAGCGGGTGGCCCGACAGGCGGGCCCGGGCGCGGGGTGGAGAGAGGGGGAGGCTGACAGCGGGGTCCGCACGTCAGCGGGAGAGGGGGTGCGGGCGCGCGCGCGCTGGGAGGAGTGGGCCGGCCGACTGGGCCGGCCGAGCGGGCTGTCGGCCCGAGTAGATTAGGTTTTGTTTTTCATTTTTCATTTTTGTTTATTTTCTATTTTGTAGAACCACCCCCTTTATCATTTTATGCATCAAATCAATCCCAAAATTTGTGAAATTTTTGCAGGAGCTTTAATATATTATCTGAGATGTTCTGGAGGAGTTTGAACTGATTTGGATGAAATTTGACCCATGTTTGTATTCAAATTCAAATTAGGGCTTGATTTGGGATTTGTTTTTGTGGTATTTCATGTGTCAAAATAGCTCCAGAAATTATGAAATTTTGGTAGGGACTTCAAGGTGATTTATGGGACCTACTGTAAGGGTTTGAATTGCTTTGGGCAATGTTTGACTCACGTCTCCGTTCAAATTTCGACTTAGGGTTTACCCTTCAATTAGGTTTCCAGAATTTCTGAAGTTTTGGCGAGGGTTTAGGGTTTCTACCCTGGGGGCTAAGTATGAAATCCTGGAACCTTTTTATCTACTAGAATCTGCCCTGCCACCTAGCCCTAATTTTCAGCTCCTTAGGGTTTCCGGGCTAGGGACGGGGATTCACCGGAGTGTTCGATGACTTCCTCCACCCTTGTGGACGATATTGCTAATTCGAGTACTTCGAATAAGTTGATTGGTGTTTTGACATTGTTAGTTGGATTACTTCAAATAATTTGATTGGTGTTTGCAACGATTATCCACCGAGGATGAGATATTAACATATTCTATAAAGTGAAGTTGATATGCAACTAAGTTTAATTAAGGTGTGGGTGGTGATGATGCCATGCATGCATGAATGCAGGTCGAAACCCTAATCATTAAGTCTGGGTATTACAAGACGGGTCGGTGGAAGCAGGGAAAAACGTAGCAAAAATGCGAAGGGTATTTCGGTAATTTCACCGATTTAGAGCCAATTTCCTCCCATATCCCGGCCCCCCCACCGGGATTAAAACGCTTGGATATGTGGGTCTCATATCCCATTCCCAATCCTCCCTCCTTTCCCAATCCCAAAACCCAAACATTGGAATAGACTCATCCTACTTAACATATCCCTATCCCACCTCTCATTTCCATATATCCAAACAGCCCCTTGAGGAATGAGGTCGACGGGATACGGATCCAAAAATTTTAGGGAATGGGATGGGGAAGGGGTTGGAGCCCTGTTTTTGGCCATATTCCCTAAATTTAGGGATAGGGAACCGGATAGGGAAGGGTTTGGAGATGCTCTTAGGTCCTGTTTGTTTGGGCTGTGGTTTATTGAGAAGCAGCTGGGGTTGGTGAGATCTGAGAAGCAGCTAGAGCTGGTCAGCTGGTGGGAAGTAGCTGAGCCGTTTGTTTGGACTGCTTCTAGACGGCTGGTGAACCAGTGGCTGATGTTGAATGACCAAAATGCCCTTTTCTCCTGCTGATTTTGTTTAAGTGCTGATTGTGTTGATTTAAGTGTAAATAACATGTTTAAGAGTTGATTTAAGCGCAATTGATATGATTAAGAGCTGATTTAGCGTGAATTACCTGTTTTTATGGGATTTAACTGAAATTGCATCAATGTTCATACATTTAGATAATTCAAAAATATAAAAGTAAAAGAATAAAAAAATTAGTGGGGTGGCAGTGGCAAACCCTAGCCGCCACCACCCCTGACGAGCGCTCCCTCGGCCCATTGGGCCCTGCCGCCGCCTTCCAGTCCAACCCCGCCACCTCCGGCCATCGTTGCCGGCGGGCTCCACCACCGACGTGCTGGAGGAGGTCGGCGGCTCAGGTGCCCAAATCCTGGGGGCTGGAGGCCGGCGGCGGGCTTGGGGGCTGGAGGCCAGCGGCGGCCTGGCAGCGAGGGTGTCCGGCCGAGGCTCGGGAGCGAGGGGGGAGGCGTGGAGGAGCGATGGTGGAGGCATGGGCCGGGGAGGCGGGGGAGGGAGGACGGAGGAGGTGGCCGGTGGCTCGTGGGGTCAGGAGCGAGGGAGGACGGTAGGTTGGGGGCGACGGAGGCCGCGCGCATGACCTACAGCTGTGCCGCCGTAGGGCACTGCCCTAGACGCGCGGCGGCCCCGTCTCTGGCACTGCCACGGGAGCTTGGCCCCGCATCGCCGGCCTCCAGCCTTGGCCTGCATCTGGGCGGCGGCGTCGTGGTCCTCGGCTGCTCGGGGGAGGCGGAGGGAGCCCCGGCCGACCGAATCTAGAGGGCGAGGGCAGCGGCTCCGGGATGCTCGACGGCGACGGCTTGTGGAGGAATGAGAGGACGGGGGCGAGAGGAATGGGAGGAGAGAAGAAGGGAAAAATCAGGGGTTTCACGAATTTATATGCGGTGGCAATTTTTTGTAAATATCGTCAACTTGTGAGGGTAGCTGGGTCTTATGGGGTGCAGGAAGCCGGTGGGACTGCGGGAAGCACCTCTTTCGGTGCTTTTAGCTTCGTAGTGTTATTTTGAGAAGTGCTTTTGAGAAGCACTTGTGAAAAATTGACTGTTTGTTTGGGCTTATGCTTCTAGAGGGCTAGAAGCACCAAAAGCTGAAGCACAAGCCCAAACAAACAGGGCCTTAGTACTCTACCGCGCAGCAAGCAAATCAGAAACATAGATGTATTGGAGTATTCAATGCAGAAATAAAGATTTGGATTGGATCGCTCATAGCAAATAAAATACCAGAACAAAACTCTCAGAACAATCCAAGCAAGTTAGGGTTCTTCACCTGCAAAAGAGATCAATTGAAATCCGGATGGATCTCCAATCCGTGCCAGTCTAGTAGAGCGATGGCGGAGGAGTGTGAGAGAAAAATTCCTTCTAGACGGCGTGTTTTGTTGAAGAAGGTCTAGAGGCGGGCGTATTCGGCGGAGAGGTTAGATGGTGTTGTCGTGACAGATTGGGAAAAATGGGAAAACCGATCGCCGTCATTGCGACGGGGAGAGGAGAGGAGAGGAGGGGGGAGGGTGGTGGGGGTGATGGGGATGGGATATTTTTGATCTATCTTTACTTTGTTTGTTATCTTCTGCCTGATTAATTGTAAATTTGCCCTAAAATGATTATTGCAATATAAATTTACGGGTCTGCAAATCATTACAAGAAAATACCAAACTAAGGCCCCTTCTTTTCGGTTAAGACTTGTGCATAAAGCAGCTTAGGCTTAACTGTGTACAGAAACTCCGGCGGGAGAAAACCCTAATAAGCTCTAATTCCCTTCTTTTTAACTTTTGAGATGTGAGTTTATTTCCTGTGTGAACGATGTAATGTCTATAATACCCCTGAAATTATTTTATACTATGTTTAATGGTTAATATCGTTCTTCTCAACCATTTTAGCTATTAGTATTTTCTACATATATACACATGTGACATATACAAAAAGTATATCTCTTCAACAAGAAATCGTACATAGAAAATGATGCAGACATCACTTGTACCAAGGGTGAAGACCCCACAACTCACTCAAGCTCACCAAGTCCACCTCCAAAACCAAGTGGTCCAATGACAAGAGCTCGAGCTAAGGCTATATAACATGAGGTAACTCTATTCCTTGATACATCTCCAATTGACTTGAGCTTGAATGGTATGCTACCTAATGCTTCGACTCTATGCTTGCTCAGGTACGAAGGTCAACAAAGTGGAGCGAAGCCAAGTGGAGGAAGAGCCCAGGCTGCCTGGAATATGTGTTCGGACATTCCGGAGGCACTGGCCCGGAGTATCCGGATGCACAAGCCAAAGAGCTCCTCTTGGGATGGCACCCGGACACTCTGGTACCTATCCCGGACACTCCGGAGGGATACCCGAGAGCACCATGTTCCAGCTCCACATCCGGACATTCCAGACATCAGCCCCGGAGTCTCCGGACGTCCTCTACCCGGAGTGTCAGCTCCAATCCCCCGGACGTACATTGATCAACACGTCCGGACATTTCGGGTAAGGTACCCCGGAATGTCCAGGCACACTATCTGTGCACAGTAACGGGCCGAGGCCCATGTAACGAGTTGGCTTATCCTTCAAGGGTTACGGGGTTAGGACTATAAATACCCATACCCAAACCCTAATTAGGTTTAGATTTGTTGTTTAGACTAAAGTAGAGCTTTGCTCCTATTCTAGGGTTTCATCCCTCTAGATTTGGAGTTCCACCCTAGGTCTTACTTTCCTTTAGGATTGTATGGATCGAGCGTGCCTTCGAGTGGTAAACGTGGCATTCAATCGAGAGGATCAACGTGGTTCCTAGTTCCCAAAGGCTTACCCAATGGGGTTTTGTTGTTGAGGTGGGTTTTCATCTAGGCGTTCCTAGTTATCCAATCCAAATCGTGAAGATCGGGAGCCACCGTATCAACTTTGGTATCAGAGCTCTAGGTTACCACGGTTTAGATTTGTATCCCCTATTTCTTCTATCCCCAATTGCTAGCTTTGTTTTGGTTTTTCTTGCCTATTTCGAAAATCCCACAGAAAGAGCCCGATTTGAGATCTAGATGCAATTCGGAGTTTTGGGTGAGCTTTGGTTGGTTTTGATCCACTAGATTGTTTGCTTTACTTGTTGATTTAACCTCCTATTGTGTTGCCTTGGCCTATTTTCCAAATCTCCTCTCCCATTTGTTGTTTTTCGGTCCGCCCCTGTTCAGATCTGGAACTTCCCGCACACCCGGAGTATCTGGACCACGTACCCCGGAGTCTCCGGCCTATCGTAGCGGAAGATTTCAGTGCTCTTGGGACGTACCCCAGAGTATCCAGACCCTTTACCCCAGAATCTCCGGCCTACCTCGGAGTATCCGGCCCATCTTATCCGGAATATCCGGGTAGCCAAAATCAGGCTGCGCCGTGAGCACTGTTTCGGCCATAACTTTCGCATCCGGACTCTGTTTTTGGTGAACTTGGACTCGTTTTGAAGCTATCGACGAGCTCTATGTCATCCAAGTGGATCCCATCACTTCCTTGACACCATCTTCGGAAGCAAGGCCGAAACACCACATGGAAAGGTAACATCTATAAGAAAAACTTTTCCTCCTTGCATTTCTTTGCAAGCCATTCTACCCTTTTGCATATACCTTGAACCTATGAAGACTAGCTCATTGATGATTTCTTGGCTACCCCGAGCAAAATTATAAGCGCTAGTTGTTCTTGTAGGTCTTGGCACAAAGAAAGAAAAGGAAGGAAAAAGTACAAAAAAGAAGAAGAGAGAGATCAAAAGAAAAAGACAAAATAAAAGAGAAGAAAGAATGTGCCTTATCTTTTGTAGGAAAGCGCAAAACTCGAAAGGCTCCAAGTAGGCAAGTGGTACAAGTGTGCAAATCTGTAGCCCTATAAACTTTGCAATCGAGTGTGGCGTACCCGGTTTTAAGGCCAGATAAACCCTTGTGTTTCCTGTACTGGTCCCATGATCAGTAGCTAGTACACACAAGAAGCTTGATAGCGTTGACATACAATACTGAATCCTTGACACATATGGGCCATTATGGTCCTTCTTAAACAACATAGCCGATTGGCTGAATAGAAACTGCAACGGAAGATAGAAATGCGCAGATAAATGCCCATCAATATGCCAACCTGTTAGGCAACTAACTGGGGTAACGCCCTAGCCCTCGAAATCACTGTCGTCGTCATCGGAGTGGTACTCCTCTTCGCCTGGCCACATCAACAAGCCAGGTAAGTACATTGAATGTACTCGCAAGCAATTCCCACAGGAGAGTAATATAGCTATATTTCATGCAGGGTTTGGTTCAAAGGAAACTGCTCTATTCTAGGTCACATGTTGTGCGGAAAGTAAGTTTTCAGTTTAAATACACGGATAATAGATTCTAAGGCATTTTTGAAATTTTAAAGTACTTTAAGTAATCATGTCATCTCATGAGGTAGTCTTCGCTACCTCCTTTCTCTGCCTTAGTTCGATAGCCTCTCCTATCGCCATCTAAGGTTCCCAGCACCAGCCCGTACTACCCCTGGTAGTACGGCTAGCCCCTTTCTTCTGTAATTCCTCGCCACCCGCAGTGTGGCCTAAATTGCAATCTGTGGACACGTCATGCCCACGTCCTTAATCCTTTTTGCCCAGATTTTTGCAAAGAAAACTTAGTCTAACCAGTGTGTGGTTTTACCAGTTCATGTCCATAACCGAGGACGCGGCTATTCGAATAGTTTTTAACACTCTGCAGAGGTTGTACGGCTTTACCCACAAGATGTAAGTCCCCCTGGTACCGAGCGCTACGAATACACTTCTCTAGGTGTATCGGCAGGGTTATCACAGCGAGACCTTTCACTCGCTTCCGTACCAGAGCTGGACCCACTAGATAAGATCTACCCAGTCTTCGCTTGTGCCCGGGCAGCCCGACACCACAACCCAAAGTGGACTTATCTCTGTGTCGAACGGCTCCCTACGTGAACACGCAGAGGTCCTCTAGGGATGCCAATCAACCTAGCACGCTCTTCACTCTACCCGTAGGTCCAGGCTCTAGTGCTTGCCGGGATAATAAGCCAAGTCCTTCCCACAAAGACCATGTGGACGTACGGTGTGGAACTGGTTCAGCAGCACTTAGGCTCAGTCCTTGGTTGATTCGAGCAAGACTCCATGTTTGTCCCCGACATCCATGTCTCCACCGACTACTCTAACATTCCCCAACCTGCCCTTACAATTCTCACCTGAATCAAAATCACTCTCTGCCGATGACGTGGCACCCAGGTATCGTCAAGGAGGACGAATCTGGCCCTCTAGACACAGGGTGGGCCGGGCCGATTACTCGGAGTCTTACTTCTACACGGGGGTGCCTCATCGACTTAGAGTACAAGACAAGGGTAAGTACCTACCCAGCTAACTCGGACGGCAGTTGTACCCAATTAGGAAATTGATCTGTAAGCCGATCTGAACTCTTGTAACCCTAATCCTGCCACCTATATAAGGTTGGGTAGGGATCCCCTGATCGGCAACGACCCCAATCTTAGACAAGATCATCTGATCATAGGCATAAACACATACCCTCACGCGGGATACAAGCAATACAACTCGCCGAACACAGGACGTAGGGTATTACCTCTTCTCGAGGGCCCAAATCTGCTCAATCTCTGTGTCCTGTGTGCGCCCATCCTGATCTGCTGTGCATACACTGCCCTGATTCAGTATTGCCGGATTAGAACACTGACAGTTGGCGCGCCAGGTAGGGGTGTGTGCATAGATCCATCTGACCAGATCGAGATGGGTTTCTTCAGCATCAATGGCAACTTCGCTCCGGGCTTGGTCATGAGTTTCGACCCCTAGAGTTCTGCCGCTGATCCAGGACAAGCTTTCCAATTTGGAAAGTTTGACTTCATTGCTGACATACTCGGCAAGCTCCAACTCTGCGACTCGGCTTCCAGCCAGTCGGCGGAGGCTCTGTCGTCGTCTTCACTAGGACCCATGTCTGAGTTGACGACTCTGGCGATCATCTTCACTGACCCGATCACACTAGGGTCGGATCTCTTGATTGAACACGGGTTTTCACCCATCGAGCAAGGATCCCGACTAGTCGGGACGATCGAGTCCCTCCTGCCCATCCTCGACTATGACACGGATGACTTCGAGAGTTTGGGTAGTCATCATCCTTCTCGGGAGGTCTTCATGGCTGACCCAGCCGCTCATCCCGACAACAGCGACCAGTTGACTCCCATCGTGGATCAGACTCCCGAGCAACTTCAAGCTACCCGGCTTCGCCTTCGCGCCAAGGAAGAACAACTCACCGAGCAGAAGGCTCGGCTCACTCGCTAGCTTGAAGAACGTCAGCGTAACGAGGACTTACGGGACCGAGGACACCAGGTCCATAACGCCCTCCAAATGCGCGAAAGGGATGGCATCCCGATATTCCTGCTTCCTAGTCACAACCTCATCGCGGCCACGGTGGGGGCGCATGCTATTAACATCCCCGAGGGCACTCTGGGCCACGACGAGCTTTGACGACTCCAGATCTTAATGGAAGAAGCAACCCTCCAGCAAGCTGCGATCTCCGAAGGCCGCGCTGCTTCTCCGGCCAGCACCAGGAGTTAGCGCACCTTCCCGCCAGAAGATCCTCGTGCCAGCCGAGATCCTCCTCGTCCTGCCGGGTCGGTTCGTAACACTCGGACCGGATCGTGATGCAAGGGATACTCTTGAGGCAAGGAATCGTGCCTGTCGGGATGTGGGGAGGCGCCCTACCGGGTCGATTCACAGCCGACTCGAAGCCGACCGTGACGCTCGGGACACTCTTAATGCGAGGCGCAATGCGCGTCGCAACGTGGGGCAGATGATTGTGATGATCGCGACGAACAACGTCACTCCACTACTCCCCCCGACACGGCCTACTCGGGCCCGAAAGCTTTTGGCCCTCGGATCTGCAACGTCGTCTTCCCATCTCGATTTCGAGTCATCGGCATCGACAAGTACATGGGCGAGACTCAGCCAGACATCTGGTTGGCCGATTACCACATGGCGTGCAGAACTAACGGAGGCAACGACTACATTGCGATCCACTGTTTGCCCCTTTTCCTGGCCGACTCAGCTCGAGCTTGGATCACCAGCCTGCCTCAGGGCAGCATTCAGTTCTGGGCTGATCTCGAGACTCTCTTCATCAACAATTTCCAAGGTACCTACAACAGGCCCGGGAACGCATGGGATCTCCACAGCTGCACCCAGGAAGCAGGCGAGACTCTTAGAGAGTACATTCAATGCTTCTCCAAGAAGAAAAATCCTTGCCGGAAGTCCGAGAAGGTGATGTCATCACTGCTTTCTCTAAAGGCATCCGGAGCAAGGAACTCATCCACAAAATTGCATGCAAGGACCCTCAGACCATTCGCGAACTCTTCGACATTGCCAGCAACTTTACGACTGGTGAGGAGGCCGTCCGGAGTATGGCCAAGGACGACAAAGGAAAAGGCAAGGCCCCCGAGTCCTCCAAAGCAAGGGGCCGCTTCGAGTCGCCCAAGAAGAAGCATCGGAAACGCAAGGGCAGAGACCTCGTTGCTGTGGCTAAGCGCGCTTTTCAGCGCCGCCCTCAGCGTAGCAACGCCACCTTTGAGGAGATGATGAGTCAGCCATGTTACTTTCATGGTCCAAAGTCGAACCACCTCACACGTGATTGCAACCTCCTGAAAAGGCTGAATAAGCCCTTCGCTTCTGCTCAAAACAAGAAGGACCCTCCTCCCGACGGGGACTCCGAGTTTCCAAAGGAGGCGGCGTGCCTCATGGTCTTCGGCGGCCCGAACAGGTACAATTCCAAGCATCGCCAGAAGCTCACGGACCACGAGGTCAACACCATTGAGCCGGCCGTACCACAGTATGTCCAGTGGTCCGAGTCCATGATCTCCTTCGATCACTCGGATCACCCCGACTACATACCTCAACTAGGCAGGTTCCCCCTGGTGGTGGATCCGCTCGTCCGGGATGTTCGCCTCACCAAAGTCCTCATGGATGGAGGAAGCGGCTTGAATATCCTGTACGTGAAAATCCTGGTTGACATGAAGATCTCGCGCTCCGAGATCAAGCCAACCAGCGCACCCTTCCACGGGGTCGTGCCTGGCAAGCTGGCAAGACTACTCGGGCAGATCGCTTTGCCCGTCACCTTCGGTACGCCCGACAACTTCCGGACCGAGACCCTCACTTTCGAGGTCGTCGACTTCCCGGGCTCGTACCACGCCATCTTGGGACGACCCTGCTACGCTAAGTTCATGGCTGTTCCCAGCTATGTCTACCTGAAGCTCAAGATGCCGGGCCCCCATGGGGTAATAACGGTGCAAAGCAATTTTCGGCATGCTTACGCATGTGACTTGGAGAATTGCAACCTTGCCACGGCCCAAATTGTAGCAGCCGAGCTTGTCGACCTCAAGTCGGCCACGGTCGAGGACGCACCCCCGACTAAGAAAGCTTAAGCGTCGACCTCTTTCTAGTCAGCGCGGGACACCAAGGTGGCCCAGATTGATCCAGAAGACTCCTCCAAGACTATGCAGATCAGGACAACACTCGATGACAAATAGGAAAGCGCGCTTGTCAGCTTCCTCCGCGACAACTGGGACATCTTCACATGGAAGCCTTCTGACATGCCTGGAGTCCCGAGGGAGGCTGCCGAGCACTCTCTGAACGTCCGACCCGATGCTAAACCGATCAAGCAACGCCTGCGTCGTTTTGCTGAAGATAGGCATGCATAGAGCAATAGGAGAAAAAATAACTAAGCTTTTGTCTGCTAGTTTTATTAAAGAAGTGTCATCTAGACTGGTTAGCAAACCTAGTCCTTGTCCGCAAAAAGAATGGAAAATGGAGGATGTGCGTTGATTATACGAGTCTCAACAAAGCATGCCCCAAAGATCCTTTCACATTGCCCCGCATCGAGCAGGTGGTCGACTCAACCATGGGCTGTGAAGTTCTATGCTACCATCAGATAAAGATGAAAGAGGAGGACCAAATCAAAACCTCGTTCATCACTTCATTCGAGGTCTTCTGCTACGTCTTCATGCTATTCAGTTTGAAGAATGCCGGTGCTACGTACCAACGGTGCATACAACGTTGCCTCCAATGGCAGATCGGCAGGAACGTGCAGGCCTACGTCGACGATGTGGTGATCAAGTCAGAAAAGAAGGACGATCTCCTGACCGACCTAGGGGAAACTTTCTCTAACCTCAGGCAGTTCAATATGAAGCTCAACCTGGAGAAGTGTGTCTTTGGAGTTCCTTCGGGAAAGCTACTCGGCTTCATCATTTCTGAACGAGAAATCGAGGCAAACCTGGAGAAGATTGGCGCTATCATCAAGATATGGCCACCAAAAAGCCTCAAGGACGTCCAAAAGCTCACCGGGTGCATGGCAGCTCTCGGCCGATCCATCTCCCGACTCGGGGAAAGAGCCCTGCCCCTCTACAAGATAATGACGAAGTCAGACACCTTTACTTGGACACCTGAGGCTCAAGAGGCCCTCAATGGACTGAAAAGCTACTGACTACGTCCCCGGTGCTAGTCCTCCCGATGCCCAACGAGCCTTTGCTTCTCTACATCGTGGTGACCACCTAGGTGGTTAGTACTGTTCTGGTTGTTGAACGCCCCGAGCCGGGTCACATCCAGAAGGTTCAACGGCCAGTCTATTTCATCAGCGAAGTACTTTCCGAGTCCAAGGCGTGGTACCCGCAGATACAGAAGATTATTTACGCGGTGTTCATCATGTCTCGGAAGCTGGTCCACTACTTCCAGGGGCATCCGATCTCGGTGGTCAGTTCCTTCCCGATCGCCGACGTCATCAACAATTGGGACGCCACTAGAAGAATTGCTAAGTGGACAATGGAATTGTTGGCATTCGACATAATTTATACTCCCCGCACGGCTATCAAGTCCCAGACCCTTGCTGACTTCGTGGCCGAGTGGACAGAAGTCCAATCCCCACCCTCTATCGTCGACCTCGAACACTGGACTCTCTACTTCGATGGTTCGTTGATGCTTCAGGGCGTGGGGGCTGGCATCATGCTTATTTCTCCGAAAGGGGAACACTTCAAGTACGTACTACAAATTCACTTCTCGGCGTCCAACAACGTCGCCGAGTATGAAGCTTTGCTGCACGGTCTACGCATCGCGACGTCACTCGGGATTCGCCGACTCCTCGCCCGGGGAGATTCCGAACTAGTGGTCAGGCAAGTCATGAAGGAATGGTCCCGCAAAGACCTCACCATAGAAGCCTATTGCCAAGAGGTGCGCAAACTCGAAGCCAAATTCAATGGACTCGAGATAACGCATGTACTCCACCGAGGCAACGAGGCTGCTGACACACTCGCCAAAATGGGGTCCAGTCGGGACGTCGTTCCGGCTGAAGTTTTCCTCAAGGAGTTGCATATGCCCTCGATTAAGGTGAAGACCGCGCCCAAGACCGAAGAACCACAACCAAAGGGATCCAATGACCCTCCGCAGCCTGCGCAAGAAGTCCTGGTGGCTAGCCCTGACTGGACAACGCCTTTCCTCGACTATATCTCTGGGACACCCTCCCACAGGATCAGACCAAGGCACGGTGCCTGGCTAGGCGCGCTAAGGTCATCATCGAAGGCAAACTTTACAAGAAGAGCACCTCCAGAGTCCTCTAGCGGTGCATATCTCAAGACCATGGGAAGCAGCTGCTGCACGACATTCACTCGGGAGTCTATGGACACCACGTGGCACCAAAGTCGCTAGTCGGGAAAGCCTTCCGACAGGGTTTCTACTAGCCGACTGCCATCTCAGACGCTGAGCACATCGTGCGTACCTATGAGGGATGCCAGTACTACGCTCGGCAGACACACTTGCCGGCTCAGGCTCTCCAAACTATCCCGATCACATGGCCCTTTGCCGTTTGGGGACTGGACATGGTCGGTCCTCTCAAGAAGGCTCACGGGGGGCTATACACACCTTTTCGTCGCCGTCGACAAGTTTTCTAAGTGGATTAAAGCCAAGCCAGTTGCCACGATCACTGCGAAGCGGGCAGTCGAGTTATTTTTGGACATCGTCTATCGCTTCGGCGTCCCCAACAGCATAATCACGGACAATGGCACCCAGTTTACCGGCGGCGCCTTCCTCCGATTATGCGACTACAACATTGGCCTCAACTTCGCCACAGTGGCACACCCACGCACAAACGGATAGGTTGAGCATTCCAATGGCCTTATCATGCAAGGTATCAAGCCTCGGATCATCCAGCGCCTAAAGAAGTTCGTGGGTAAGTGGGCAGCAGAGTTACCCTCGGTACTCTGGAGCCTCCGGACTAAACCCAACCGGTCAACCAGATACACCCCCTTCTTCATGGTATACGGAGCCGAGGCCGTACTGCCGACTGACCTGGACTACAGGTCTCCACGCATTCATGCCTATGATGAGGACCAGTCGAAGGAAGCAAGACAAGATGCTGTTGACTAGCTTGAAGAAGCACAAGAAGTCACCTTATTGCGGTCGGCCAAGTACCAGCAGGGCTTGCAGCGTTATCACATCCGACACGTACGTGGACGTGCATTCAACGTTGGTGACTTGGTTCTTCGCCGAGTCCAATCCAACGAGGGCAAGCACAAACTCTCCCCGCCATGGGAAGGCCCGTACGTCGTCACTGAAGTGCTGCGCCCGGGGCTTACCAAGTAAAGGATCAGGACAGCAACCTCCTCACCAGTGCCTGGAAATAGAACAGTTACGTCATTTCTATGCTTAAGCTTTGTACTTCAATATTCTCAGTTTGAATGAATAAAGCATATTTGTCATTTGAAACATTTTCTGGGGTTCCCGACTGGCCCGCTATGAACGCCCATGGCCATACATAGCGGATACTCGGGGGCTACACTATCCGAGTGCGCCCACGGGCACTCGGCTTTCTATGTTTCTCTTTTAATAATCACTCTAGTACTATGTAAATGACTTGGCGTCAACCCTTCGTCTTCGATCACCAGTCTACGCCATCACCCTGTGCTACACGAGACACGGCCCACGGCTACTCTCTATGCAACGGGGGCTATGACAGGTCGACAAGGGCACATACAACAAGTTAACTCACACATGAATGGGCCGTACGAAAAGACAAGCATTGATTAAATTAGCAAAACATACAAGTTCCACTCGGACACCCGAGTACTCAGTTTTTTACACGACTTTATTTACACACTCCTATCCCTAATGGTTACTCCGGTTGGCCAGGGACTCAGAGGTTGGCAAGACCTCCAGGATCAGATCCGGGACATCTTCATCGGGGACGTCGGTGGCAAGCCCACCCTCGATCTCCTTCATCTCGATCGCCGGGTAGTGGGACTTGGCCACCACCAGCGTGAATTCTACCCCGGCTCGGTAGAACTCCTTCGTCAGCGCCTTCACGTGGACTGGCTCTTGTTGAAGGTGCTCCATCATCGCTTCGGTACTATCCAGAGTTGGCTTGTCTTCCCACAGGGCCTCGCAAGTCTTCTTGCCAGCCGCGACCAAGGACTCTATCGACTCCGTCATCTTCCCGATGCGCGCCTGAAATTCTGCAATGACAGCACAATGCTGTTAGCACAACAATGAAAGGACCCGACTGAACAGACCCGGGTCAGGAGCTTACCAGCGGCGGAGTCTGTGGCCCTCTTGTTCGCCACCTCGGCGACCTCTAGAGCCCTCCGCAGGCTGCCATCATTGATGGCCGCCTCGGCCTCCAGTTAGCAAGGCAGCGGCAGAAAATGATCAAAGAAGTTTAGGGTCGTTACCTTGAGCCCAAGCGGCTTCTTGGGTGATGCCCCTCTTCAAGGACTCAACCTCCTCCTCTCGCGCGCGCACTTGTTCCTGTGTCGCGTGGAGGGTTCCCTTCAGGTTCTCCCACTCAGCCTTCCGCTCTTTGAGATGGTCGAAGGCAGACAGCTGATCCTAAAAGAACTTGGTCTTCTCCCTAGACCGTTTTGTTAAGTTCTGCAAAACACAACAAAGGGAATTAGCTACTCGAGAAATGTCATTGAGACCCTCCACTCGGTTCCTTGAACCAAGTAGAGGCTCGGGGGCTACACCCTCTAGGTGCACTGTTCGTGGCCCTAGAGTGAAATCTACAGAATGCTAAGGAGCCTTCGCCCAACTATTTCAGTCGGCCAAAGACTTAGGGGCTACACCCTTTGGGTGCACTGTTCGTGCCCCCAGAGTGAAATCTACAGAAGAAGAAGGAGCCTCCACCCGACTATTCCAGTCGGCCGAAGACTCGGGGGCTACACCCTCTGGGTGCACTGTTCGTGCCCCCAGAGTGAAATCTATAGAAGAAGAAGGAACCTGTGCCCGACTATTCCAGTCGGCCGAAGGCTCGGGGGCTATATCCTAGTGGGTGCACTATCTGTGCACCCACGGCCCATGATAAGAAACGAAAAAAATTCAAAAGGTGCGTACCTGCATCAACGGCTAGATCTTGCTGTTAACCAGGTTAGCACTCTCATTGATGCTCTTCAATAGCATCGGGAGTTGCTCTCTGCGCTGGGTGGTGGCATTCAGTACCTCCTCCCACTCCTCTGCCTCCTAGACATCGTTGATCTCCCGAAGGATAACGCCCAGTTGCGAGGGGTCCGCTTGACGAATCCGCAGCGATTGGAGCACCAGCTAGGACCCGGGCAGAGGAGGCGGCACCCGCTCGACCTCGATCTCCTTCGTCAGAATGACCAGGTTCCCCCGGTGGTCCGGCGGGGTGGCCCTCGCCGGACTCGACCCCCTTTGCCCCGCCGTCGCCGGAGCCAGCGTTCCAGCGCTAGGCTCCTCCACCTGAGGAGCGGGTGGTGGAGTCGGCGGTGCGTCACCTTGCTGAGGTGAGGCCGGCGGCGAGGGAGTTTTGTCGGCCCTCGGAGGAGACGGGGGCTGGGCCTTCGGCTGCGGCCCACTCCCACTCCAGCCGACTCTTGGAGCACTCAGTTTGCTCTTAGGGTCGACCTGCTTCTGCGGCCTACAAGAGACACCCAGGAGAAAATTACCCTCTGCAGCAAAATAAAAACAAAGAGAAGTATTATTCTGGCGACTCACTTGTCAGACCGAGGGAGAGGGGCGCGCCTTTTGAATCTCGGCGCGGCGACAGTGGAAGCCGGCAGTGCAGAGCTGCCGCCCTGCCCTCTGAAGGCGGTGTCGGCTGTCCTCTTCTCCCCCCGACTGGAGGGGACTTTCGCTCCAGCCGCTTGAGGATTTTCCTCGATGGTGGCAACTAGCACGGCCAGGTCAGGACTGATGGAGGAGCCGTCTTGTCCTCCCGGAGCAGCATTGGTGGTTGTCCCTCTCCTCCTCCGCAGGATGAGCGGGACATCATCGTCTTCTTCTTCTTCTTCAGGGGCCGCCGCACTTGGCGGAGGGGCGCTGGGCTCCTCCGCCACAGGCATTTTTCCCCTCGATGATCCGGCATCGGCAGAGGACCCGGCCCCTCCTTGGGCCGGCTGCCCACTGCTAGGGACGTTAGGGAACACAGGCAGGTTCCAGATCTCCTTCTCTGGGAGGGGAGCACTAGAACCGAAGCCGAAGAGCTCCTGGGAAGTCGGGAGCACAGACGAAGACAGAGTAAGACTCACTTGAAATACAAACTATGAATTATGAAGTTGGGGATCAGCCGCTTACCTGGTTCAGAGGGTTGGACGCACTGAAGGGCAGCGGCCGCTTGGAGATCTCCAGGTCCGTACCCTGGGCCATCAGCCTTGCGACTAGGCGTCACACCTCGTCTTCCGAGAGCTCGTCGGCCGACTCCCGAGTCACGTCCTGGTCGTCGGTGTATTCGTGCATCGGATGAGCCCTCAGCTTGGCGGGCTGGACCTGGTGGCGGATAAAGGTGGAGATGACCAGCACCCTGGTGACTCTGGCCTTGAGCGCATTGGAGAGGCGCGCCATGAGGACTATGATTCCATCCTTCTCCCACTCCTGCGGTGACTCGGTCCAGCTGGGCCTGATTTCAGGAGGCTGGTTTTCAAACCTCGGATGGGATGGCGCAGGATTGGCACAGTAGAACCAATCCGAGTGCCATCCCTTGTTGGAGGTCTGGAAGGGCAGCTCCAGATAATGTTTGGAGGCTCCGGGCCTCAGCTGGAATCTGGCGCCCCTACCACGGCTGGGCTGCTCTTGCTAGGCTGGGTCTTGACGACGAAGAGTTGCTTCCATAGCGTGAAGTGCGGCTCGATTCTGAGGAAGCACTCGCAGAACATGATGAAGCTGGCGACGTGGAGCATGCTGTTGGGGTTGAGGTTGTGTAGCTCCAGCCCGTAGAAGTAGAGAAGACCTCGCAAGAACGGATGGACTGGGACCAAGATGCTCCGGTGGAAAAAGGAGGTGTGGACGACCAGCTCGCCTATTCGGGGTGGGGAATTCCTCCCCAGCGGTGGCGCGCCACTCAACCAGCTCCCTTGCCAGGCTTCGGTCACCGTGGATTTCGCCCAAGGAGCCATTGAATCAACGGAGGAGCTCGCTTCGTTCAAAAGTGCCCACACCAATGCGTCTTCCTCCTCTTCAATTGGATCTGCTTCCCAGTCGGGGGCATGCATCCAGTGACCGGCGAATCAGATCTAGGGTTCCGGTGTGCGGTGGCGCTCGCAAAGTGGCGGGCGCAAGGAAGACGAAGAGGGTTTTGGACGCAGAGGAGACAAAGTGTAAAACAGATGGAAAGTGAGTGGACCCCGCTGTCACCAGGTCTTATAAAGTAAGACAGTCCAGGTGGCATGACTCTTCCGCTTCCACACGCGTGATTTTCCCGCGCCCGCGATGCGCCTCTTCAAATTCCACTACGCGGAGTATACGGCCCACGCCACGACTCTTCCACTTCCATGATGCGACTTTACAGCACCCACGACGCAGTGTTACTGCAGTCTGCGCTATTTAATGGAGGGTTCCAACGGTTGGCCTTCCGAGGTTAATTAGCCATTTGGATACACCCCCCATAAAGCGGCTGTAACGCGCCTTTAACGGGCTGCGAATCGGTTACCGAATAACTCGGAATCGAGCGTTACGGCTTTAAAGGGTTTTGAGGATTGGCCTCCAGGGGAACGCAATCACTTGAATACACCCGAGTGAAGGGCAGTTGTAGTGCACCTTCAGCAGGCCACTAGTCGGATACTGAGCAAATCAGAGCCACCGGTTTCTCCACCCGGATGTTCCAGGAACTTTACCCTGGAATCTCCGGGATCCGGAAATTCTGGATTCAGTGGAACATCTAGGCAGCAGGCTTCACCACTCGGGACCAAGGTGCTATGACTTGTGTTCTGGTTCTGACATGAATTTTGAGGGTATTCCTCCAAGGGAACATCGGCTGGACCCGAGCCACTCGAGGAACCAGATGCCACTCGGAAATTCAATCGGGATTCATGGTATGTCCCACGCTGGGCTATCAGCCGGTCTCCATCCACTGGAAACGACTGGATACCACCAGAACTTACCCGTTATTAGCTCACCTGCCATGATATTCCTGTCTTATGGGTGAATATTACTCGTCTTATTGTCTTTTCCACAGGAGTTCTATGAGTCCCTCACAATCTCCCTACAAGCAACAAGAAGGCGCGTTCAGGCAGAAACCACTCGGGAAACTTGCTCAAGGGAGAAGGCAAGCTACAGCTAGATCGTGAAGGACTCGAGGGCTATTGACGATGATGTGGCACCCAGGTATCGTCAAGGAGGACGAATTCAGCCCTCTGGACACAGGGTGGGCCAGGCCGATTACTCGGAGTCTGACTTCTACATGGGGGCGCCTCATCGACTTGGAGTACAAGACAAGGATAAGTACCTGCCCGGCTAACCCGGATGACAGTTGTAGCCAGTTAGGAAATCGATCTGTAAGCTGATCCAGACTATTGTAACCCTAATCCTGCTGCCTATATAAGGTCGGGTAGGGATCCCCTGATCGGCAACGACCCCAATCTTAGACAAGATCATCTGATCATAGGCATAGACACATACCCTCACGCGGGATACAAGCAATACAACTCGCCAAACACAAGACATAGGCTATTACCTCTTCTTGAGGGCTTGAACCTGCTCAATCTCTGTGTTCCGTGTGCACCCATCCTGATATGTTGTGCGTACGCTGCCCCGTATTCAGTATTGCCGGATTAGAACACCGACACTCTCCCTTTTAGTTGGGTTTTGGCAACAGCAATACTTTTAAACAATCCCCTTGGAAAGCACTTGCCATTCCGAGGGTTTTAATCCCATGTCCGAACGAGTCGGTATAAACCGATCAAAAACAGGTTTTTCTCTAAAGCAGGTCTAAGCAGGGCTATTGCCTATACCCCTAAATACCTTGCTGGATGTACGATGAGCAGCAAATAATACTAGGGTTTCAAGAATAGATACACCAGACCTGAGTCATATGCAACTATAGGGTGTAGCTAGGTCTAGCATAAAATAATATTGATACTCACATAGCATGCAGAGTTGCAAATAAAATAATTAAGTTTTCACACACATGGGATTCAACATGGTCAAAGTGGGAATGCTTGCCTGGTAGTTCTTGCTCCCCTTCCTGACGTGGGGATGATTCCAGATCCTCCTGGCGCACGTACCTCATTCCGTCAACTACACGTCGGAAGAAATACCAAATAAGCGGTAGAGCAGAGTAACACCAACAAGAATCAAATGCTACGTGCATCTAGATGAAAAAGACACCGGTTTGATGGGGTATGGGGTATCTTAGATTTAAAGATGTCGAGCTAGGGTTCCGGGGAAAAATATGTCCAGTTATTAACTTTGGAGTTTGCGATCTTAAGATAGCATTATACCACCGTCTAGGGTTGCTAAGCTTCCGAGCGGTAGATCAAAAGGAACAAGTACATAGGTTGGGGATCTACCATGTATATACCTGGCTTCACTAATATACTAGGCATTGCAAAAGGTCTAGGATATTTAGGAGCATGCGAAAAGTAATTTATTAACCCTTTGGATGGATATATGTGGTATATATGCTTTTCATGAAAAGGAAAATATTAGCCCTAGATGCAAAACTACAACATACTATTCTAATCTCTTTGTATTCAAAATCTTTCCTTGAATAAAAATACTAGAATATTTTTTAAAGCTCGGAATAGGAAAAGAAATCGCAAAAACCGGCCGGAATCCCCATGAGCCGGTCGAACCGGTAATAGGCCGGCTCTGGAAAACCGCCCTCGAAATAGATTATGCTTTCACCAGGCTAGAAATATGCCTACTATGCAGCGGAGACGGAAAGGCAGCAGGCACAGCACTTCAAACGCGGCAGGCCTAGTCGATGCCCACGGCCCGCTCGGTGGTGGGCTGGGCCCTTACCTTTCCTGGTGAAATGGCCCGACTTACCAGCAACCGACACTCCTGTCGCTCGAGTCAGTGGAGTTTGGGGCCAATGGTGGCACTCCGGCGACGAGTTTAGGAATTCTGCTTGTGATTGGTTCTTTGCAAAATCTGAGCTAGATCTCGGATAGGAGAGGAAAATGGGAGGTATGGGTGCTGTCTGCCGGCTTTGAGGAGCTTTGGTTGTGGACGAATTGGTGAGGCCGGTGGAGCTGGGGTGTTCAGTCGGGGTGCAAGGTGGTGGTGCTCGGGTGTGTTCGTCGTTGCAGTAGCTTAGGAGGGGAGGGGTGGGTAGGTCTTGGAGATGACAGGCATGCCTGGGGTTTGGCCTTTATAGGCGGAGAAGGGAGAGGCCACGCAGCGGCTGCTGAGCTAGCTCATGCCTGGCGATTTGACGGCGCAGAAGAGAGTTATGGTGCTGTTGTGCTTGGAAGAACAGGGGCAGCATGAAACACTGTGGTGCATTGGGAATGCTCCAAGCGACGGGTGGCGCGGGGTGGTAGGCGACGGCCAGCGCGGCTTGTCACTACTGGCTGGGACTGTGGCATGCCAGGGCACGGCCGTGCACGTACCCAAGCGGCGTTGGCGCCTCCTGGCTTGCTCGGGCGTGCATGGGTGTGCCTATCATGCCATGAGCCTCATAGCTACGTGTCCAAGTGCTCCAGGGAAGTTTGGCACCGAATCACAGTGCTTAAGTCAAGTGTCATTGAGTGCTATAGTGTGCCAAGGACTAGGGTTCAATTGGAAAAGATGACTCATGGTGCTGGCCAGGCGAGTTATTGGATTAGGTGAGCTGGGGAAACCGAGAAGAGGCTCCACAATGCTTTTGGTAATTTTTGGTTAGGGTTTCCTCTTGATTTCATGTGGTGGAAAAATTTGGGCCCAGGTGTTCGAAGCTGGCCATTCCTAATTTTTAGCATGACCTGCCCATTTTTTTTGTATATTTGCACTCCTTAGAATGTGAGGATCATTGTAGAATTTTATCGGAATTTTCTGAAATTTATTTCTATGGGTTGTAGATCAATGCGCATTTCTACCCTAAAGTTAATTAATTCCATATGTAAATATTTTGAACTGGGTACCCCCATATTATGTAATATTTTTGTTCAGGACAATATTAGGTTGTCCCATGAATTTTTCCAGAATTTTTAGAAAGGTCGGTGGGCGCTAGATCACTCGGTTAGGGTTTCGGTCGTAATTGGATTTAATAGGAGAAAAAGGAATTCGGGGCGTAGAACTAGGGTTCCGGAGTGTGGCAAGGTGGGAAGGAGGTATGAGGGATCACGGGAATCCATCTACCTTGGCTTGGGACTACTCCATGGCAAGGTGCCATTGACATATCGACGTATAAGGTGTACGCATCGTGTCAAGGTTGTTCTCGTTAGGGTTTATTCCTGTATACGGTGCGTGTGTGGCGGGTTCATGTATAATGGGTCCATGCATGGTTGAAAATGTCCTAACTATATGTGATGTCATGCTGGCATGTAGATTTCGAATATCCGGGTGTGACATCGAGCTAGCGTCTTTCTTTGTATTTGTGCAACACAAGCTTATAGTCTTCGCTAGGAACATCTTGTACTAGCTCACTTGGTTGCACAAATCCCATTATATTTGTGTGTGAGTTGTTGGAAATATGCCCTAGAGGCAATAAATAAAGTTGTTATTTGTCATATTTCAAGTTCATGATAAAGTTTATTCTCCATGCTATAATTGTATTAATTGGAAACATTATTACTTGTGTGGTTATATAAACAACACCGTGTCCCTAGTGATCCTCTAACACTAGCTTGTTGATTAATTGATGGTTAAGGTTTCCTAACCATGAACATGAGTTGTTAATTAATAACAAGGTCATATCATTAGGAGAATGATGTGATGGATAGACCCAAGTTGAGCGTAGCAATTTGATCGTGTCACTAAGTTTTATTTGCTTCAGCTATCATATGTTAAATGTTCTAGTCCTTCGACCATGAGATAATGCCACTCCCTAGTACCAGAAGAATGCTTTGAGGGCATCAACCATCACGCCGTAACAGGGTGATCATAAAGGTGTCTTTCAGGTATCTCGGAAAGTACTTGTTGGTGTTGACGACCAAATTGGGCAGTACCCCCGGATGGGCCGAGTGCGTCGGGCAAGATCTGCAATGCTACCGAATCGTGGCTCAGGCCGAGTGGTGCGGCGTCCCCGAATCCCGAGTACCCGTTTCCGAGTACCCGCGGTCCCGAGTTCTGGCGCCCCCGAGCACTTGCGCCCCCGAGCACTCGTCCCGGAGCACTCGTGCCCCCGAGTATTCATGTCCCCGAGCACTCGCGCCCCGAGTACTCATGTCCCCGAGCACTCGTTTCCGAGCATTAACGAGATCCGAGTGCCGGACCCTGAGCACTCTATGACCCCGAGTACTCGTCCCCGAGCACTCGTGTTACCGAGTACTCGTGTTCCCGAGCGCTCGTTTCTTAAGTTCTCGTGCGCCCGAGTACTCGCCTTCCCGAATGGGTCCAAGCCAGGCTCCGAACGGTGCATCCGAGTCCCAGCCACGCCAGGTCGGTTGCCAAGCCGTAACGTTCCCGTACTTTCTTACAGGTGGGCCGAGGCATTGGATTTCAAGACGAAGACTTTCTGCGCTGGAGGCCTTGACTTGGGGCTCAAGGAACAATAGTTGATCGTGGCATTTAAAGGAAAGTCTGAGATTTGGAAGGGCTCCCGGATAATATGGAAGGATATCCCGTATACAAGGCGGAGTCCGGATCACGGCGGTTAAATCGATCAGGTTAGGAAGTTATCTCAAGATTGTATGGAAATATATCTTTGTACGAGATAGAGTCCTATTGTAGCTCAAAGACCGGGCATACCCTATAAATATGAAAGGTATATGGCCGATTGAGGTGGAACTCTCCCAATCGACGCAATCAATCTATTACTTTTTCATCTACTATTTTCTCTCCCTTTGTTTTATGCTTCTCGTTCTTCGTTGTTCTTTGTGTTACACGGCAACGAAACTCGAGGCCCTAGGGGCGATCAGGTCGACCTAGGGCAGCCCATAGCCGCCGCACTCCCTGACGGGGTCCCTCCCGGGGGTGTGGGGTTTCGGGTTCCCAAAAGCACTCGCCGGCGTGTCTTGCGTATCGCGCTCCCGGCGAGTCTCCCCCGGCTCCGTGTCCCGCGCATCGCGCTCGGCTCCGGGGGTACACGGTGACGTGTTCGTGTGCGAACACACTTTTTGGCGACTCCGCTGGGGACGGAATCATCATGTCCAACCATCAGATTCCACAACTCGGCGAGATTAGCACCGATAACATCATCAAGCCAGACTACAATGAGCTATCGGAGGAACATCGCCAAGCTTTCGAAGCATACAAGAAAAAGCGGGAGGAGGAAGATCTGCAGACGTTCCTCGCAAACTTCAAGAAGGATCGTCAAGGGAACATTACTCCGGTTGGAGAAATCAAATTCCCTCCTCTACACGGCAAGAAGGCTGACACCCCGGTAAGTAGCACGTTTTCCCCAGAACAGATAGCCGAAATACAAGGTTATATTTCGGAAGGCAATACTCTTGTTTACAACACGTTCATGGAAAACACAAGTGCTAAGGGAAGCACGCGCCCAACATCTAGTGGCATTGCCAGTACGGCTGTAGGTGTGTTAAACCCTGATCCGACCTCGGTAGTAGGTTCATCGGCGCTTCCCGTGCCATTGAATTTACACCCCAGTCAGACCAACCAACTCATAGCCGTACCCACCAGCCCTAGTCCGATCATGAGTATACCCGGTCCGGCGGTAGCGCCGAACCAGAGCCTGATTACACCTTCCATGAACACAACCATGGTTAAGCCGATGCCGAGTCACGACTCGGCGTATGGATCACAGGCCGCACCCATGGCCAGTCGTCCCACGGCGACTTCGTCCGCTACGGACGAAATTTTAGCCAAGCTCCAGGAAGACATGAAAAGGATGTTTACCGAGTCCGGACTCGAGCCGAAGTTTAGAAGTCGGATGTATCAGAAGCCATACCCCGACTACTATGATGCTATCCTGTACCCTTCGGGTTACAAGGTTCCCGACTTCGCTAAGTTTAGCGGTGAGGGGACGAAGACTACATGGGAGCATGTCAGTCAGTATCTAGCACAGTTAGGTGAAGCGAACTCTATAAACGAGTTGAAGGTACGCCTATTTCCTTTGTCACTGACTGGCACCGCTTTTTCATGGTTCTCTGCTTTGCCGCCTGGCACTATACTCTTATGGTCACAATTAGAGCAGAAGTTCCATGATCACTTTTATAGCGGCGACAATGAACTCAAGTTGACACATCTTACATCGGTTAAGCAGAAGCACGACGAGTCGGTCACCGACTACGTCAAAAGATTTAGGGACACAAAGAACCGATGCTATAGCTTGGTGATAACAGAGAGAGACTTAGCTGACTTGGTACTGGCCGGGTTGAAGACCCACATTAGAGAACGGCTAGAAAATTATGAGCTCTTAAGTGTCAACCAAGTCTTGCAGAAAGCTTTGGCTCAAGAAAGCCGAAGTGTGGAAGTCAAAGAAATCCCTAGGTCTAAGCCCGATCGACCTAGGATGCACATGGTCGAGTACGATAGCTCGGGCGATGAGGGTAACATATACGCTGCCGAGTTCGTTTGGTCCTCCAAAACCAAACCATATACTTGTGATGCCCTCAAGCCGACTCGCAAGAATCATGAAGAGCAGATGAAATTCACCTTTGATGTAGCCAAGTGTGATAAAATATTCGATTCTTTGCTGCAAGACCGGATCATTAGGATATCTCACGCTTTACCGCCGTTTGAAGAGCTAAAACGGCGAGCTTATTGCAAGTATCATAATTCTTTTTCTCATGCGACTAATGACTGCAATGTCTTTCGGCGACAGATACAATCGGCTATTAATGAGGGACGATTGAATTTCGCCGATATGCAAATCGATAAGCAGCCCTTCCCAATGAACGCTATGGATCTGGAAGGGAAGAAAGTTTTGATTCGGCCCGACATAGCCGAATCGGCTAACAAAGACAATGTAGTCCTCGGTGAACCCTGGAAGAAAGAAGTCGGCCAAGCCCCAGGGAAGGGAAGTCGTGCTCGAGAAACGACCCGGTGGCAAAGAGACATTGAAAATCACTATCAGAAATCACGCACTCGGGGGGCAATCCCGAGTACAGGAAGACCACACCAGTGCACTCGGGGGGCAGCCACCGAATACAGAAAGTACCCGGGCCAAGTTCATCAAACCCAAGAGTCCGGAAGTCGGCAAATGGAAGACCAATGAAGCCAGAGCTCAGCATAAAAGAGTAAAGCCGACTTTCGATAGGTTGCTTTCCAAATACACCAACCAGGCGGCCGGTGTCATCCCTAACCGGCCATCGCGCTTAAAACGCCCAAGGTCACCTCCAAGGCCAGAGTTCCAGTATCAGGCCGGACTACAGGGGCCATGGATGCCGACTCCGTGGATGGTGCCACCTCCATGCACGCCCTACATGAACGACTGCAGCGGAAGATGGGGGCAGCACCCAATGGTCCCTTACGCCTTCCATCCAGGATGGTCGGCATTGAGAAGACCCGTCCGTGAGAGGCTCACTCATCCTACTCGGGGCCGACTAGGCGGGGATGCCAGTCGGCCGACACAGAAGGCCAACTACCCTACTCAAGGCCGACTCGGTGGCGATACCAGTCGGTCCTCACCGACTTCTCCAAGCCAACCAGCCAGAAAGGTGTGGCGTGCTAAGTCACCGAGTGCTGATACTCCAACGGACAACGGACCGAGAATGGAGATCAATCAACTCGGCAAAGGGCCGATTACTATCGGTAATCTGGTCAACTCTCACGATAATGTGATCACTGTTCAGCAGGGGTCTATGGCCAATGACCATGAAGCCAGTACAAGCAAGAGCAGGCCCAGAGACCCCGAGTACACTCAGCCCACCTGGTGTCCTCCCGGGTTGACCAAAACCCAGAAAAGAAGGCTGCAGCGCATGAGGAACCAGGAGAAGGTTGAGCGAGAGGCTGAGATGCTGAGGGACGAATCTTTTAACAAGACTCGGCCCATGATACCCGCGAAGCAGGTCTGGAAGCCTAAGCGAGCAGAGGACACGACGACTCCCGAAGACATGTCTCCTCTACTCGGCAAGTCGCCGAAGTCGGTAGCTACCACGGAAGATAGCGAAGAGGAAATGGTGGACTACGAGTCTACACCGGTTCACGCAGGTATGGACATAAACATGGTATATTACTTACCTGCCGAGTTCCGTGCTGTAGATGAGAATGGAGAGGTAGCCCAGTTCGACTTCGGCCCCAAGAACGCCATCTTCGAGAAGCCGACAGAGCCGGTGAGGCACTTAAAACCGCTATATGTCAAGGGCCATATTAATGGAACACCGGTGGCGAGGATGCTTGTGGATGGCGGTGCCGTGGTGAATCTCATGCCATACTCGGTCTTCAAGAGGTTGGGTCTACATGATAACGAGTTGATGAAGACCAATATGGTACTCAACGGGTTTGAAGGCAAAGAGAGCACAGAGGCCAAAGGTGTGATGTACGTAGAGCTTACCATTGGAAGCAAGACTTTGGCCACTGCATTCTTCGTCGCTGAGGTGCAAGGAAATTACAACGTCATACTGGGCCGCGATTGGGTTCACGCCAACCAATGCGTGCCATCCACGATGCACCAATGCCTTATACAGTGGATTGATGAAGAAGTCGAAGTCATTCACGCAGACAACTTGGCTTGTGTCGCCTTAGCCGATGCGTTGGTGGACTGGCAGCACCCCAATGCGACGTGCCTGTCTGGGCGAGACCTTTCCGGGTTCGACTTCCTTAGTGCCACGAAAAACGGGTTCATACCCGTATCTTTAAAGCCAGTCGGCGCCGACCGACTTCAGGCCAACTCGGTTCTTATCGCCTTGGTCGATGTGGTGGCGAGTCGGCTACAACTCGGTAAATCCTCAGGAGCCGACTTCCCCAGGGCCGAAGGAAGCAGCCGAGTACCCACATCGTCAGAGCCGGTTGATGGCAATCGGCTCCAAGATAAGAAATAATCAGATGGATCACAACGCGGAGTGGTTGTAGAAGCGACTCGCGGAGTATCGGTCCGGTAGGAACGATATGCACGAGTCCGTAGAAGAGTTGGATAACATGGACAAGTTAGGGCAAGGTTTCACGTCGGCCGATCCATTAGAGGAAGTAGACATAGGGGATGGTTCGAATCCTAGGCCGACGTTTGTAAATGAGAATTTGAAAGCCGACTGTAAATTTAAGCTAGTCGGCTTACTAAAAGAATATGTTTGCTGCTTTGCATGGGAATATCATGAGATGCCCGGGTTAAGCCGAGAGCTAGCGGAGCATCGGTTGCCTATCAAGGCCGGTTTCAGACCTTTTAAACAACCGGCCAGGAGATTCAACCCCGAGATGTATGACCGGATCAAAGAAGAGATCGGTCGGTTGCTTAAGGCTAACTTTATTAGACCTTGCAGGTATGCCGACTGGATCTCTAACATCGTTCCCGTGGAAAAGAAAGGGTCCGGCAAGTTGAGGGTGTGCATCGACTTCAGAGATTTGAACAGAGCCTCACCCAAAGACGAGTACCCTATGCCTATAGCCGATATGCTTATTGACAGTGCTTCTGGACACGAGGTCATCAGCTTCCTCGACGGTAACGCGGGGTACAATCAAATCTTCATGGCCGAAGAGGACATGTCCAAAACGGCTTTTCGTTGCCCCGGGTTCCTCGGCCTATTCGAGTGGACAGTGATGACCTTTGGATTGAAGAACGCTGGGGCCACGTATCAAAGAGCTATGAATCTAATCTTCCATGATCTACTCGGCGTCATACTAGAAGTCTATATTGATGACATCGTTGTCAAGTCGGACGCCTTTGAATCTCATCTGGCCGACTTGCGCTTAGCTTTTGAGAGGATGAAAAGGTACGGCCTGAAGATGAATCCTTTGAAGTGCGCTTTTGGCGTATCGGCTGGGAAGTTCTTAGGCTTCATCATACATCAGCATGGCATAGAAATTGATCCTAAAAAGATAGAAGCTATTCAGAAGTTACAAGCTCCGACATGCAAAAGGGACGTGCAAAGACTCCTTGGTAAAATCAATTATCTGAGGAGATTCATAGCCAACTTGTCAGGAAAGGTCACCGCATTTACTCCTATCCTTCGGTTGAAGAATGACGTCGATTTCACTTGGGGGGCAAGGCAACAGGAGGCGTTCGAGTTGATCAAAGGCTATTTATCTACCCCTCCGGTATTGAAAGCGCCTAGGCATAGGGGAACCCTTCCGACTTTACATCGCAGCAGAGGAAGGCGTAATTGGGGCTGTGTTAACCCAAGAAGCCGAAGGAAAGGAACATGCTGTCACTTATTTGAGTCGGCGACTACTCGACGCCGAGACAAGGTACTCTTTCGTTGAGAAGTTATGCTTATGCCTATATTACGCTTGCACGAAGTCGAGACATTATTTGCTGTCTAGTACTTGCACTGTAGCCTGTCAAACCGATGTCATCAAGTATATGTTGCATAGGCCAATTCTTAGTGGCCGAGTCGGCAAGTGGGCTTACGCGCTGACCGAGTACGATTTGGCTTATGAACCCTTGAAATCTATGAAGGGCCAAATCATTGCCGATTTCATTGTTGAACATCGGGTTGACAAGCATAGCATTGACATTGATCTTGTCTCGCTAGTACCATGGAGATTGTACTTTGATGGTTCAGTCTGCAGCAATGGCCAAGGTGTCGGTGTTGTTTGCATATCTCCGTATGGTACTACCCACGAAGCCTCATGCCGCCTAGAATATTTTTGCACAAACAATCAAGCCGAGTATGAAGCTTTGCTACTCGGCTTAGAGCTTCTGATTGTAATAGGTGCCACACATATTGAGGCTTTCGGTGATTCGTTATTAGTAGTCCAACAAGTGTCCAAAGTTTATCAATGTCTTGACGAATCACTTAATGTTTATCTTGATAAGTGTCTAGATATAATCTCTACCTTGGATTATTTTAGTATTGCTCATATACCTAGACAAGAAAACTGGGTTGCAAACGAGTTGGCGCAGCAAGCATCCGGCTACCATGTTAGTCGTGGTGTCTTTCATATTTCTCAAGAGCCGATGCTTGGGCCCAACTCGGTAGGAAAGGCCGAGTCAGAGATCACCGACTCGGTCGCCAGTGGAAAACCGAGTATGAATAACAGAGAAGACTGGAGGAAGTCGATCATTGATTACTTACAAGATCCGACTAAGAGGGTAGACCGAGCTGTTCGGCGGATGGCCTTCAAATACACTTTGATCGACGATGATCTTTATCGCCGAACGGTCGACGGAGTTCTTTTGAAATGCTTGGACGAGGATCAAGCAAGAGTTGCAATGGGAGAGGTACATGAAGGCATCTGTGGCACTCATCAGTCGGCTCACAAGATGAAATGGTTATTACGGCGTGCCGGGTTCTATTGGCCGACTATGATCAATGATTGCTTCAGGTATTACAAAGGGTGTGAAGCCTGCCAGAAGTTTGGTGACATTCAACTCGCTCCTGCTGCCATGCTACATCCTATTATCAAGCCGTGGCCGTTTAGAGGTTGGGGACTGGACTTCATTAGACAGATCTATCCTTCTTCCCCAAAGGGGCATCGGTTCGTATTGGTGGCAACTGATTATTTCACCAAGTGGTCCGAAGCAGTACCTCTCAAGAATATGACACATGTGGAGGTGATTCGATTTGTAACCGAGCACATTATACATAGATTCGGCATCCCTCAAACTCTGACTACGGATCAAGGTACTTCATTTATGGCGGGACAAGTGAAGGAGTTTGCCGAGTCTTATAAAATCAAGTTGCTCAATTCTTCTCCATATTATGCCCAAGCCAATGGACAAGCCGAGTCCAGCAATAAGGTGTTGATCAAGCTTATCAAGAAAAAGATCGAAGACAACCCGAGGAGATGGCATGAAGTGTTGTCAGAGGCATTGTGGGCACATAGAATTTCAAGACACAGTGCTACCAAGGTAACCCTGTATGAACTCGTGTATGGACAAGAGGCCGTTTTACCCGTGGAGGTAAATCTGAGTGCTTTAAGATTAGCCAAACGGAATGATTTATCGGCGGTCGACTTTTACAATCTGATGATGGATGGTCTTGATGAAGTCGCCGATAAGCGTTTGGTTGCTTTAAAGGCCATAGAAAGGGACAAGCTAAGGGTAGCCAGAGCATACAACAAAAAGGTCAAGTCGAAGAACTTTCAAGTCGGCGAACTAGTATGGAAGGTCATCCTACCAATCGGCTCGAAGGATAATAAGTTTGGCAAATGGTCGCCGAGTTGGGAAGGTCCTTTCAGAATTGCGAGAGTGGTTCCTGGGAACTCATACTTAGTAGAATCCGTGCAGGGCACTCTGCTGCCGCGAGCTCTCAATGGCAGATATCTGAAGAAGTTCCACCCGAGCGTGTGGCAAGAAGCATAACAAGTGCTGTGGCCGATATATCATATCGCCCTAAGAGAAGAAATGGCCGATGAGATGGTCCGCATCGCCCTAAGAACATGACTTATTATTTTCGGTAAAAACACATCTTTATACCGAAAACAGGGGGGCATGTGTTGACGACCAAATTGGGCAGTACCCCCGGATGGGCCGAGTGCGTCGGGCAAGATCTGCAATGCTACCGAATCGTGGCTCAGGCCGAGTGGTGCGGCGTCCCCGAATCCCGAGTACCCGTTTCCAAGTACCCGCGGTCCCGAGTTCTGGCGCCCCCGAGCACTTGCGCCCCCGAGCACTCGTCCCGGAGCACTCGTGCCCCCGAGTATTCATGTCCCCGAGCACTCGCGCCCCGAGTACTCATGTCCCCGAGCACTCGTTTCCGAGCATTAACGAGATCCGAGTGCCGGACCCCGAGCACTCTATGACCCCGAGTACTCGTCCCCGAGCACTCGTGTTACCGAGTACTCGTGTTCTCGAGCGCTCGTTTCTTAAGTTCTCGTGCGCCCGAGTACTCGCCTTCCCGAATGGGTCCAAGCCAGGCTCCGAACGGTGCATCCGAGTCCCAGCCACGCCAGGTCGGTTGCCAAGCCGTAACGTTCCCGTACTTTCTTACAGGTGGGCCGAGGCATTGGATTTCAAGACGAAGACTTTCTGCGCTGGAGGCCTCGACTTGGGGCTCAAGGAACAATAGTTGATCGTGGCATTTAAAGGAAAGTCTGAGATTTGGAAGGGCTCCCGGATAATATGGAAGGATATCCCGTATACAAGGCGGAGTCCGGATCACGGCGGTTAAATCGATCAGGTTAGGAAGTTATCTCAAGATTGTATGGAAATATATCTTTGTACGAGATAGAGTCCTATTGTAGCTCAAAGACCGGGCATACCCTATAAATATGAAGGGTATATGGCCGATTGAGGTGGAACTCTCCCAATCGACGCAATCAATCTATTACTTTTTCATCTACTATTTTCTCTCCCTTTGTTTTATGCTTCTCGTTCTTCGTTGTTCTTCGTGTTACACGGCAACGAAACTCGAGGCCCTAGGGGCGATCAGGTCGACCTAGGGCAGCCCATAGCCGCCGCACTCCCTGACGGGGTCCCTCCCGGGGGTGTGGGGTTTCGGGTTCCCAAAAGCACTCGCCGGCGTGTCTTGCGTATCGCGCTCCCGGCGAGTCTCCCCCGGCTCCATGTCCCGCGCATCGCGCTCGGCTCCGGGGGTACACGGTGACGTGTTCGTGTGCGAACAGTTGGGTTGCATGTATCAAGAGTGGGATTTGTCCATCCACGTGACGGAGAGATATTCTCTGGGCCCACTCGGTAATGCACATTCGATATCGCTTGCAAGCAAGGGACTAAGGAGTTAGTCACAGAGGATGTTGTATTACGGAACGAGTAAAGAGTACTTACCAGGAAACGAGATTGAACTAGGTATGGTGATACCGACGATCAAATCTCGGGCAAGTAAAATATCGTGAGACAAAGGAATGGAACATTCGACATCGTGGTTCAACCGATAAATGATATTCGTTGAATATGTGGGAATCAATATGGACATCCATGGTCCCGCTATTGATTATTGATCGGAGAGGTGTCTCGATCATGTTCGCATATTCCCGAACCCGTAGGGTCACACACTTAAGGTTCGTTGATGCTAGGGTAGAGAATGAGATATTAATATGGTGAGACCGAAATTTTGTTCGGAGTCTCGGATGGGATCCAGGACGTCACGAGGAGCTCCGGAATGGATATATGGGAAAGTATTTTTAGGGTTTCGGAAAGGTTCGGGATTTTTCCGGCAGAGTTCCGGAGAAGTTCTAGAAGGTCCCAGAGGGTTCTAGAGTAGGGCCCACTTATCCCGGAGGGGTCCACATGGACTAAGGGTACTGCATGAACAGTACACACGTGAATAGTGTCGCATGAACAGTAACCCCCTTCCTAGATGGATAAGATCGATATCCCTTAAAAATAGGAGATTTAAAGATAAAGGAAAAGGGGAACTTGGGAGGCAAGTTACTGTTCACGTACTGTTCACGTGAACAGTACCGAGCCTATATAAAGGGCTGGGCGCAGCCCCCCTTGAACCCCAGCTGCTAGCCCCTCCCTCTCTCCCATCTACTCCTCTCCCGCAGCTGCTTAGGCGAAGCCCTGCAGGAATTTCTCCACCGCATCCACCACCACACCGTCGTGCTGCTAGAGATCTCATCTACCTCTCCACCTCACCTTGCTGGATCAAGAAGGAGGAGACGTCATCGAGCCGTATGTGTGCACATCTCGGAGGTGCCGCTCGTTGCGGTGCTTGATCGGATTGGAACACGAGAAGATCCCTCTCGCGGCTGGGAGGTATAACCTAGCTGTGGGAGGCTGCGGGCTTCATCGACAACGGTCAAATTCTCCGCTGCGTTGACGTGTTCGTCGAGGGTATGTAGATATGATCTGTCTCTCGTTGCAAGCTTCTTCTAGATTGGATCTTGGTTTTCTAGATTGGATCTAGGTTTTCGTTTGCATCTCGTAGGAAAATTTTTGTTTTCTATGCTACGAATCCCATCATGAGTTGTCTTGTGCTTCGCTTATATCCTTTGAGATCAACTCTTATTGCATTGTTTCTATTGTGGATTATTACTAATCATTGCAATATCTCTAATTCCATTTGCCTAGTTTGTTGTGTGCTAATCCTTTCCGAGATCCATATAAGCTTTTGAATGAGATAGTGTTTGGGACTTGGAACTTCTTCAACCTACTCTTGAGGGCCATCTTTACCCTCCACGGCCCTCCGATCCTTCAATCCAAGGAAGGCAAGGACTTCGGTGGTAAGTGAGGTGAGCAAAAAGTGTAGGGTTCCAACTTCCACATACACCACACACATATATTCTGTTGCATCGTTAACCATGTTTAGGTTTGACCATGAAGTGGATGCCAAGAAGAAGAAACAAGTCCAATCCTCGACAACTACACTTCAAGCATCATGGGCTTCAACGTATGGCACGAGTGCTCCTCGTGTATCTTCCTCATTGGACTTCACCACCAAGAACCACAACGCCCGAAGCTCAAAGGGATTGAGAAGCTGTCACAAAAGGGTGGATGAAGATGAAATAAGAAACACAAGCACCCACCGCCAAGATAGTGAAAATGTGAAGCTCAGCAAACCCAAGTCCCGTAGAGATCACATAGAGATTCCATTCTATGGAACTACAGATCCGGAGGAGTACCTTGAATGGGAATGGCGGATGGAGAAATTCTTCAAGCTTCAACGAGTACCCCCAATTGAAGATGTCAAGCGAACCACGATGGACTTCAACGACTACGCTTCAAGATGGTGGCATCTACTTCCCATGAAGGAGCTCATCACCGATTGGACCAGTTTGAAGACGCTTATGAGAGATGAGTTCGTGCCACCTAAGTACTCAAGGGAGCTACTTCGCCAAGTGGAGTGCATCAAGCAAAGGAACCAATCGGTCCAGGTCTACTTCAATGAAATGAAGCGTGCAATGCGTCGAGCCAGTGGTTTGTGGCATACCCAGTTTTTAAGCCGGATACTCCCTTGTGATTACTGTATCGGTCCCTGGATCATTAGCCGGTACACACAAGTTAACCTGTATATCATCGACATACATACGAATTTAAGTACATAGACCGTAAAGGTCGAATGTCTGATACCTGTAGCCCAATGGCTATAAATCTGCAGTGGAATTCCACGGTGAGGTGACCCATCAATATGCCATACCCGATAGGCAACTGACTGGGGTTACGCCCTAGCTTTCGCGATCGTAAGCTTATCCTCGAATATTGCTGTCTCCTTCGTCTGGCCAAATCAACAAGCCAGGTGAGTACATTGAATGTACTCGCAAGCTATTCCCACAGCAGGAAATATACGGCAATATTTCATGCAGGGAATAGATCAAGGGATAGCTCTAACCTAAGTTGCCAGTTGTGCGGAAATGTAAGTTCTTATTCAAAATACAGAATAGTAGATTCAAGGGCATTTTCAAAATTAAATTTGTCTCTGTCGAGACAGCATTCGGTGCTGGATAATCCAGCAGAACAGTCGTCAACTAGAGGCTGGTAGCTCCTTCTACCGCCTCGAACAATCCTTACAACCTACCCGCGCTACCGCCTCGCGGTCCGGGCTAGGTTTTCTCTTCTGCAATTCCTCGCTACCAGACTGTAGCTTAAACTGCTCACTGTGGACACATCATGCCCACGTCCTTAATCCCATTTCCCAGCTTTCACAAACAAAGCTCAGTCTAACCAGTGTGTGGCCTTACCAGTTCATGTCCATGACCGAGGACGCGGCTATTCGAATAATTTTTAACACTCTGCAGAGATTGTACGGCTTTACCCACAAGATGTAGTTCGTCCTGGGTATACTATGCATCGTATACTGACAGGACTAGTACAACGAGACCTTTCACCCGTATTCACACTAGAGCCGGACCCGCTAAATGAGACTTACCCCAACTCCGATTGTGCCCAGGCAGCCTGACACCACAATCTGGACAAACGCTCATCTTTGTGTCGAATCTTCATCCACGTCTAAATGGAGCTCACTAAGAATCTCGACCCATGTAGCACCGTGGAGATTCTCTAGAGATCCATATCCTACCTAGTACTCTCTTCTTACTTCCCGCGGGTCCGAACCCTAATATTAGGCGGGTTACCGAGTCAAGTCCTTCCCATAAAGGACATGTGGACGTACGGTAGGGGAACTGATTCAGCGGCACTTAGGTTCGGTCCTTAACTGATCCGAGCAAGACTCCATGTCCAACCATCTCCTCAGGTAGCAACCGGCTACCCTGCCATTCCAGGCCTCAGGTAACAACCGGCTGCCCTACCCTTTCCTGATTCAAGTAGCGACCGGCTACTCTACCACCCCAAACACCCTTAGCATTCTTGCCCGAATCCAAATCCTCCATCACTTTCATTTGGGATTTTAGCAAACCTTTCATTTTAAAAGATTCCCTTGGAATGTATAACAAACCGAGGGTTTTGATCCCAATCCCATCGTATCGATAAAACTTAGTTTTTACTACAGCAGTGCTAAGCACGGCTAAGGCCTATAGTCCTAATTAGTCTATCAGTCAAATGATAACCGACTAAATAATCCTAGGGATACAAGGAATGGATTTTAGAACCTACCTCATATGCAATTACTCGGCATAGCTAGCATAAAATAACGTTGATATCAACATAGCATGCAGGTTTGCAAACAAAATACTTAATGTTCACAAGTATGGGATTCAACATGGTCAAAGTGGGAATGCTTGCCTGGCAGTACTGGCCGGACCTTGGGTCGGAACTTGATACGTCCATTGTTCTGAATCCCTCGCGCAATATCTCGCATTATCGTATCTACACGTCGGAGAACATCGAATGAACAACAATGCGAGGAAGAACCAAATAGGAATCACACATACAATCACGAACTTGTAAATTATGCACCCTAGTCCTAATTGTTTATTAGGGTTTGTAGAACGTGGAGGAGAGATCCCCGTCACATGAAATAAGGATCCTCGCAGGAGTGGGAGTCACAACTTGGTTGATCAATTGTTCTATTAGTACTTTTGACACTCTAGGTTTTCAGATGTCCGTCCTCTAGGGGTTTATTGACCCTAAAGATATTCCTAAAAAGGAATCATTCAAAACACTATCGGACAAATTTGGTAACAGGATTTATTTTAAAAGGGGTATCGAGGGGGCGAGGGTTTCCTTTGCGTCCTACCATGAAGGGGTTTTGGGTTTTTGAATCGATGAGATATAGAAGGTTGGAAATTCCTTTATGTTATGCATGTTAGGATTACATTAACTGGGAGAGTGCTGCGTTGTTTATTTCCATTCCAATACAGAGGCGACGCTATACCCATAAGGTTCTTAAAATCTTTATTCGGAGAATCTTGGTATTAAGTGGTATGGAAAGAGATGTTGACAGAATATAGAGCTTCTATTACTTTATTGGTTTCAAATTATTTGGACATGAGCCCTAGCAGAATACTAAACCGAGATATGCTAGGAAATTTTAAGAACAGCAACCATTTTAATTGGAGCTACGCTAGAAGGGACATTTCCCCATGTACTTAAATTTTTGAGTTATATTTGAATTTTAAATTTGAAACATTTCAAGAATTAGGAAGGCTGTACTGTACGGTTGAGAAGGATTTGAATTCCAATGAACCTAGGCAGAAGGATCATGTCTTGATGATAGGGCCTAGTCACCGCTGTATAGGGGGACTGACACGTGGGTCCCACTGTTTACCTCTTGCCTCGGTGACTTAGGTGCTAAGCCAGCATTAGGAGTAAGCTAGGATTAGAAAAACAGAACAGATGAGCCGAGCGGAGAGAGGTCGGGGATCAGATGGTAACGGCGGCGATTGGTTTCTCCCGTGAGGCGATGGAGCAGGTCCCTTCGGAGGCGGCCTACTGGAGTTCCCGTCGGTGGCTCTCATGCCGGCGGCGGGAGATAGCGGGGCGCTAGACTCGGTGGCGACCGGAGTTCTCCAAACACCCGCGCTGGCAACCGCGGACGACGAGGATGAGTCAAGCAGGTCGGCAGTGGCTTAGGGTGAGGCGGGCAAGGACCCGAGCGGTGATCGGGGGCATGGCGGCGGCAGTGCTCCTTGCGAGTGTAGACGGCAGCGTGGTTGGTTCCAAGAAAACAGAGGAGATCCCCGGGGAGAGAGCAGAGGGCTGGGCTTTAGGTGCTTGGATTTGGGAGCAAAGTGGAGAGGGAGGCGGTGATGGGTTCGCCGGGAAAGGGGAGAAGGAATCCGGCCGGCGGTGGCATTACTCGGCTGCTCTTGCCGCGGCGGTCGGGGAAGACGCGCCCGATGGTGGCGTTGAGCGGAGCTCAGGGAGGCGCGTGCCGGTGGCCAATACAGCCACGGGAGCTGCGGCGATTGGGCCTCAGGAGCGGGCGGTGGATCTGGAAGCTTGAGTGATGGCGAGCGGCGGCGGTTGGTGAGTGGGTGTTGGTGATTGATGCGGCGCCGGTTGCTGGGGCAATGAAGCGGCGGCGCAAGGCGGGTGCTGTGGTGGCGGGGAAAGGTGCGCTCAGGGCTTGCTCCTGGTGACCGGCGTGTGGTGGGGAATAGATCGGCGACACTTCTCACCGGTGGCTGTGCTTTGTTGCTGGAGACGTGGAGGCGGTGTCTATTAGGTCCGGCGGAAAGCGAGGAGCGGCGGCGGGATTGAGGGGGCACCGGTGGAGGTGAACGGGGCGGCGGCGAGGAGTTGCTTGAGGGCGGCTCGGTGGACCAGGCGGCGTGGAGCGGGGAAGACGAAGGCTGTTGCGGCGCCCACGGCTCAGCTGCATCCGAAGAGAGTGGGGTGTTGCCTGGTCGCCGGTGGCAGCGTCCGGGAGGATGGCAGCCTTGCCGAGCGAATGGGGCGAGCATCCTGCTGAAGCGCTGATCTCAGAGGAGGAAAGCCGGTGCAGCTGGCCCCGTGTTCCGGAGGAGGAAGAAGGTGCGTAGGGATCAGCCATGGGGTTCGGTTGGAGAGGAGCAAGGGAAGAATGGGGCGTAGAACTCAGCTCGAAGCTTAGTGAAGGAGAGGTGAAATGAAGGGGAGATGGGGACCAGAGAATGGAGTGAGAGATGGAGCTCGGCTCCGGGGAGAAGGAAAGGGCGAGCTCAGGAGCACTCGAATTTGTAGAGGAAGAGCTCGGCCTTGGAGCTTAGCCGTGGAAGGAGTTGGGCAACGGAGGAGCTTGGAACTACTCAGGTGGTGAAGAGAATGAGGATTGGGGGTGGAGAAGAACTTGGAAGAAGGAGCAAGGTCCTGGCTGTTTGGCTGGTTTTGGTGTGCTCGGGAGTAGCTTGACAGGGAAGAACATGGGGCAGCTGGGCTTTAGTTGGCTTAGGGAAGAGGGGAGTAAATGCAGTGGCAGTGAGGTGATGTGTGAGAGGAGGGGTTCAGCTACACGGGCATAGCAGGAAGGGTTGTGTCGCACAGGGGAGTTGGGCACTGCTCGGTGCGTGCGCTGGCATGAGGAGCAGTGAAGTTAGGCACCAATTTGCTGTGTGAGAGCAGAATTCTTTAATGCCAGGGAGGGTCTTGTCATGTTAATAGCTAGCTTTTGACTGGAGAGGACAAGCATGGGGCTACACCTAGGAATTATGGAGCTCAGTGCTTTGAGGTGACAGAAGAGAGGCCTCGTAAATTAGTTTGGTGCTTTGTCCTTTGGGTTGGCTCCTCATTTCATATAAAGTACCGATTTCCACAAAGGTATTTGATGCTGGTTCCTCAAAATTCTTGAACTGGACGTGCCCATGTTTTTGCGTATTTGCACTCCTGATTGTATAATGATTCTTGTGAATTTTTATTAGAATTTTTGGGATTTAATTTCTATAGGTTGTAGTCCAACGCACATTTCTGCCTTAAGGTTTAATTATTTCCATGGATAAATATTTTGAACTGGGTATCCCTAAATTATGTTATATTTGGGTTAAGAGTAATATTAGGTTGTCCCGTGAATCTTCTCGGAATTTTTAGAAAGGTCGAGTAGCGGTAGATCTCGCGATTAAGGTTTTGGAAGGAATTGGATTAAAATAGGAGGAAGGGAATCGGGAGCTCGAAACTAGGGTTTCGGAGCGCGGCAAGGTGGAGCAGAAACATGAAACTCAAGATGAAACCTTTATGTCGGCTTAGGACGTGTTGGTGGTGAGGTACCGTCGACGCGGTGGCGTATACGGCACGTGTATTGCGTTACGTCCTTTTACGTGTTAGGGTTATTCCGGGTCTGTGCGTGTGTGGCGGGGAGAAGGGCTATTGCAGCAGAGAAAATGTTGCCGCGGTACTGCCGCGGTAGGGGAAAGACTTGCCGCGGTGGGAATTGGCTGCCGCGGCGGGAAGGAACAGCGGCATGGCATTGCCGCGGCAGGGGAGGGGTTGCCGTGGCAGAGAAAAATAGCAATGGCGGTGGCAGAGGCCTTGCCGCGGCAGAGCAAACGGGCAGCGGCAGCTGCCATGGCAAGAGCGTGGCAGTGGCAACGGCTGCCATGGGCTGCCGTGGTAGAGCAAGTTGGCTGTGGCAGCTGCCTCAGGCTGTCGTGGCGGGGACGCAAGGGCGAATGGTCCCGCATGGAGACCAAGGATACAACAGGGTTTGTATCCCTTGCTGCAAGGGTGTTGACAAAGCAGAAATCAAGGGACACTACTGTAGAATCACCCAGTACTAACGGGCAAAAAATGCATCTACTGCCGGGCATTTGGGCCCGTCACTAATTAGATGTCAGTGGTGCTAAAAAATCCACTGACGGGCTCCATGCCCGTCAGTGGCGATACAGCTGGGGAACAAAAAAATTTAGGCCGGGCCCGGGTAGCCCGCTGGATCCGCCGCTGCCCCGGGCGCCGCTGGCCCCGCGCCGCTGCCCCCCGCGCCGCTGGATCCCCCACCGGCCCCCGCTCTGCTGCCCCCGCGCCGCTTGCCCCTCGCCGCTGGCCCCGCGCCGCTGCCCCCGCGCCGCTGGATCCCCCGCTGGCCCCCGCGCCGCTGCCCCTGCGCCGCTTGCCCGGGCGCCGCTGGCCCCTCGCCGCTGGCCCCGCGCCGCTGCCCCCGCGCCACTAGATCCGCCGCCGGCCCCGGCGCCAGCTGCCCCCGCGTCGCTTGCCCGGGCACCGTTGGCCCCTTGCCGCTGGCCCCGCGCTGCTGCCCCCGCGTCGCTAGATCCGCCGCCGGCCCCTCGCCGCTGGCCCCGCGCCATGGCCCCACGCCGCTGCCCCCGCGCCGCTGGCCCCTCGCCGCTGGCCCCGCGCCGCACCGGAGCCACCGACGCGCCACTGGATCAGCCGCCCGGAAGCTTCTCCCGCCGCTTCCGGGAGAGAGGGAGCGGGGGAGGGGAGGAGGAGAGGGGGAGAGAGGGAGAGAGGGAGCGGGAGAGGGGAGGTCACCAGTGCCGGCGAGGGGGAGGGAGGGAGCGGCAGGGCTGGGGGAGAGAGGGATTCGGGGGAGAGAGGCCGGGAGCGGCGGGGCTGGGGGAGAGAGGGAGAGAAGAGAAGAGAGAGGGGGCGGGCTATTAGGGTTAGATCCCTATTTATACTAGATGCGTATTGCGAGAACTGGGCGGGCTTTTAGTGGGCCAAAAGATCCACTGACGGGCTGATTTTCGCGCCCGTCAGTGGTATAACAGCACCACTGACGGGCATAGTTTTGAGCCCGTCAGTGATTTTTTTTACGTAAAATTTGTAAAGCTCATGTCTCCACTGACGGTCGTACTAATCCGCCCGTCAGTGGTGTGTTTACCACTGACGGTCTATCTTGTGCCCGTCAGTAATGACGTTTAGGAAAGGATCAATCTGCAGTAGTGGGAGCAGGAACAGAGGGAACAATTTTGGTTGCCTTGCTTTAGGGTTTAGCAGGAGTACGATTTGGGTAAAAGTTTTATTTATGGTATATTCTTAACTGGCGGTGTTAGCAAAAAGTTTTTGTTAGCCCTAATTTTCGGTTTTTGGAAAATCAGGGTGTGACATGGTTTTAGTACATGAATGGAGATGAAGTACTTAGAGGATGGATTGAACTTGGATATTGTTTCATCACTTCCTCTCAAGAACTTCAAGAGCTTGCTAGACCTCTTGGAGGGTGCTCTCGAGGCGGAGGCGTCAAGGCAATGGCGAACAAGTCTCTTGAGATATGACCTTTGGAGGAGACAAGGGAGACAGAGAATGTACTGAAACCACTCAAGAAGCAAAGTCAGAGTAGCGCAACGAAGCCACTCATGATTCAACCTATGGAGGTGAGTACAAAGATGGTCGAGCATGGGATTTTCCCTTCGACCAAGGTGGCTAGCGGTGCTATCCAAGATGGTGCTTGCACTGTTGGAGGCGAGGCGAATGAGCACATGATCGAGCATGGGATTTTCCCTTCGATCAAGGAGACGCATGGAGATGAATACACCAAGAATACCCCCACCGTACCGACTTCTTGCAATGGAGACAAGATGCAGCCAATCCTATGTGAGGATGAGAGCCACATAGCCATCCTGAGTGAGAGTGGTAAAAGGCAAGAGTTGTGTGACTCTACCAAACGTGAGATTGAGTGTATCCCCATTAAGAGTGAGAGAGAAACACCACAAGAGTTGAGAGAGGTAGTCAATAGGTCAAGTGAGACCCTTTCTAAAGCTAATGACTTACCCTCTACTTTTAGTTTTTCTCACTTGGTGTAGGATTTGGATGTCCAACCGGCGCCCGTTCTCAACAAACCAGCCTCGCCATTGGAGGTGAAAGAGTTCACCATGATGGAAGATGGAGAACTTGCCACTGCAAGGTTATGTCAAAAATAAGACGGTGGTTTCAAGAGAGCAACGCCACTTCAAACACCTACCTCAATTGAGGAGGACATCAAAGGTAACAATATAGGTGTTGTTGTGCTTGTTCCACAAAAGCATGTGCAAAGGTTTGATTGCCTACATGATGTAGATGAGATTAGCGTTTCTTCTCATGTCATTTTAATTTGCCCATGTGATGATGTGATTGCAAACCATGCTAATCATGTGGAGTTAATTAAACATGATGAAGTTCTTTCTAAATCACACTTGCTCATTCCATATGCTATATCATGTTTGATAATCCCATTACTTTGTCTAGTGCTATGGATAAGATTTCCAAAATCACATCTTTGCAATCTTTTCGTAGTACCTATGCCTATCCTTATAAATTTAATTTAATCGGTGAATGTGGCATAGATGATAAGTTTATGGTTTGTATCATGAATATCACTTGCAATGAAATTGCCATGTTGAATTGCATATTTTGGGCAATCCGTCTTATATACCATGCCATGAACACTTTGCCATGCATGATGATGATGATAATACCACAAGCGTTGCAAGAAACATGATGACTACTTGCTCATTCCATAAGATCTCTTGCAACTATGTTAATATCTTAAATGTGCCATGTAATGAGCATTATCAAATTGCTCCTTTAATTGCAACAAATATGTTGGCCACTTGTTCTTTCCATAGATTTGTTTGCAACAATGATTTAATGCTTGAAAATATGGAGTATGATGAGAATAATACAAAAATCATACATGACATTCGAGAAACCATGATGCATAACACTAACACTAGGGATGCCATGAGTAAAAAGATACACGCTGCATATTTGCCATGCATCTTTAGCTCTTTTAGTCTTGAACAAAACAAGGGACATGTCATGATGGATGACGTATACAACAAGGGACATGTCATGATGGATGACGTATACATATACCATGCATACACATTATATTTGCTATACATGTGCTAATGGTGATGTGCGAAAGAAGAAATATGTCATGACGTATGATGTGTTTCTCTACCACGCATACACATTGTTTGTTTGTTCTAGTGATGGTGCAGGAAACAAGGTCTACATGTCGACTGCCGAACAACATGAGTTGACCAAACAAGTTAAAGAGAGCTATTTAAGCTTTAACTTTCATGAATTATTCGAGCCAAACACCTCAGGACGACAAGATATAAAGAGGAGAGCACAAAGGAACCTCACCAAGGTGAATTCCTTCTCTTTAAACAATCATAACATGAATTTGAAGAATTGGCTACTCTTTGAGTGTTGTTTCTCCTTCATTATTAGCTTCTGTACATCCTGGAAGGAGAAAGGACACCATGGAGTACCAACATCAAGGGTGAAGAAGGCATAAGGTACCAATGGAAGAAAGCATGGACATCACCCTTCTTTGGACTTCAAGGAATGGAGTCGAGGTCGACTCCTTTTCAAGAAGGGGGGAATGATGCGGACATCACCTGCACCAAGGGTGAAGACCCCACAACTCACTCAAGCTCACCAAGTTCACCTCCAAAACCCAAGTGGTCCAATGACAAGAGCTCGAGCTAAGGCTATACGACATGAGGTGACTCTATTCCTTGACACATCTCCAATTGACTTGAGTTTGAATGGTATACTACCTGATGCTTCGATACTATGCTTGCTCAGGTACGAAAGGTCAACAAAGTGGAGCGAAGCCACGTGGAGGAAGAGCCTGGGCTGCTTGGAATATGTGTCCGGACATTCCGGAGGCACTGGTCCGGATACTCCAGATGCACAAGCCAGAAAGCTCCTCTCGGGATGGCACCCGGACACTTCGGTACCTATCCCAGACACTCCAGAGGGGTACCCGAGAGCACCGTGTTCCAGCTCCACATCCGGACATTCCGGGCATCAGCCCTGGAGTCTCCGGACGTCCTCTACCCGGAGTGTCAGCTCCAATCCTCCAGACATACATTGATCAACATGTCCGGACATTCCGGGTAAGGTACCCCGGAATGTTCGGGCACACTGTCTGCGCACAGTAACGGGCCGAGGCCCATGTAACGAGTTGGCTTATCCTTCAAGGGTTATGGGGTTAGGACTATAAATACCCATACCCAAACCCTTTCCTTTTGGATTGTACGGATCGGCGCGTGCCTCCGACTGATAAACTGGCATTCAATCGAGAGGATCGTTGATTTGGTTCCTAGTTCCCAAAGGCTTACCCATTGGGGTTTTGTTGTTGGGGTGGGTTTCCATCTAGGCATTCCTAGTTATCCAATCCAAATCGTGAAGATCGGGAGCCACCGTATCAGAAAACCTAACCATGCAAGTGTATATTTTATGTTATATATGCCTTGCATACATAAAAGAAACCTAACCATGCAAGTGTATATTTTATGTTATATGTGCCTTTTCAACTAATCACCATTTCATCTTGTTCACAATACTCACCAATATATGACAAATATTTACATATGACAGTTACAAAGTTGCAATTAATTAAACAAGAATTGTTCAACTGAATGAAAAAACACCGATGTTCCTCGGTCGATCAATCCAATTTCTCGGGCAAACATGTACAGCATACACAATCCAAAAAACATGAACATGAAACAGAAGGAATCATCACATTCCAAAAGACCTGAACATGAAACAGAAGCATACACCAAAAAAATTATCCTCGCTCCCGGAGTTGCATATACATATACCAAAAAATTGCTCACTGTTTATACATGCTCAACTCATCAAATCACATGCTCAACTCAACAAAAGCAAAATTAATTCACAAATTCCACTTCTAGGAGCCAAACTTCTCTAAAAAACATGCTCATCTATCCATATCAAAGTTGCATCTGCTCGAGACCCACAACGGCTAGCGCCATCTGCGAGAGGTTTTGCTGCGGAGGGTAGGGCGCAATTGAGAAAGGCGGCGCCGATGGCCACACTATGGCCAATGAAGATGCTACCTCGGCAGCCCAGACCCCATCGAGGCCAGGCACGTTCGTGCCGAGGAGGAGGCAGCAGGTGGCGAGGGGGAAGGGAGATGGCGGGTATGGCAAGATCTGGGCCATGGGCTTGCCGAGGCGGCCCGGGAGGGTGTTGTGGCGGCGGGGGAGGAGGAAGGCCGGGGAGGAAGGTGGACGAGGCAAGAAAGCTGCTTCTTACAATAATTGTTTGTGCCAAGATAATTTCCCCCAATTTCAAAAGAATTTCATCTATAGATTCTAGGGTTGAGGCAAATTTCACCGTGTGTTTAGAAAGGGAATAACAGGAGGAGAAAAGAGAGATCTAGAAGGTAAGAGGCTTACCTTGCTGAGCCTAGCCTCTGCTGGAGCTCACCACTGGTCTTGCTCCCTTGGTGGCAGCACTAAAAGGGGAGGGGAGGGGCAATGAGATACAGAGAGGAGAGTGTGAAACAGAGGCAGCCAGCGTTCCACGAGGTTGGGGGCGACACGGTTGGGGGTTTGGGGATCTGTTGATCTTTTTTTGAAAGGAAAATGCGATTAATAACTAGAGCATATTGGACTGGCTGGGAGCTTGCCGGGATCCATGCCGCTGTCGTCATGCACAACTCCGCTATCGCCATCTCTGTTGCCATCTTTCACAGTTTCTTTTTTCTTTACGTGAATGTTCATATGAATGCACGAGGATTAGGACAGTGATGGGTTAAATATCTAACTAATGGAAAGTTTAAACATTAAAAATCTATATTCGTTTCTCAAAGAACAATGTGTCGATCATATTGTGATACACTCTCTAAGTATCACAATATCTAATATCTCAAATATCTTTCATGGCAAATATCTAATATCTCAAATCTTCTATAGTACCATCCAAGCGTAAATTGTTCTTTTCTATCTCAATGAAAGGGCAAATCTTTTATTCGACACTAAAATTTTGATATAACACTCTTTAGTGGCTATCCTAACTACCACTCTACCAAAGATTATGCCATGCTCACTAGCATTCTCTTCTACTCATGGTGGCTCATGATAGCTTCACTTAATTAGTTTGAGGGCACTCCTATTTATATACATAAAAGACTATTGGATTGGTGCCAAGTGACAACCATCCAAACCCTTCAGCTAAAAATGTCCCTTCCCTAGAATGCTCTCACAAAATATCTAAGTCTAAATAATTCCTAGTTATCCAAGGAGAAATTTCTCTAGCATCTTCCAATATAAATATCTACGTCTAGATATTTCACGCATTTGTCAGGAAGCATCATAACTACTTTATTCTGAATATTCATGGCAAATATCTAGTGTCTTGTAAATTTCTCGATATCTCTAGAAGCTTCTCACTTTGCAATGAAGAATTATCTCTAATCTCTTTCATGGCAAATATCTAATATCTCAAATCTTCTATAGTACTATCAAGTATATATTGCATTTTTTCAACACAAATAAACTAGATAATTCAAGAAAAACCCAAATCAGATCCTACCATGCCAAAAAAAATTAGCATCATCTGAGACTGATAGACATTCCCCAACATTGCACATAAACATACATACACAATATGCACGACACTGATTACAAATACAAGATAATATGAGTATAATTAATATGGGGGATGTTGCCATCTTCACTTGTGCTAAACTGGTCATTCAGCGTAGCAGCTCAAGAATAACATACAAATCAACGACGAGGGTTCAAGGTCTTTACTTCATAAATATGAGGGAATTCATAGAGTTAATACACCTTGAATTCATAAAGATTAACACATTAATAATGCTAGTACATCCACTTAATAATATCATAAGGTTCCTGCCATAGCACACTTGCATAAAACTACTGCCATCGAAGAGGATTCATTATATTTGGAGGAAATATAGACTAATTAATTTAGAACAACTGCGGCTCTAGTCCTTGCCATCAAGGATGCCACTGCCATTCTAGTCCTTGCCATCAACGATGATGCCATATCTGAGAAGCTCTTCATTGGATATGCCATGTCTGAGAAGCTCTTCCTTTGATATACCACGACAACCATGACAGAGTGGGTACCACTCTTCCTCAGTTAAATCACTGAGATAGTTTGTCCCGAAGGTGGCTCCATCTATAACTTTTGCGTTAGTCTCAGGAGTACTCTTGACATTATGCTTGAATGTCTCGTAGCGCAGCGCCTTCTCCTCCTTGTCCTTGTACTACGACCGTACTTGATCATCCACTCCTGGAACCTCCTCCTCATGGCTGCATCTTCATCAGTTATCTCGTAAGCTATGATTATGAGCAAGCCAAGGTTCATGGTTAATTAGGTAATAAATAACAAGATCCATGTGCAGATTCATTTCCTACCTGCTGCTGGTTCCCAACGACAGCGCGGTGGACGGCGGGTGCGTGACACCGGCACTCGATTCCCAGGGGCGGTGGCAGCGAGGTCGACGTGGACGGTGACGATGGCGTGGTGGACGGTGGGGGCACGACGCTGGTGCTCGATTCCCTGGGGCGGTGGCGGCAAGGTTGACGTGGACGGTGACGACACGGTGCAGGGATGGGATGGCGTCGAGGAGCCTGACAGATGGCGCGGTGTATGGCGGGGGTGCGACACCAATGCTCGATTCCTGGGGGCGGTGGCAGCGAGGTCGATGTGGACGGCGACGACGCAGCGTTCATGGGACGACGTTCGACGGCGACGGTGGCAATTTGGGGAGAGATGCAATCGCATGGATTAGGGTTATGAGGTCTTTATATAGATTACGTAGATATCGTTAGACTTAATCTTGTGTGATGAATGGCTCTAGAGAAGGCTGATGCGATTGCTCATATCGGCAGGCCGATACGTAGAGTTTCCCAAATATCTTCCTTTTTGCGCAGGGTGTACTTGCTGCTGCCATCTGAACTTCCAATGTTGCCTTTCTGGTTAAGTCTTTGGACGGCATGTGCTTCCTTGCATCCCAGGCTTCTTCCGTTTCTCCGAACCGATGTGAAACGATGTAGGACAAGAAAGAAACGGTATCTGAACAAGTAAATAAGGAACAGTGGAAAACCTACAAGATTTGACATCTATTAAGGATAGTAGGGGAAACTGACTAAGCAATCGCTAGTGAGTGCACGCTCGCCTGTTTGCGATCATGCGCACACTGCCAAAACTAAGGAAGATGATGTCATGGTTTCAAGCCCAAGAGAACGACAATTTTGCTCGCTGGTAAAATTGTTTCTTCCTTTACAGCAGCAAGTATTGAGTGGCGTAACAACAAATGCTGATGATAAGCTCTTGTTTGATAGGGAGGGGAAAACCGACTAATGGCAATAGTTAGTGTGCACACCTCCAAAACGGGGAAAGACGATGACATGGTTTCAAAGTCAAAGAAAGCTACAAATTTTGTCTACCAGAAATTTCTTCCTCTCTGGTTGTATTGAGAGGCGTAATGATGAACTCTAACGAATTCTTTCCTTTGTTGATCATAAAGCCTAACCTCTGATTGCTAGGTGGTTGATACATCTGAAGGTGAGGAACAGCCGGTGGCGAAACAGCAACGTATAAACCATGACGCCACCTGTCATTGGTTTGTCTGCAGGCCATAGAGGGGGAGTGAGGAGGACGACAAACGATTTACGTTTTGAGTGTCTTCGGAAACTAACCGAAGAGGAGGTGGTAGAGTGACGAGGTAGTGAGGATATCATTGGCCAAGAGCGATGTAGGTGGTCGGCAACAGAAATCTAGGGCAGTGGAGATGAGTTGTGAGGTAAAAATAAAAAACAAATGTGCACTCGATAGTTACCGAAAGCGCCTCTAACTTATGGCCGCGTGATTGTTCTTACGGAAAATTGCCACCTAAGAAAGTCTGCGTCACATGGTGTTGTAAGAATGATTTGATTTGAGTTCTTTTACGGTACCTGGAATAAATATGAATCATCCATTTATTCTAATTAAATAATTAATATTATCTGATACTCCAATACTAGATTAAGGTGTACTATCTTTAAAGATTTAAAAAAATTAGAAAATACCTTGATATTAGGGGTAAAATCGGAATCAAAAGAGCAATTGACCTATTTCTCACACAAGTATTTTAGAATTGTTTTCACATCTTTCAAACACTAACCCTAATCCCCAATTTTAAATCCCCAATTCCACCGCTTGAGACATTTTGTGACGGCAGAGGGAGAGGACACGGCGAACCGCTGAGATGACGGGTCGGCGGCGGCATGTGGCAACGATCAGCGTGATCGGGAGGAGACGCGGCGGAGCACTAGGACGGCGGGTTGCCGGCGTGTGGCAGCGAGGAGAGGCAGTGGCGCGATCGGGAGGAGAGGCAATGGGTGCTGGGACAACGGGCCAGCGGTGATAGGGCGTTGGGACACTAGGCAGGGCTCACGAGCGTGCTCGATCAGCAGGAGATGGGCTGTTATGGAAGTGGAAATAAAAAATCTAAATTACTTTTAAATAGATGGTTAGATTTATTTGATATTTCTATCTTTGTTTAGGGAGTACCGGATACCAGAAAAAAACTCTTTGATTTTCATCGAAATGTCTACCATTTATAGGAGCGCTCAAAGCATGAGTGGATGTTTTCTATATGGAGGGAATAAATTGGCCGAGAGCGATAACCAATATAGCTAGGGCCTAAGGACATGTCGGCAATAGTGTATGCAGCCTGCAACAATTGGCCCGCCCGTGTTGACCGTGGGCTTGTTTGGTTAGAGCTACACAGAGGTGTGGGCACTGCTGCTTGGAGCCACACGGCGAAGCCCCCTCCGACGTCACACAGAGGCATCTCTCTCACCTCCGCGCCAAACAACGCCATTCGAATGGAGCTATGTACGTTGCCTCCTCCTTCTAACGCTGTGCATGAAGCCGCCGCCGAACTCCACCAATACCCGTGAAGGGCGCGCGACACTACGATGTGCCTCTTTCGAGCCGATCGACGTTTAGGGCACATGCACAGGTCCACCATACAGAGTTCTAGGCAACGCAGCTTTCAGGTTGCCTGATAAAAAATCACCAAAATCCCTGGAAGTTTTCAGGTTTTTTCGACAAAAAGAATGCAAAAATGTATTATCGCATATCTTAATGCTGCGTAAATTTGAACTGCCATGTGCCCTGATAGGTGTCATGCGATTGGGCTGTTGCCGAAGTGGATATAAAATGCCTCTAACTTGTCTATCTAACTTGACCAGACATGATCTGGTCATATGTATCTTTTGAGACACCAACAACATCTTTGCCTGGGGACAAGTTCAATGAGATGTTCAAGTTCCTGCAAGTTATGCAGACCAATTCCTACCTATGAGGCTCAAATTCTTTGTCTAAAGCGATTGGGCTTGTCATCTGAGGAAGATTATGTCAATTCCCATCACTGTGTAGCAAATGATACATCCTCACGATGTATAATATCATCATGAACCTATGTTGTAGTATTCATAAAACCAATTGCGCCTTCCACAGGCTTGACGAAATGCACGTCAATGCCGTAATTGTAAATTCACGTATAATGGCATACTTGAGGATCGGAGTTTCCTTATGGAGACGAGCAATAATGAGCCGCTTGCGATAAAGAGGTCAATATAGTTTGGGCCTAGGGCCACAATACATCTCGAGCTAGGTAGAGGTTAAAATGCTATAAATTTTCTAAAAGTTTAGAAGAGGGCCATGAATCAACTAATAAAGATAAATAATGAATTACGATAGGAGGGGTAAATCTCAGTTTCCACTTCATAGGAGGAGTGAATAGTCATTTTTTTCTAGAGGTACTACAGAGCACGAAATTTCGCCTGTATTAATATTATATCTGGTGCAAAAGTGTTGTGCAACCCACGTCCAACGACCACCGTGGTGTTGGCATGAAAAACTAGAGGGGTGAGAATATCCATCTAGACGGACATCATCATCATGATGCTTGTCATTGAGATCATGCGAAACTAGAAGCAAGCTTGCCAAGAGGCTCTATGGATAGAAAATGTCTCTCGACCAAATCATAAATCGAGCAATGTGTTTCAGCAAAACTGCAAAAAGCAAGAGCTAATGTTGTGTTTTTTGTTCCTTCTGAAAACCATCTTTGTTAAATACCAAACCATCTTTTTTTTTGAGACATTAGTTTTATAATTTTATCCATTGCCACTATCTGCCTCTCTCTACTGACTGGTACTTAGAGCCTATTTGGTTGGACTGTGATTATTAACAAAACTATTGTTGGCTGGCTGTCTGGAAAAGCGGTTGTGGTTGTGGGAAAATGAACATATAGCTTTTGGTTGATCCAAACCATCTACAACATTTTAGAAATGAGCACTAAAGTTTCAGCACATTGCAAAAAGTTGGCAGAAGACAGCTTTTCAGAATAGTTAAATTTGCATTGCAAAGCTCACAACTACCATTGGCAAAAACTACTGAAAAGCTAGCCATTTGGTTGGGTTATAGCTTTTTCAAGATGGATACGGGGACCCATTCCCCGATCCCTATCGGGGAATTCATCTATTAGGGAACGGGGATGGGAGAGGTTTAGTCCTCACGGGTTGTAAATGGGGAAAATCAGTCCCCATCGAGTATTACGGGGCCGGGGACGGTATCCTACCCCCCATACCCATCCCCCTCGAGACTCGTGAAAATTCTGACAGGTGGGTCCAAATCAAATCCCTAACGGGCCTATCCAACCTAAAGGCCCAAATCACTTCCCTTCTCAATCCCTAATTCCCCAATCCCCATTCCTCAATCCCCAATTCCCCATTCTCACCGTCGTCCTTCCCTGCACCTACCGCCGCACCTACACTGCGTCCCTGCGCCGGCCGCCACGGCTTTTCTGCACCATTGCACCTCGGGCGCTGCTGCCCCTCGCAGCTGCGAGCCAGCACTGCCACTGCCCCCACGTGCCCTGCCGCCACTGCCCCACGCCCCCAACTACCACTGCCCTGGTCTCCGGCTAGTCCACCACCACCGCTACCCCCCACGTGCCCCGCCGCCGCTACCCCACACCCCGGTCGCCCGCCACCGCGACTGCCCTACGAGCCCCGCCGCTACTGCCCCACGTCCCGGCCGCCACTGCCTCGGTCGCCAGCCACCGCCGCTACCCCACGCACTCCAGCCGCCGCTATCCCACGAGCCCCGCCGCCTCTGCCCCACGCCCCGGCCGCTGGTGCCCCTCTTGTCCACAACCGCCACTGCCCCATGCTGTCGAGTTCACAGGAGTAAAAGGTACGACGTGTTTGCTTGGTCAATTTTGGCCCGTTATCGGATTACACCGGGATCCAAAAACGTTACTGTTGTTTGGTTTACATGGGCCTGTAATCAATTACCATGTAATCGGATACAGCCTATTTACGGCCCATTACGCCCACTCCATACCAGTATGCGATTGCGTTGCCCGATCCCCTCATCCTCCTCTCCCGATCCCCTTAGTCAACCGATCTGCTTCGCCACCACCTCCTCCGGCAAGCAGAGCAGCAGGAGCTCACGCCGTCCTCAGACCTCTGCCACTTCCTCTGGCGAGCAGCAGAGTAACCGTGCCACCGGGGGAGCATTACCACCCTCGATCTCCTTCACCATCCCATCCTCTAGTGAGCAGCGGCAGCGGATCTCGCGCTCATGCCGTCCTCCAACGTCCGTGACCTCCTGCGGCGAGCAGCAGAGCAAACCGATCCCCTCAGCCCTGATCTCCTCCGCCGCCTCCTCCTCTGGTGAGCAGCAGCGGGCGGATCTCGCGCCGTCGGCTTCAAGGTCATCTGCCCCATCTGCAAGGTAACATCCACCTCCTTTTCTCCGCTAACTGCCTCCTCCTTCGATTCCGTATTCCTTGGAGGGGTAGATTCGCTGGGTTGTTGATCTCACCCGTGATTTGGATGCAGAATTCTTCTTAAGCTCGAGTGAATAATTGATCCTCTGGGTTTCAATCCAATCCAATCAGTGTCTTCTTGTTGCCCTTTTGGCCAGTGACCAGCCAATTTTGGGGCCAATTTTGACATTCTAGGATGATGAGTAACCGAGGTAGAATCCAATCCTTTGTGATGTTTCAGATGGATGGTGGTGATGCATATGGAATCAGCATGTAGCTAAGAACTGTAGTAGGCTGACCGAGGCATTGATCTTGTTCTATAGCTACTAGCTAAGAAGTTGATCAGTTGTGATCTCTTGCTTGAGTGTGATGCTCCGGATGTAGCTATTTTTTGTTTGCTTGTTCAATGTTCACATGTGTGTTTGTGAATTTTTTTTCCGCATAACTAGTGTGCAGAGTCTGAATATTTGTCTATATATATGACAAACTTTGTAAATCTTTGTCACTAGCTTTGTCTAGTATACATGACAACCTTTGTCTTGTTGTATTCAACCGGTTAAGATTATAATCAAACCAATCAGCATTAGTCAATTTGATACCATTACACTGTATAACCAAACATTGTAAAGTAATTTGATACCATTACTGACTTGAACCAAACAAATTGCAGAATTATCCCATTATACCCTATTCCCACCGTAATCCCATTCCAATACCCATTACGTTACCATTGTGCGAACCAAACGCTTCTGTAGCTTGACCTTAAACTATAAATTGCAATAGTTTTTATGCTACTTGTAAAGCCGATATCAGGTTTGAACATGGTTGAAGACAAGTGTATACAATTACTAGTAGTGTGCCGGCGTTGCTACGGAAATAATAAAAAAAATAGATACTTGATACAGAGGGTGTTCTGTTTCAGCGAATATGAACGACAAAGCATGGTTTCCTTTTTCCACCGATGTGCGCTTCCCTCTCTTTTACTTCCTCTTCTCCAGCTCTACCCAAAAGAAGAGGGATCTATGTCATCTTCCACATCGTCCTCCCTATCCGCCACCCCACATGCTCGCGCTCTTATTTCATGCCGCTATCGCTCCGGTCCATCATTCCTTCCCCTTCCTTATCCACTTTGCTTTTGCATCACCAATCTTATACAAAACCGAAGGTCTCCATCTTGGTTCCCCATTGCCCTTCAGGGACTAGACGGCGTCACTGTAGCGTACCATACTTAATAGGGATAATTAAGGGGAGTAATGCACGGATGGCAAACATCCTCCCTTCCCTATGCAAACATTCGGAAATAGTGATGGCTGGAACACTTCGGATCCGTATTGGGAAACACTCTATGATGGCTCCAACTTCTGGCCAGATCTCTGCTCTTGCGGCTCGGCTCTGCTGACGTGAAACGACGAGCCTTTTGGTTTACAAATGAACGATTGTAAAAACAATAATTCGTGTAAAGAGTTGAATCTTGTTTTAAGGTTGTTCGTTTCTTGGATATCAAGATGCATGCAGGTTCTCGGTTGTTGTCGCAACAAAATGTCGACGTTTTCGCCATACCCCATTCCTATGTCAAACAAAAACATCGGCATACACCCCTGTCTCTCATCGTCGCCAACACGTCTTGTCCACCTTCTCCACCCCGCATCTTGCTCAACAGTATTGACTTATGTCTGGCTGTCTAGCACCACAACACATACTACCTCGCCAGTTTATCTTCCTAATCATCTCATGTCTTTACCGTCCCCCTGCTCTCTCTCTCTCTCTCTCTCTCACACTCTGAGCCACCAACAGTCGTGTTGAATGTAGCAGCGAACTTTTGACATGATGCTTGCCATTTGCACTCTGGCGACAAAGTTAGGCATCAACATAATAGCAATAGTGAGGGAGTACCTAGTAGCAACACGAGATTGGTACACACCCACATTGGCACTCTTCAAAAAATTTGGCACTGGTGGCAGTAGCGGTGGCGAGCCAACCTACAACAAACATATATTGTTAGATTGTGTCCAATATATGTACGAGTAGGTATACGAGTTGAACTTAGAGGAAGGCGTGAAGTTAGTGATGGCTCGGCACTATGGAGGCTAATTCATGCACTATATGGTAACAAATGACATATCAAATAAAAGAGGCATCTAAGCATGTAACGAGATAGTACTCACATGTGATGGTGCTTGATAGATATACTCTCTCCTTGCAATATTAGTATGCAACAACCTACAGTAGACGATACAGTAAATTTATAGCTCACTTCCTGATATCGTATAGAACAATGTCAAACTCACTTCAAAACTAGATTACATCGTGAGTTGCTACGGAACACCCAGAGTAAAAAAGTTGGGATATAATTTGTTTGGCATATGTTTTTTATATTTGGATGGAACATAGCAGTTATGTGATGCTCAGGTCCTCTGTCGTGGACCCAACAGTTGTCTTCCCACACTCAGTGTGAATCTTCATACCTAGTTCCCATCGTATATAGCGGTGATGATGGCTGCGGATTAAGTGTGCATCACACATCAAGTGGACATGCAATAAATAGCAACATGTATGATTTCACATTGTAGCAATACCATGACGGTGACCGATGGTAGCAGCGATAACCAGCTTTGTCTCTAGCTCCACATCCACTCTGCAATGAGCTTGCCTCTAATTTCGCTGAGCGTGATGCTTCGGACGCATCATGGAATGCTCGCAGAGTGACGAATGATCATAGGAAGGACAATTTGATGTAATAATATGTGAATCCATTTTTATCAAAGATTTAGTGGACAGTGGCGACATAATTGCTCGAGCGTGTGCTCTCGCCTCTTCTGACACGACGCACCCTATGTATGCTACAAACACCAAGCAGACCTAGATGGAAAGTAACATTTGCGAGAGACGAAGTGCGATAAAGACACAATATTTAGAGCTGGTGATGATCTATCGCGCTATCGCGCGACGATAGTATACAACATCGTGGTGACAACAACAATCCACCATTAGTCCTCCTCTGCTATCTCCTCTACTATGTCCATCGCAAGTTTGAATCTGGAGTTTTGATTGAATAGATTCCGCATGGCGGTGGCAGGGCTGATGCTTTGGCCCCAATTGCCTTGTAAAATTGCCTCTACCTCTGAGCATGACACTAGAATTCACCTCCTCGCTGACATGTGTAACTACTGATGTTGCTGCAAATATAAAGTAACTATGAAACCTAGATGGAAGATCTCATACTGAGAACAAAGCATAAAAACATGGGTATGTTATCAGCCATGCTCTTCGGGAGCAGTAGCGGAGAGCACGCTTTGGAGCAGGACATCGGCTACGAATTGATCACAAATGGCACAAAACCAGCCCCGAATTGCCATCCTTCTCCCATCCCCTCCCTTCAGTCCCCACGCGACCCTATTTTTTATTCACACAAAGCTTCTTGGCCATCCTCTCCTTCGCCTTTTGTCTACTAGCTACCGATGACCTTCTTACCTGTAAGATTTTCAGGTTTGGCCAGTTGTTGTCAAAGTAACGATAATCACAATATTGTAAAGAGAAAACTGCGACTTCCATATCCGCATGTGACTAAACATAAGAGCGGAACGTTTATGTTCGGCGAAGTTGTCAACATAGCTTGGAATGTATTTGAGAAATAAAGTGCAACAAAATATGAGAAAGAGACTAGGTATAATGTGTAGCGGACAGAGATAGCGGAAAATGGAGTTGTCGCACCACAATCACCCATATGCGTAGAGCGACCTTGATACGGGCTGTACATGTCACGAGTGCACGTCACGAGTGCGATGTGCGGTTTCTCTACGACGACACAACCATGTACGTAATCCTGCATGGCTCTCAATTATTTCTCAAACACCCGTGCGTACTCTTCTCTCCACAACCACACTGAGTGCTGCGTCTTCCAAATTTGATAGCTCATTCGCGTGGTCACCGGTAGCGGAGAGGCGAGAGTTGGTTCCAGTGAATGGTCGGATGTGCGCGAAGCCTTCGTGTGTGCACCACTATAATAAGGCATGATGGAAAACGCCATCTAGCGCGCAATGCCGACCCAATTCATGCCTCGCCTCCAATTAGGCTAATCGCTAGCTCCATCAGCTCACAGTCTCTGCCCGGTCCGGAGTCAGTGTTCTACTAGCTAGCAGGCAACATTGCTCATCTCGTTCGAGCGGTCTCAAGTACAAATTTATCAAAAAATCAACAACTAAAAAACTGAGTAAATAACCGTATATAAATGAGAGACACCGAGTCCCTGTTTGCTACCTGAGTACCTACTCTTTCATGTCTCAAGTAAGCACAGCACGCATCTCAGATTGTACAATATGCGCTCTGACATATGTGTAGTTATGACACAAAAATGATATCATTGAAAAAATACGTTCAAAATGATCAACAATACGCACTAATTTTGTTTCACATAACAAAATCTTATAAGTCTAATCAGTAACACCTGAGACTGCATGCAGTGCGCGCGTTACATTGTGTGGACGAAGGGAGTACATACAATTGCAAATAGAAACCCGAGCATACTTGAGCATTCTCATTTCAGCATGGTTCAACGCATACATCATACATTGGGTGCTGCTCAAGAGCTGTTGTTTTACATACAGAGGAAGCAAAGGGATGCAACAAATACAAATAAGCAGTGTTTACTATCTCGCACTCTCCTGCAGCACCCCTTCAAGTAGCATCGCCGTGACTCCGCATATCTCTACATAGTACCCCATCTAGTGGGATACAGAGTCCCAATTCGCAGAACAACATCGAGGATTAGGAGTACTGTCCAGATTCCAATCATGATCAGAAAACTGAAATAAAACCATGCCGGCATGGAGTCAGCTCGACGCACGCCGATTGGATAAATGTACGTAGATCACATGAAACTCCGTTGCTACAGTGAGGTTGCATCCTAGAGCTTTCTTGCACTCCTACACCGATGGTAGAATGAGATACCGAGCTGACTAGCACACAGCTGCGTTGGCACAGCGCTAATACGATTACAATAGAGCACGAGCACATAAACGAGAGTAGGACAATAACAAGTGTCCCGCTTAGAAAGTGAAGTCGCTATTCATACGAGTGTTGAATATCATATGTTTGAACTATGATCATGAGATGCAATCAGCTCATATAGTTGTAGAATGTTGCAGGAGTGACATACTGACGCTACCGTTAGACTATAGCAGACATAATGCTAGTCCTTAGGTTGAACTAATAATGCTACACTAACAAATGGGACAAAACATAGAGCCAAGCATTTGACAAGAATGCCACAAAATGTAGCTACTACACTTAGCTCCTAGTCTCCTAGTCGAAAATAAAATCCCTATTTCTAGCTCATCTTTATCAGCAGAAATCAACTACTAGGTACGATGAAAAAAGGAAAACATATATTCTTTCAGTATATGCCAGATATCTACCTTTTTTCTCTCTCAAGCAGGTGAAATGCTGGTACGAGGTTTGAGAAGTTTTAAACTGAAGAGGTCACTGGAAGTTCTGTTGACGAGTGTAGCAGCATACCATTGTACTTCCTTGACTGTGGAATAAATTCATCAATGCTGAATGGATGAGTTTAGCACAGATGCTCATGTACTAAGGACGCCACACTATCACTTGAAAAATTCATATTTACAGTACTGTAACGCTGCTCAGGCTGTATTCTACCAGGAGTGACGCAGTTCTGCAAAAATCACCACTGGACTTCAAGAGAAAGAGAACAGATGTCTGACTCATGGTTATGGCGATTCTTCCATGAAGAGTAATTCCCACGTGCCACAGTAGCTTCAGGACACAAAAACAAAAAAGTACGTGGTGTGTCCAAAACATGGAGCTATATAGGAAATTGACCCAATCAGAGAAACAGATTGTGTGACTCAATGGTTATAGACTGCTCAAGAAGAGGCAATCTCACTTAATTCCCAATGCACAGTAGCTCAGGGGAAAAGTGTGCGTTAAAAACATGAAACTAAATAGAAAAGACCAATTCAGACCTGCTTTGATGCCAACACAGCATCTGCGGATCATCAGGTGCAGGAGCAGAAAGCGAGAGTTAAGGGATAACAGTGCCGTCTTCAAGGTAAGGGTCTGGCTCCGCGTTGATCTTCAGTCTGTGCCAATGCAAATGTGCTCCATTTGGCTGCTATATTAGGAAGGTGCCTTCAACATAGATTGGGTAGCATAAATTAGAGTTGTAAGTAGCTGCACACTTATCAGTCATGAAGCAGCAGTTAAGTAACTCATGCAATAACACTCACGCATAATAACAACAGTGATAGGAGATACACTATGTATATTTTTGAAGAGCGGTATGGCTCACCACCATATGAAGAGATAAACAGCAGATTTTCTAATGTAGTGTGTCTTGACCTACAATGTAGTACTGCGATAACCATATATGATTAAACAACAACACATATAGAAAAAAGGATGAACAAAACCATATCAATATTGACGGTGTTAGCGCAGAATAATGGATTCACTACAGAACAAAGACAACTCAGTCAGATCCTCCTGTGAAAAGGGCATATATATCAAGAGAGGAGCCAATATAAACACATGGAGAAGGAAACATTTGTGCGTAACCATACATTAGTGAGCTGATGACTAGCATCTTAGGAGGCTCAAAGGATAGCCACCTGCCAATCAAACACCACAGCATTAAGTATACACTAACACATCTTCACACATCACAGCTCTAGAGCTTTGAATTCACTTATTAGCATATAGACGAGGCATCGATTCTGAAACACTAACAGAGGCACCAAATACCAAGTAAATCTTTTCCTGGTGTTCACATACAAACTGCCACATATAAGATAGACATGAACACACACCTGATTACATGTGCAGATTTGAACCTGAACTGCCAAATCTGGCCTGCTGCTCAAACGCACACTGCTTAGGTTACGCACTCAGATGCAAAGGTATGAATCATGGATTCACTACTGCGCTACCACAGGACGCCTGCCAATCAAATCTGATCTGGTGAACTGAAAGAGGGCACACCAAAAACCCTACCCAACCCTAATCACCTCCCCATACAAGCATACGAGCGCAGCGACTTGCACCAACCATCTACCCATCCTGGCAGCAGGCGCAGAGGCCACAGCCAAACTCTCTCGCACCGATCGCCGCGACATCCCAAGCGAAATCACGAGAGAGCGGAGAGGGCGCACGGAACGGAAAATCACCCACAACGCTACAGAGGAGCGACAAGGCAGAGTAGATGATGGTCACCTGGAGGCAGGACATTGTCGCTGCGGAGAGGTGCCGCCCTCGTAACATGGGGTCCGAGGGCTGCCGGCGATGGTGCCAGGTGAATGTGAGATGTGTGGAGCCGTCGGGAGGGCGATGGGGTAAGACGCGAGAGACGTTGGCGTCGCGGTTGGACTACACCCCGTCAGCTCCTCTGCATCGCACGACACGTTCCTACACATCTTCGCTCGGCCGCATTGGAAGCAACGCGATGGGATGGGATTAGCTGAGTGGCCTAGCGGCCGATGCTCGCAGCGACGTTTGTGCTATAAGCATATGGCGCGGGGTCTCGGACAGTGGTGGCGGAGAAGAGAGAGCGAGGAGTAGGCGGGAGAGGGTCGGTGAGAGGCTCCGTAGCAGGATGAGATGACGGGCGCAGAGATTTGGTTGAAAACGGAACGAGATGAGCAGGGACTCGGACGGAGAGAGGAGGAGAGAAACGGGTCGGTGGTGAGAGAGAGAGCGGTGGCGACACGCTTGCTGACACGGCGAGAGAAGACGTAGTAGATCTATGTGGCTGCTGGTGCGCACACGGGAACAGCGCAAGAGGAGAGTTGGAAGGCCGAGGGATCTCCCGTCCGGGGATGGAGCGCTCATGTGGACGGCGCAGTTCGTTATCCCGCGAGGAGTGTCCGAGACAGGTTGCGGCGCGCCCTGCTGCTAACTCGTACGATGGCGACATCTCTGCATCCTACGCACACACGAGAGTCTGCACACAGGGCAGATGAGCGGACAAGAGAGAAGAATGCTGTGAAGAGGCGTGGGGTGCGGATTCATGCGCGCGGCAGGCAGTATGAGCGAGCACGCGTGCTCCGGCGCAAGCGTCTGTGCGGCCGTGCGTCAGGGGAGCAAAACAATTAAAAGTGAAGCAAACAGGGTAAAAAGGGTATAAAAAATATGACACCACCACCAACTCAATATTTATAGAATGGTATAGGATTTTGATTGAGTTAGATGTGTGTGTGCGAGCGCGTTACCATTAGATTATGTCATAACGAACGTTTCACAATAAGTTTTATAAATCGTATTTAAAAGTTGTATATTTTCGTTTAGCTTCAAACATTTTGTAGATCTGTTATTTAAACAGTTTGAGCATAGTCTCTTTCCGCCCGATATTGTGGTCCAGTGGTGGTAACCACAACGATACAATAGCCCTAACCTTCAGTCTCTTTTCTAGAGTACCTGTTATGCTCTGTGTTGACAGCTGAAGACGCTATTCCAGCCACGCCGTTGCAAGATACCTCGTCTACTCATATGTCGTGTTGCCCTCCATCATGCTGTCGGCAAATTTGTCCAATTATTTTTTGCGATTGTGTGATAAATAACTAGATTATGAAAAACTTATTGTATGAAATGTGCAATCTGTCTATGCGAATCTAGGTAATGCCGTCGCATCTAACCAATCAAATAAGTGTGTTTATGTAATAGTGTCAAAGGTAGCTCTCTAACATCTCATGACACGTATTTAGTAATTTTGTTGTAGATTAACACAAACTACACAAAATTAAAACTTATGTTTGTAAAAGATGACTCCAGTTTTTACTATACAATTCACACTAATAGCCATGGAGTGAATCCACATCACTTACCGTTCGTGCCTCTACTGGAGACAGCAAAGTAAACCTATTATGAGAAATTCAGAGAACCAGTCGACAGTAGGCACTAAGCAGCAGCTGACAAGAGCATCCATATTTCTTGTGCTAAGCACATACTAAAAGTGAAAGAATTTACTCAGCACGAGGTGTATAAGAAATGATGAGAGATAAGTGGTTAAGATAAAAAAATTTAGTACCTACGGTTACGTTAGCACCAACATGCTAAGCTGATCATGTTTTGAAATTGTTCCTCACTTTTTATCTAATAAATCTTATACACGATATAGGTGAGTGGCTAAGCGATGCAGCAAAAGAAAAGCTTAGAGAGGTGAATGAAGAGAAAAGATGTGATGTCTAGATCTTAGCAAGCTTATTAGAAGTGTATCATGGAATGTGTATTTACATAATATCAATCCATATTTACCATTGGATGTAAGCTTGACTTCACGCTATTAACAGTCGAGATCCGAAACAGCTTAGAGTGTGTTCATTATCCACTTAGGGAAATATCCATAATATATAGTGTTCACACCTTATCATCCTTCTATCACAGTTGGGACTATGCCTAATCATCATTAGATAGTACTTGGTGACTACTATCTATGAGTAATTGTCATTTTGATGTGTCTTCGCTAATTGCTATATCTCAATACGCCTCATTAGGAGGTTCCGACAAACTGAGCACGAACCCCCAAGAGAACGGACGTGATAATGCACGGTCTAAGCAGAATACATGCTATCATGTTATGGATTGGCTATCAATGTTATCAGGTGTTTCTTATTCCTACAACTCACAATACATGATGAAGTTTACTGGTGCTGTGAAATATATGTTGTATTATCAGTGTGCTCTTGTCTACCTTGATTCACTAAGATCTATGTGCAAAGTTGTAAAGTGGCTGCTGTAATTAATGCAACTCCCGATTCTATATCTAGCCCTCGTTACTTTTCGTTTCTTATCTTGTCATGTTAGTCGTATAATGTGATACTAGAGTGTCGATGTAGAGATCAAACCTGCAGACTAAATGGGAGGTATTATGCTTAATTATATTATGATTGAGTGCAACGAGTGAAAACAATGACTATATTTACTTTTATTTCAGATCTATCGCAAGTGAAAATTTTTCCTTATAATGTTGGTTTTGGTAAGGTGTTCACACGAAGAGAACAGCAATGGAAGAGAAGATAGTAGCAATTAGGAACTTGCACCTATCAATGTTCTACTGTAGATATAGGTTCTAGCCACGCAATATGTGTTCATAACTTTTCATAGTTTTTTGAATAAGTTTTGTAGTAGCTGGTGATAGGGAGACTTTTGTGGGAAGGGTTCCCGCATCCACTCTGCAGTGAATGCAAAATTCCCCGGATATGATCCATTGTCTATACTAATTGACGTGTGAATACCTACAGCTACGTGATGTTGGTCAATATGACGGATATTATCATAGAGGACAAGATCATTTTGCTAAACCCAATGCTGGACAACAAGACTCATAGAGCTGCTGTATCAACTTAAAGCCACTGTAACCAAAACAGCTCAAGGTTTTTCAAATGATGTCAAATAGACGTAAAAAAGCTCAGAGGAGTTACCAATGTCAACATAGTCGTTCCGATGAGGTACTTGTACACAGACACACCTCATGACGAACGATCGACGCTGCCAAAGCAAGCACTAAGAATATCCCAAAGAATATTCTAGCGTGACTAGGGTGAAAATACTATAGAATCCCTGGGGCGTACCCGGATTTTTAAGCCGGATACTCGACCCCTGTGTTTTCCTGTACGTGAGTCCCAAAAAGATGATCTGTACCAGTACAACCCAGAGCTACTAATTTATTGTCATAACAATACCGAGTCCTTTATACACCCATAGACCATTATGGTGCATTGTTACAACAACTATAGCCCGATTGGCTGAAATATAAACTGCAGCGGAAACATAGCAAATGCAATAGATAATGCCCATCAATGTGCCCTACCCAACAGGCAACTAACTGGTGAAAACGTCCTAGCCCTCGTCGTCCGCTGTCATCGTTGTCCAGAGATGACAATTCTTCTCCGTCTAGCCCACATCAACACCACCAGGTGAGTACATTGAATCGATACTCACAACAATCACCCCCATGCGAGGAACAATATACGGCAATATTTCATGCAAGGGGTATTATCAAAACAGCTTTCCTAGGTTTGTCTTGATTTGAGGCTGGCAAATGTAAGTTTTTGGTTCAAATCCTAATAGTAGTAGATTAGCCAAGTAGTTTTGTAACCAAACAATTCAAAAGTAACAAAAACTTTTTCATCGAGGGTAGTAACCCGGCTACCTCCTTTTTGTCACTGCAGGATAAGCTCAGTCCCTACTTACCACCCGGTAGTATGAGACCTAGCCTCCATCATTGCATTGCTCAGCTACAGACTATCTCGAATACAGCTAGCCTCCTCAACTCAGTGCTCCACAGCCCGTACTATCACCGGATATCTACGGCTTAGCCCTCCTTCTCCTGCAATTCCTTGCTACCTAATCAGGCCGTGTAGCTACAAATTGCACCCTGTGGACACATCAGCCCCACGCCTTAATCCCTTTCACCAGTTTCCTCAAACGACACTCATCTAACCAGTGGGTTGTGGCTTGCCCAGTTTCATGTCCATGACCGAGGACGCTGACTATTCGCATAATAATAGTATTTTAACAACTACTGTAGAGATTGTAACGGCTTTAAAACCCACAAGATGCAAGTCCCCCTTGTTGGCCGAGCCGCGGATTATGTATACACTTTCTCGATGGCGTATCGCGAAGGGGGCTTGTTTACGACGGGGGCATTTGCCCCGCTTCCATACTAGAGCTGACCCGCTAGGTTGTTTGACCCACTTTTTAGCGTCCCAGACCAAAATGGGACCTCCCCCACCCTTTGTGTCAGCAATCAACACCCAAACGCACCAGCGGTTGGATCTCTAGGACTTTTAAAACCACCTAGACCACATGCTTCCGTACTTTACCCAACGGGTCCACTAACCCTATACTTTCCGGGATAACCAAGACCAGATCCTCCCATAAGGACACATAGTGGACGTACCGGTGAGAGAACTGTTTAGCGGCACTTGATCTCTGTCTTGAATGGTTCGATCAACGACTTTCCATTTTCGTCGCCATCGCGTACCATGCCAACCATCAGGTACACTTACAACCCCCGAGGTTACCCTATTTAAGCATTCTCACCCGAATCAAAAATCATACATACACTGTTTTATTTGAGGGTTTTTAGACAAATATTTCCTTCGAAATTCCACACTCGATACACTACTATCCGAGGGTTTTTATTCCCATGTCCCAAGGAGTTCTGTAATTCGAACAAAGATTTTTAGTTTTTGACTACACGCAGGTCCTAAGCATTGTTAATGACTATAGTCCTTAATCTTTTGTGCGGCCACAAAGACAAACGACTAATAATACCTAGGGTTACAAGAATGCGATATTCATACCTAAGGTCATATCATAGTCCAAGGTATAACTGAATCTCCGAAATACCGTGTGATAGATCCACAATAACACATGCAAGGTTCGCAAACCAAAATAATTGAATTTCACACATTGGGTATTCAACATGATCAACGTGAGGAATGCTTGCTGGCAACTCTGCTCTTGTTCTTGATGTGAGGGGTGAGTCCCGTTCCATCCTGACGTCACTACTCATCCTCCGTCCCTACACTATGGAAAAAATAAGCGCATAAGAAGCATCCAACACACAACTTCAATAAATTCTGGTATGATTACATGTTTAGAAAAAAGGATTGATGCTACTATAGGTGAGTAAACCAGTGTCTTGTATGTTGGGGTGGTCAAATTAGGAGTTTAGGGTTTTCCCGGGAAGCGGATTGCTCTATTCCAACCTTAAGTCAGTTGTTACAATACGAATTACTATCATGCTGAAGCCGAGTAGGGGTTCATGTACGTGCAAATTCGGAGTTCCGCACTAGTGGTTAAAGCATTCTACGGGTTTTAGAATCTTGGTCTACACCGGTCGAAAACGAGGAAGCCTTGGCATACTGTGTAATAAATAATGCACAATAGCGATAAACCTAAAGGATGCGATTTCACAAAATGGAAGAGATAACTCTAATGCTACTGAGTTCTTTACTATTTTAAACTGACTTGCATTGATCTGATAGCTACTAAGCAGAGCATTTTGTGTAGACTGGATGTTATGAAGGCACAAAAAAAATCAAAATATAAAAAAAGAATGTAAGAAAAACAAATCTACTTTTCGCCCTGGAATAAGCACATACAGTAGCAATATATTTTTGATTTAGAGAAATGTGATCAATGCCTACGAGTTACTCTCCCTATGTTCCATGACTCTACTATTGTTGAAAAAGTTGAAATGTATTTTGAAACGAAATGTTTGGATTTTACTTAAACTTCAGAACCGGGGAAACATTTTTAAACCGATCTGGTTATAAAACCTAAACCAGGCGATTGCCGGAACATAACCGATACTGCAGATAAACCGTTTGGAATGATTCACAACGCTTTCAGAGAGAGATGAATGCGCCTTTCAGCAAGGAAACGACTTATGGCAGCGCTGCCAAGAACCCATCGTTAGTGGGCATCATCTTGCCTGATGGCCCACCAGCACATGGGGCGCGTTCTTTAACCTGGCTCGGCCTCGGGTCAGATGGGGTGCCCCAACCTTTTCTTGGTCTCACCCGCTCGTAAGCAGGGGCGTGAAGGTCGCACGCTGTGCACTGGCAGCTCCCTGGTTTGGGGCTTTTGACGGGTGAGGACGGGTTAGTGGGGGGTGGAGAAAAACAAAAAAAATTGGGAGACTAGACTATTAGGCGAAAAGCAGACAAACGGCAGTCGGCTGCACAGCGTTAAATTTAGGCTGGATTTTGGGTGTTGTTCGGATTTCGAGGGCGAATAGGGTGAATTCGGAGATTGGTGTTTCCACAAGGCGAGGGATTGAAGGCAGCAGATGAGTAAATTGGTTATATTCTCACCAGCACTTGAATGCGAAGGGGAATTGCATTGGGGAGGGATGGGACGCCCCCATTGCTTCTTATAGGCGCAGGCAGTGAGGTGAGGATGGCAACTGCCGTGGCTGTTCCGCTCGTGTGCCGTGATAGGAAGTTGCCCAGGGTGATAGTTGACGCTTGTTGCCACAGGGTATTGGGAGACGGTCGTAGGTCGCTTGGCAGGTAGTCCGAGCGGCGCGGAAAGAATCGACGTGATGGTGCGGGTGTGAACAGGTATTGGTCAGTCGTGGGGCGGCGCGTGTTGCGGTTGCTGCCAGAAACGAGCGATGGAATGCGCTCTAGTGTGCTGATAGATCGTGGTGACACGAGCTCAATGGGGTTTGGAGGTAAGGCCAGTGTGCACTCCGTGGCGCAAGGTG
>JAGXJF010005494.1:0-245889 GCA_019208055.1 Stipa capillata | reverse complement strand
AATACAACAAAACATTTAAAATAATTTAAATCTTAGAAAATGCATAGAAGAGTTCATTTTTAATCAGAAAAATGCAAATAATATATCAAAATGTTCAGAAAAAATGCGAGCTATTCAATTATGTCATATTCGTCTATGTTTGCATGATAGAAAAAGTGAAATTGACTAAAAACTTGAACTAGGGTTCCCGAGTAGCCGGCAATCTTCGGAACGCAATTTCTCGAGCGTCCGAACTCCGATTAAAACTGATTCCACTTGCATTAGCTTCGATTTGCATTCTTTAGGACATGGCATACATTGCATTTCATGCCGATGTTCTGCATCATAGTATTTACCATTTCGTGTGTTTCGTCGGTGTTGCTGCTCTACCGATAGGACCGGAGGATCGCGAGGAGTGTAATCCGAGCAGGAATAGAACCTAATAGCGAACCGCAAGGCAGCAGCCCCCTTGACCATCTTGAGGATAACCTACTATTTGCAAAATTACTATTGTTTTCAAAATCGTATTGCATGCGTTCCACTGATATTTTATGCTAAGTGTGAAACCTATCCTTTGCATGAAAACTTACTTTGTCGCTCAATCAACACCACCGACCCTCCCAACCTATTAGAGTGAATTACTTGTTGTTGTAATATTGCTATTATAGCTCATGATGCTTAGACCTGCTTAGTTGGGCAAACGTCGTAATTCCTAGGATGGCAGGCAAAACACACTCTGGATGGGTTAGCGGATTAGGTGGGTGTTCACCGGGATGTGATTAATAAACCTGGACTAATCTCAAATCGGGCATCGACGAGAGGCCATGCTGGGAGCATGGTGGGTTGTCTCGTTAATCCCACAAGGACGCGTTCCCGGGTGTCCTTTCGAACCAAGATTTGCGTACTTCTACGCGGGTGGTTATAATGGGCCACCCACGACCGAATAATCTGTCTAGGGCTTAGGATATGAGCCGCATAGTTTGCCGTTTTCGTGACTTGGGTGCGTGAAAAATGAGGAGGTGGCTGTGATGCAACAATATAGGAGTGAGGGTTACACACGGTCCGGGGACCGGGGATGGTATCACCTGCCACAACTAGTAGGACCGCGTCGAAGTATCGGCCGAACTGTCGTCGCGGACTAGCCTATTAGGGCGGCTCATACCTAAGTCGAAAACATTGTAAAGGTCGTGTTCAACCACCTCCGCCAGCACACCTCGTGAAAGTGTGTAATCGTCGATGGCATTAGGAGTCGGTTGATACGTGTAGGTAAAGATGTACACCCCTGCAGGGTTTAAACTATTCGAATAGCCGTGTCCGCGGTTATGGACAGCTTGGTAAGAATCCGCATCGAATTAGACAAGTGCAACCCTAATCTAAAACTTGCCAACTCTAAGGACGTGGGTTAGCGATCGATTCTCCCTGGTGGTCGAGAAAGGATCGAGGGTTGCTGTGTTCAGTGGTCTGCTTTAGGTTTGTTATGCAGTTTCAGCTCATCTCTTTTGCAAAGTATTCCAGTAGACGGATTTCAATCTAATTACAGGTGATTGTGAAAGATTAAATTAGCTTTCTGCAAAAATAGTCCACAAATAGCCCCTTCTTGATACCTGATGCATCTATATTATTTTCCCTGTAAGTCTTGCGGAGTACATTTTGTACTCACCTTGCATTCGTTGATATTTTGTGTGCAGAGGAAACCACTCCCGCAGTGGAGGGTTTCTACGTGAAACCGATCCCGACACCGACTAGTCGCTGGGGATCCCAGGCAGTGATCCTGCCCAGGGTTCGGCAGCCTGGTTATTTCTGCCGCCATTTGGCCCGACCTTTAGGCTTCTCAGCCAAACTTAATCTTCCGCTGTGTAAGCATCTCTTGATTGTATATATGTTGTTAAGTTTCGGAACAGCGAGTATTATTGCAGTTTCGTCGTAGAGTCTCTGTGATGGTACTGGCTTGTTCTTCCCTGTGTCATGTGCAATGCGTGAATGATTGAAGTACGTGATGCAGGGAGGATTTCAGGTTTTATATCGTAGAGCTATTAAGTCTAATCACCCCTGTGAAGTGACTCTCCACTGAGATGTTGGGAGCTATATCACCCTACTCCAGCCGTGCATTTATTTGCCGGGACGAGGTCGGGGTTGATGCTCCGGCTCAGTGGGAAAGAGTGAGGAGACTATATCACCCTACTGCTCTGTGCATTAGTTTGCCGGAGTAAGCTTTGGGGTTGACGTCTCGGGCTATTCAGAGCCTTATCACTCTACTCCTCTCGGATTTGACATCCGTGAGTTGAGGTCGGGGTTGAAGCTCCGACTTAGCGGGTGATTATTCCTAAAGCTCTCCGTTATGGAATCTGGGGTCCTACATATATATATATATTCTCAGCTCCAAAGCTGAATGATTCAACTCCAGTAAATCCCATCATTCTCTTCATTCCTGCAAAATAGACGAACGAGAGAATAAGTCTGGTAATATATTTTCTTTACCCTTTATATGCTCAATATAACTTTATAACCATTTCCAGTAATAATATCTTCAAATAAGACCCATCTCCTAGTTGAACTTTCTTGCTATTGACTTGATTATAATATCTACATATGGCTTCACAGTCTGTTCGTAATGTGAATCTTTAAATCCTAGGTTCGTTTCTTGCCTGATCGATACCTTCTGGCTGCAACCCCTGAGCCTCTCTCCTTTATTTTATGCTTTGGTAGTCTTCATAGGCTGCATACGTGGTCTTCATAGGCTGCATTCGTGGCTATGGTAATTATTCTTCAAGGATGCGCTGGCGGTCTTCGTACAATTATTCTTCACAGTGAATTCTCTTTATGTCACTTTTTGCCTTCATGTCATTTGTTGTCGGTGTTTCTGCATGGGTCTTTCCAGCTTTCTTTCACATCAGCGCTTTATTCACTATGCTTCGTCCATATGCTTCACGAGTGATTCGAAAATTATTCAGTTCAGTTCAGCTTTCTTCGCATCTTTCTCTTTTGCCAATATATTCTCTGGTACGGGTCTGCCACGCTCGAATGATTGATAATACATTATCAATATTATTTAGCTCATATTCTTCCGCATAGGTTTTAATTTATTTCTGTTTTTGGATTTTGCCCATGTCCAGCAATATCCATAATATATTCATCAGAAAATGATATATCGTACTTTTCTCATATCTTCAAATTTTTCATCCATTTCCTTTTTAAGTCCTTTAAAATGTCTTCTTTGATCTCTTTTTTCCATTGGGGGGTTATGTTCTCAAATTTTTCTTCTATCTTCCAATCTATATATTCCCCGTCTAAGGGATCTACTCTCTTCACCAGACACTCTTTATACGTTGTGAACTTTGGAGCATTATCTTTTTTAGAACTTCTAGATATGGTGTGGCTGGTGCTTTCTTATTCTTGCTCTCTTAAATTTCTGAATATATTCCTTTGCTGCAGGTTCCATATGATAATTTACCCCTAATATTTTCCTAGCTTGAGCTAAGGCTTCATCAATATTAGTATATTTCTTCCATGAAATTCCTCCAGATATTTTCGTGTCTATTTTCTGGGAAACTATTTCTCAAATGATATGTATATACCTGGTAATTGGCCTTCAAACACCACATATAAGGGTTTTTGCTCTATATGTTCTATAACTTCTGGACTCTCTAACATAGGCATTGAAATATTTAGATTATGAAGTATTCTGCAAGACTATTCAATATGGTAGCATATACCCTTTGTCTTCACGCCTATTATTATATTGGTACCAGAAATTATCTAAATGCATTCTTGAATATCATCTATAGTGTGGACTATTTCAGGACACTTTATAAAGTATTTATCATGAATAATATTTTTTATACATCCTGTGTCTACTAATGCTAATATCTTATAGGTGACGTTTGTACTTAGTTTTATTTTAACCGGGATTCTTATTCCTAATATTTCTTTAAATGGTAATTTAACTATATATTTATTCCCAAAATTAGTTATAACCTCATTTAGCCGGATTAATTTAGCACCCTTGCTATCTTTCATAGTTATAGTTTCTTCTTTGAACTCAGTGTTTTTCTACCACTCTATCTTCTTGTAAACCTTTGTCTTTTAAAATATTCCTTAAATCTTCTATTTCTACTTCTAGATTATTTACCCTATTTTCTAAGATTCTAACCCTACTAGATAATATTTCTCCTTCTGGTTGTAATTCTATCTCTCTTCTGCACCTTTGATTGTTTGCTTTTAAACATTCAGAGCAAGCTTGTTTTAAACATAGACTACAAGTAGCTCTATTATCCTGACTTGGATAATATATGCAGAACGCGCATTTTATATTATAATCACCTTTACCTCTAATCCAATCATGCTCACAGCTTACTTGATTCATCATCTCTATCTTAATCCTGTTAACTCATCTATTAAGTCTATATCATCATTACTTGATTCATATTCAGCTTCATTGTTTTCAAGTTCATCTGTTTCAATAATTGAATATATCGACTCATCATCCTTTATTTCATCATCACATACTAATATATTTTCATTTACACTATCTACTATTAAAACCCGTTCTTGTTCTTCATATTTGCTAGAATATCTTTTCTGGTCCTTATTTGGGCAAGTCTTACTTAAATGGTCAGGTGAATTACATATAAAACATTTGCATATTTTATCATAATTCTTTCTTGGATTGTAACATCTTACGTTCCTTTTATGTAAAAACGGAGCTTTATTATCTGATCTTCTAAGGAAATATCTTCTCTTTGTTCTGAAATTATTACTATCTCTTCTTTGGGGTCTATGATATCTTTTACTCTTAGGTTTCTCCTCACCATATGTTAATGGTATTTGAACTATCTTGTTGCAGAAATATAGTCTGAATGCTTCATAGACCTTTGGGCTTGTATACTAGTGCATATTTTCCTTAATGCTTGAATACAAATGTTATTGCTTGTGATACGTTAATAACAGAATCTTCAGTTCCTTTTTATATTCTTCAAATATCATGCTTCCTAAAGGATCTGGTAATTTGTTGAAGTATCTTTCAACTACTCCTTTGTTATAACCTTGTTTGGCTGTAGTAGCATTATATAAGTAGTGTTGTGAAAATTCCTTTATACCTTTCCAATTTGTTAGTGTCAACTTCTCAATTTCTCTTAACCTTTCATTTTGTAGTGTGATGTATCCTAGTTTCTGGATCTTCTGCTATAATAATATTTGATATTATATTTGCAAAATTATTTGGGTTGCTACCTGCTCTTTTTAATTCTGCATAATTATTAGGATTGCCTCTACCCATTGTTACCATAGGACTTTCGCAGATTCTCCTAAAAATGTTTCTAAACAAGTAATCATGTCTTCTACCTTATTTCCTATATTGTGCTGGTTTTGAATGTATTTTTGGACTATCAAACCCTTCCATATGCTTATGATATTTGGCCAATCAATTGGGTCATGTGCAGCTAGATTCAATATTGCACCATCACTTTTATGATTTTAAAATTTTATTGACCTTTCAAAATCTCTTCTTTTAGATCCTATATATTTGTATTGGCCAGGGATATAGTTATATGAGGCTTCTTCTTTTTCTGGAGGCCAATTTCCCGGAACTCTAGATGGTCTCTCAAATTCTCCTTCATTCTTTACTGAATCCTCACCGTACCTACTTCTTTTCTTTCCTACTCCTATATCTACTTCCATTGCTTCCATTGCATTTTCTAGATTATGTATTCCTACTTCATCTAAAGAGTCTAAAAAATCATCATATTGTTGTGAGGCATCTATAGCTTGTCCTTCATTATATATTTCATTTACTAATGCTTCTTCTTCTTCATAGCTTTCTGATAACCATTTTTCATTTCTTTCCCATTGCTCCTTTTCAGTTATAGAATTATTGATATCCATATGTATACCTTTGTTTTTATTATCTATTCTTTCTTCAGTTATAATATGCTTTTCCCTATCCTTCCTCTCATCTATAAATAATTCTTTATCTTTCTTTGCCTTTTTAATCTGGATAATTCTCCACAGAAATATAGTTCCCTTTCTCTTATTTTAGGCCATTCATGCGTCATAGTATTATTATATTCGTTAGAAACCTGTTTTATCTTATCTTTGCAATATCTTATTTCTACATCTAAGTCTGGCTTTTCCATGAATTCTGAAACACTATGCCTTCTGTTATCTTCAATATCTTGTTCTGATATGACTGAATCTAGATCATCTAAAGCTCTTGTTTTATAATTTATGAACCTAATACTAGTGTTTCCTGCTTTATTTTGATAGCTTACATAATCTTCAGGTTGTTTTAAAGCCTTACTTTCTATTAAATCACTTATGTTCCATTCTTCACCTGCCCTTTCTTCAGAATCAATTCTTAAGGGACTCATGAATTTTATACCTTTTGATTGCATACTTTCAATTACATCATTGACATTTACCTTGTATTTAGTCCTACTTTTATTAGTTAGTCTTCCAACAAACTCTATGCTTACTAATAAATTTGTTCCTTTAAATTCTTCATACCCTTTGGTCTGGAACCCGAAACTCATTTTTTCTATGAAATCTTTTATAGGCATAATTAGATCTGGCACTATATATGTTATTAGTTTATTCTCATTCATATCTCCTTCTAGAAGACCTAGTGCTGCTTTATTAACTGTATCCCATCTTTTATCTAATAAGGTTATTAGAACTTTAGTTCCTAACTTCTTTCTTGTCATACCTTTAATTCCTATAATATACATTCCTTGATGTATAAATTTGTAACCTGAATATTTAAATCCATTCTCAAATTGCTTACTCACAATCCTTAATTCTACTGGCTGCGTTAAAACACTTAATTCTACTTCTCTGGATATTCTATATAATCCTGACTTATTTTCAAACATACCCATTTGATATATCTGTTGAGGCTTTATTTTCAAGATCTCTTTCTAGATTTATGACTTCTTCTAAATTATCCACATCTTCATATTTTCCTTTCAACTTGTCTATTATAGTTAAAGGTTTGACATCTCTATCTACTATTTGGAGTGATTTATCTCTTCTGCAGAAGCTTTTAGATATGTCCATTTTTCTGAGTTTATTGTTCTGGTGGATACAATTAAACCAGATGAGGCTAGTACTAACTCTTTACCACTTTCCTCAGTATTGAGTTTATTCAAGATTTGAACTAATAACTGCAATATGGTATTGTTTTGTCTTATTATTACTTTAGAGTCTTCCTTGGCTGATTCGTAGTTAGAAAAACCAATAGGATGAGCAAGATATTTTTCTGTTTCGTTTAAAGCTTGTTTATATTCTGACATATACTTAAGAAGGAACTAAGTTTTTTACCTCTTGCACTAACTACTTAACTTTAGATATTTCTAACTCAAAGTTTAAATATTCTGATGACTTATCTTTCTTAAGAGATAGGTTGTCTACTTTTAATGAAAAGTCTAGTTTCTTACCGATTAATCTTATATCTTCTTTGATATAGTCATTATTTTGGCTGAATATATTTTGTTTTGTCTTAATATCTTCTAATGTCTTTAAAACTAGATTTATATTACTATTGATAAGGGAATATTGCTCTTCAAGCCTTTTATATTCCTTATATATGCTGTCTAATTTGAGGTCTAGATCGTCCTGTCTTCTACCCCAAGTTATATAAAAGTTATATAATAAATCAACCACTAAATTTAACTGGCTATGTGAAGTATGCCAACTACGCTCTTCGGAGGAATTTAATCTGCACCTTATATTATTATTGTCCTTTGTATTGACAATTTTACCAGTACTTACTTCTAGATTTAGATATTTTAATTTTTCAATGATGACCAGGTTCTGATACTAGGATTTAAAGATTACCACTTACTCTAAATCTAGGTATGCAGTCTTCGAGATATGCTATTAAGCACTATTCAGACACAATGATTATATTCTGACTCAGAGACACGATGAGACTACTAGACTATTCAGACAGTATTCGATTTTGAATTTGCTCACTGTTTAGTACTATTTAGGAAACAGTATTCAGGTATGATATTACTGTTCAAAACAGTATGTACTATTCACTATCACTATATTACTGTTCAAAACAGTATTTACTATTCAAAATTTGAAACACTATTCACGATACTATTTAGGTACTATGATACTATCCAAAACTATTCAAATTCTTCACTACTGAGTATGGTTAATATTCAGCGCTAGCGTTCTTGCAGGATCTTGTGGGTTGGCGAGACCAACAAGACAGCTAGGTGTGTGCTTATCAGTTGTAAAAATCCTACTCGGTACTCACCATATTCATCACTAATTTACTTCAGAAGTAGCTAAGCTTTCCCCGGATACCTCTAGCTGCAACCATATGTGATAGGTTTTCTATCATCTCCCCAGGCAGTTCCACCCGAAGGGAACACTTCTCTAGCGGAAACCGAGTCCTCTATACCCTATGCCATGTGCAGGGCTTCAACTGAGAACTACCGCAGAGGTTTCTCCTATAGGGTCCCTAGCATAAAAACCCGTCTCATAGAACTGAAGCTAAAAACACCAAGGGTTTTTCAAAGCAGAACTACTTCATTTCCATAAACTAGTTTTCATATGGTTTTTCCTTTCGGGAACCCCCAAACAGCTTACACAAAAGAGGAAATTACCTTCCAAAATATTACAAACCTTGGAGGCGGATATATTACAGCGGTTTTGTGGCTACTACTATGGGGACTAAAGAGGAAGTGGAGTGTAGTGCTCTTTGTTTTGCTCTTAGCTCTCTAGTGTTGCTTCTTCGTTTCTTTCTCTTTTGCCAATATATTCTCTGGTACGGGTCTGGCACTACATGACGGCGCTAATATGCGCATGAGCGTAGAATGCGCTCCGGCCCAACCACGCCAACGCGAGCCAACCACGCGACCACGTCCTGTAAACCAACCTGCTCCAACCCCCCGCACATTTCAACGGTAAAACGTGAAGTTCCTTAGGGTAAAAATGTGTTCTTCATTTATCGGACGTGCACGGATAGTACAATGGTAAGTTGTATAGCTTAGGATAGTAAGACTTCGTGTGACATTTTGGTGTTGTTTTTTCATGGTGAAACTTGCGTTAAACTTGTGTTTTTTGGATGGTAAGTTTTGTTTACCAAACTGACGTAGGTAATCTGATAGTTAGTTTTGTTGTGTTTGATGGTAAACTTGTGTTTTATGAAGTTTGATTCCCGAGGGTTTGGTGTTGTTTTCCAATGGTGAAACTTGCGGTAAACTTGTGTTTTTTGGAAGGTAAGTTTTGTTTACCAGACTGACGCAGGTAGTCTGACAGTAAGTTTTGTTGTGTTTGATGGTAAACTATTGTTTTATGAAGTTTTACGATTGTATAGCCTCGGACAGTAAGATCTCATGCATTGTTTTACTCTTGCAATTGGGACCAGTAAAATTGTGTTTCACTGATGGTAAGTTTTGTTTCACGGGGCAGTAAACAATCCACAAAAATGTGTAACCCAGGGCATTAACAAAACACACAAGTGATCTTGCAAAAATGGTGCTCCAGACAGTAAGATAACAGACAACTGATCATACAACTAGTGCCATAGATAGTAAAAAAATGCCTGAGCATGCATATCATCGTAATTACTGTCAAATGTCTTCCACGTCTATGGATTCGATGGAGTCATCAAGTTCTTCTTCGACATCATCACTCCATAAATGGCGGCAAATACCCCTCACGTTAACAATTCTGCTGCTACCCCTGTCGCGACCCCTTCATCGACCATCTGCCACTGGATGACGCAGTTTCAGAGGGTGAGGACATGTTGCAGCATTGTGACCAGTTTTGAGACCGCAATTCCCACAGAATCTTGTGCATTTCTTTTCTCCAGGAGCACCAAGAGGCTTTGGTTCCTTTGGCAGGCGCTTATGACCTTTTGCAAAGGACATAGGTGGTGCTTTGGCATTTATTGATGGATGATCATCATTATCAGCTGTTTCCAGCGCCTCACGTGCGTGAGGTATATCTTTCAAGCTGCGTCCGAGGATCCTTAATAACAGATATGGCTCTTTCATAACCTGCCTTGGACTTGCAACCTAACCTGTCCACTGCAAGTGCATGTGTTAGAAGGGTATGGTGCGTATACATCTCCCTCGTGCCGTCAGGATCAAAGTGGATGAGGTCATGTCTATCATATGGTAATTCCAACCTCACTTGCCTGTTATACCTGCGTAACACAAACTTGCTGAGGATACTTTGTATCTGGAGGTGTGAAAATGCTCGAATGAGGTGGCAGCAAAACATACCTGAAAACAAGATTTAGTAAATCGTCAAGAGAAGGCATTGTACCAAAAATGGCGCATACTTACACTGAAGAAAATGCTAACCGGTATGTTCCCACTAATGACACTCGCATGTGAAAACTTCATTCTCTTTGTCGCATAAAACATGGAATTCATGTTGAGACCATGAAAAGGTTTTAGTATTTTTCCCATGTGCTACATGGAATTCCCCCACATTTAAAGGGTAGGCTCGGATACGAAAAGCAATGTTGTAAAAGTAGGCTCCTTTAAACCGCATGTACACTGCTAGTGTATAAACCTTATTTAGTTGATCATCAAAATGAAACCTTGAGGCCTTTACAACAGGAGCCTGGTAAATGATGAAGTTTGGTTCAGAAAGAGATAATGTAAACAACTACTACTGCACATTTTTATCATGTTAAGACAATGAAAAGGCTTTGGAATAAAAGCACTACCTGAGAAGAATGCCATATAATACATGAATTTACTAAAGAACAATAATCACTACCTGATGAACTTTCCATAAATAATGAACAATAATGACTATAAGATCTATATTACTGTCAGTTAAACATAATTTACTATTGATATCGAGAGAATAAGTTCAGGTTTACTGTATATAATCATGTAATTTACTGTAAGGTATAAAAGGAATTACTACCTGAGAAGAATGCGATAGCCTGGCCTCCTCCTGCTTCCTATCCTGAAGTACATAGTGCATTTGGCGGGCAAAATGATGGAGTGCAGTAGTTTGATCAATGAAACTTAGTTTGATTAACCTATTCATACTCTCACTTCTCTGCGTTGATGTCATCCTGCCGCAATATATGTCCTTGAATTACGGGGCACACCAGCTTCTACGGAGGTCACATAAACTTGAAATTGAAACTACATCTCCCAAACTCTACTTTGAAACCATCTCAACCCAAGCCTTCTCAAATTCTATTGGAGTCAAAAGATGATTTATGACCGAAATGAAATGATCCTTAAGCCCTTCATTCCCCGTGTACAACTTGTACAAGTACTCTTTGTGTTTTTTAAAGACACGCCACCTGCATAGCCTATGAGCTGACCTTGGATAAACTACTCAAATGGCATTTGCCATTGCCTGGTCTTGGTCTAGAATATTAAGTAAACTATGTTATGGAATGTGAAATGCTGAATAGGTTATGAAAATGAAAAAAAGTAATTAGAATGGGCTAAAACTTGTCAATATGCAATGCAGCTTATGGCCATCCATACAATTCTTGAATGTGTTGAAGAGCCATTCAAATGATTCAGTCTGCTCATCCCGGAGAAGGGCTACCCCAAATATGGTGTTCTAGAGGTGATGATTTGAACCAACAAAGATGGCAAGCGACATATTGTACATGTTTGTCTTGTATGTTGTGTCAAATGTACTAACATCACCAAAATCAGCATACTCTACCCGGCAGCTGGCATGACTCTAGAAAATATTCTTCATGACATTTTCATCATCAAATTGGATATCATAATAAAACTTATCATTGTGAGATCTAAATTCTCTGAAGACTGACATTAGCTTGTTGACATTACCATATGTTACTATGAATCTTACTATCGACAATTTACGATTTGTATTACATGGAATTATTGTATTAGTTACTAGAAATTACTATATATCCACAAACGCTTTACCAGGAGGCAAGTTATGCCATAGTTGCCACATTTTTCATATAAGCAGTAAAGAGTAGGAAGATATATAGTAAGTATCTATTTCCTAAGTCAAGCTTGGTGAAAGGTATGTTATGTTGGCCCCTATGTAAATCAGTCAACACGTTAATCATGGCGTTGTGTGCTATGTTGCCATTCTACATATGGTCCACAAGCTGCATCAGCGAAGGATCAAAATTCTTGTGTGCTCTCATGTGGGGAACCTGAGAAGGTGTTGTAGCAAGAGGGTGGTTTTGCTCCAAAACAACCCTCTCTACGGTGTAAGAACTATCTTTTGAACACACTTTGAACTTCACAAATGCTTTGCAACCAATCCTTTCTTTAGGTCCTTTCACGTCGACAGTCTACACCTGGTTTGTAGTAATCTTGCCTACCTTCTCGATAGCAACATAACTCTTTTAGTATCTTTTTGGACTTACTACGCCAGACATCAAATCCTGCATGTTTTGAGTATCAACAGTAGAATGAGTAAGCGTTCGTCCTCATTTGCAAAACACTATAATACCTTACACACCAATGTAATCACGGATATTAGGATCCTGTAGGTAGATATAAAGAGTAGTTATTACATGAGTTTATTGTGTTGATTACGATGAATTTACAATAGAACAATAGTCTATTTACCAACAGAGTAGCTATTGCATTTAGACCACACATTAACCATTTGTATTTCATGAGTTTACTATATTTAATTCATGAAATACTATATAATATCAATCCCTAACACGAGAATAAGAGTTATTCCATCTAAACAGGGCATTTACATCTAAACAGGGCATTTACCATATGGGTCTAATTACTATTTAAGGACATGCCACCTGCATAACCTATGAGCTGATCTCGGATAAACTACTGAATATCACTATTGATTACCACGGGGTGAATTATGTTCCTATCCTGTGGGTGTGGGAAATAGAGTACTAAAATTACTATATCAAATTGATGGTTTTACGGTTAGTGGCAACGTGATTGTAAAATAACAATAGAAAAGATTGTGGTAATACTGGTTCCGATATATGGTAACAATACAAAAATCGTATATGAAATGTATTGCAGAACCTGGATACGAAGATTCATACATGAACATGCGTCTGGTTCTGCTCGGGAGTACGCATTTCCTCCATCATGAGACCCATAGGAGGTGTTAGGACGAGAGTGTGCATTCATGAATCTCAAATCGATGGTATGGAGGAAAATTTTGCTACAGGTGTCATAGCAAATCCACCTTCCCCTGGCTGCTATGAAAGAAACATGGCGTGTCAGGCCTGCTATCCAAGCTGGAGCACCTTGAGGAGAGATGTATGTCGCCTGCGATGGAGCATGGTCACGGTCGCTGCTATGGGGCGACTCCATTGAAGGGGTAGAGCTCATGGTCTTTGTCGTAGGCATGGGAGTTATGGACGGGAAGAAGGTATCCAAATATTTGGTTTCTTTGCGTGGAAGACGTGATCCGATAGGGTTTGCAGTTAGACGTGCGTGATTATGAGGTTTGCAGTTACACATGCGCGTGGTTATAGGGTGAGTTAACGCCATGTAGCAATTACTTGAGCGATAAAACAGTGTAGTAATTTTGTGTGTGTCAAATGGTAAAACAATGTGGGTCACTGAAGAATAGGACTGTAGTTATTTTGTATGAGGCGCACACAAAATTACAGCTAATTTTGTATCAGACGTACCGTAAAATTATGCCATGTTGGCTGCCATTATGTGGTGATTTTATGTTTTTCATCGGGAAATGACTGCAATAATTTTGTAATTGTGAATTTGTATCACGGTAATTGTATGTGTATTGAGTGGTAAACTATCACAAGTAATATAGTAACCTTACATCTAATTTATCAGAAGCGGAGATTCAATAAGTTGGCTGTCATTATGTGGTAATTTTATGTTTGTTGAGTACTAAACGGTGTATCATTGGGAAAAAACTGCAGTAATTTTGTATAAGGTGTCCCGTATAATCGTGAATTTGTATTGCGGTAATTTTATTCCTATTTAGTGGTAAACTATCACACATAATATCGTAAATAAATGTGGCATAACAACTGACAGTGTTTTGCATTGCAAATGGAAAAGCAGATATAATTCTTGGAAACTTAATGTGTCAATGACCTGAACATAACCTAATGGACATCAATCCAACACATTACATCGCAGGTAGCATCTATCTAGACTCTTGCATAAAGAATTTCTGCTACTTTGAAGCAGGCCAAAACTTCTCAAGTTGCTTGAGCTAGATGTGCGCCTCGTTTAGCTGGTGGCAGAGCATATAAAACAACTCCTCGGCGCGATATTGACTAGCATTCTCCTGTAAAATAATTATAAGGCAAGTAAAAGATTATTGAATAGTTGAAAAAATGTGTCCAAAAGGAAAACAGTGGGATTGAGCATGGTTATTTGTCATACCAGGACAATGTTGCATCTAAGAGTATTCTCCTCGCCATTGTAGTACTCCAAAAACTTCATTGAAAAGAAGGCACAATCATCAGCCAACTGCTTGGGGGTATCAAAGATGTAGATTGGCCACCTAGAGAAGTTTTTAAACTTTCCTCCAGACACAAACTGAGAAAGTGTCACTTAGCTACTGAATGCATGTTTGACCCCAAGGAAGATGATAGCTTTGCTAGGTGTTGCTGGGGTGGTTCAATCGACCAAATCAAGCATGTCAATGCGTTGATGCACCATGTTAACATAATTTATGCAGAAATGGCTTATGTGATGAAAGATCCATAGAATTTGCATTTTAATGTTTTAATAAAATGGCCTTCTGTGGTGAAAGATCCAAAGGAAAATATATGAAGGATGACAAAGCATAAAGAAAAATATATGGTGAAAGATTAATTGTAATCAATTTTTTTTAAATGCAATGAGGACCGTAAAGCAAAACAATTTGACTTCGTTGGGGTAAGTGTCACCGAGGTGTTCTTTAGCAAGTTGTGCAACCTGAGAACTATTATATTTCACTAATTTATAGCGACCATCAATGTTGAGATTGCACTGCAAAAAAAATTATGAAGCATATAATGAGTGAATGAATATTCTGTAACCAATGCTTTTTGGCCTTAGCTTCGTCTCATCGTAACGAATGCAATCAATCCAGAATTCTAGAAATGAGTATAATGTTGCACTCCGATTGCTGAATGGCATAGCAACATCCTTCCCAGTAATGTGAAAAGCAGTGGGAGAGTAGCTTATGAGCAATCTACTATGGTGGGAAGTAACATGAAAAATATCAATATGTTGGCAGGTTGAAGGGCTAGTGTGTGTGTGGGGGGGGGGTAGTGATCTAAATTTTACTGTCAGTTGTTCAGTGATTTACTATTTATATCAGATGGAACTAGATATCGTGGTTTACTATATCTAATTATATAATTTACTATCATCGCTAGATGTAATTACTACATATCATGTATATGTGAAATCCATATTTTACTGTCATCAATTGTATAATGTTTTACTATTTGTATGAGATAGAGACTAGGATCTGCTTTTACTTCATATAATTTACTGTAAGGGCTAAATGTAATTACTGATATCACAAAGGGTTACTTACTCCTGGAGGTTATCATTAGAAAGGATGATATCATGGACTTGACGTGCATTGGAGAGATGGCCTTTTGACTGGTTGCTTGAAGGGTGACACTAGCTTCGATGGATGCTTCTTTAGCCTCTTGGAGATCATGAGGGGAGAGCTATGGAGATTAACATTCTGCAATACTTCCTAACCACCTATTTTGCCCCGAGTGCTATGACGTACGGTGGTAGGCTGTACTTTGACAACATTGGGACCAGTAGGACCAATAGGCTTCGACATCTTCTTCCTGCGAGCAGATGTAGACTTAGGGGCAACATTGTTTGCAATAGTGTTCGGAGCTAGCACAACCTGATTCTACAAAGTAATTATCAAGATAAGATACAATAAAACATTAGAAAAAGGCCATACTGCAACAAATAGTGATATTAGTTACCTCCTGGATATTGCCCCTCTGTGGCAAACCTGCATCTCTCAGTTGCTGGCTAACCTCCCATGTCTACGTCGGTTGACCGATGCAATCTTCCATGGAATGACAAGTCCCATCGCTTGCCTGGGTACCGCTATGATAGGCGGTAGTGTCCTGAACATGAATCGTGTCAGCGTTGGGTTGAGTATGTTGTTGTTGTTGATGCTGCGTCTTGGGGTCAGTGTTGAATTCAACGCCAGCGTACAGCTTTGGTGTTATGTCCTTCTCAAAATCAGTGATGATATTGTCAACACTCTTGTTAGCCTGCAATAAGTCTGTATGACAAAGCAAAATGTAGTAAGTGACACTTTATAATGTAGTAAAAAGTGTATGAAATGAAACAAAAACAAGCAATAAGCATATATCTAATATAGTAAATGTGCATAACGGAAACAATAAAACATGTAGGTATGTAATACCTTGCTCACTTGCAGCTAACTCATTGGCCTCCTGTTCCTCACGTCATATGTCCTCCAATCGAGATTCTTCAACCATACTTTTTTTATGCGAGGGGAATAAAAAAAAATGAAGCATAGTTTAAACGAATGTGTTAAGTATGGCAATAAACCATCCTCGTCGCACGATGGACATCCTATTCTGTCATACTGAACACCTTCATCCATTTGCGTGATGGTTATGTCTCCTTCTCCAAGTTTGGGATAAACTTGTGTCATGTGGGGTGGGATCATTCTCTTGGTCACCAGTAGCATTGTCATTACAAGCATCAAGGGCTGGTGAGGGGTCATTCCCTTGGTCACCAGCAGCATCATCGTTACGGGCATCCAGGGTTGCTGAGGGGTCTGATGGATGGGCATCCACATGCACCTCTAAGTCTGTAGTTTTAGAACTTGTACTCAACATTCAAGGTTATAATGGTGTTGTAAAAGGTGTTATAGAATTTTGTAACAACATTCTCATCTTTTTTAGATAGAAAAGGCATATAGGCAGCATTAGGAGAGAATTCACATCTCAAGTACGCAACTGGAGCCGCTTGAAGCTCAATCATTGTGGAGAGGAACACTTTTAGACAATGAACGATTTTATTACTTCCTGCTTTTGCACTATTAAAGCTACACATGGTCATAATTATTATAAAGGTTAGAAAATACAACTAAAAGATCAATAAACTCAACAAAAAATGAAAAAAGGCACACGAAGATAAAATGCCAAACATATTATCCTGTATAGGCAATGCCAATACAATCCTTGCACCGAGGGCTACAAAGAGATCGTCCACACAAGAACAACAGTTGCACAACAATCAGAAGCAAGAGAACCCACTCTTAAAAGTGACGCCTCCAACAAGGGATATAACTCAGAGCATCTTCACCGGGCTTCAACCAGTGAAGGTCAAATTCAGGGTTTTCACTTGGGGATCAAGTGTCAGTGCTCCACAATAACGCCTTCAGGAAGGAAACATCGTAGAGCGTCATCATCATCATCATGTCAAACCAGTAAGTGCAGACCTGAGGATTTCACTCCAGAGAGTAGGTACGGAAGATCTCAACCAAGCCTCAACATGACATTGTCGCCAGATGTAACCAAACAGGCTAGATCACCACTCTATGCTACCATCCACCACATCCCCCCAACCAGTCACCCTCAGCATAGCCACGAAGTCTCAACCACAAGCAGCCTCCATTGATCCATCTTGCCATGAACAACGATGGTCGGTTGCCACCATGCACGATGACTTTGTGAGAGAAGGGTTGTTCCTTTACGGCTGCCACCATGAAGAACATTTTTTTGTGCAATGGTCAAGCCAGACAACCATACAAAGCCTCCAAGCTAGACAAGTGTCAAGCCAGACAACCATACAAAGCCTCCAAGCTAGACAAGTGTCAAGCCAGGCAGCCACCATGCAACAAGGAGGAGCCAACAGTCACACAAAGCACCCGATGTGGTGCAACCTGAACAGTCATCGCCGGCACCAGCTACCGCAGTTGTCAAACCACCACAGTCTCCGCTATCATAGCACCGATTTGCGCCAATGCGTCAGCCATATCAGCGTCGATACCACTATGACATTGCATAGCTGGTCCAACCAACCACACCGACCAGTAGTTGAAGACTATCACCCATGTTGCTGCCTCTGAGCGGTTGTCATCCACCTTTATCGGCAAGGAGAAGATCTGAACTAATAGGCTAGACGTTGGTCACCCTGATTTGATAGTTTTGGTCAGACCAGTGAAGCATAGCCGCTGTTAGTACCTAGGATTTAATTAGACTCAAGAGTGATGTGCCACCTAAATGCCTGGGCAACTATCCAACACACCATTAACTCACCGTTGTGCAGTCCGACACCGAACCAACATATCATATGATTACCACATGTCGTATGCATTCACTGTTGGTCAAGCCGGGCAAAGCCGTACATCTGGCAAGAGTCCAAATAAATTCCAAAGTGCCCTCGTAAAGCCTTAATGACTATCCCATGCCCACTAAGCATGATCGTTTTGAGGGGCCCGGTACCAGTACCTACATCCTTACCTAGCTGGCCGAAGAACCACATCTAGTGGGTCACTCAATCTTAGTGATTAATTGTTCGGGAGGAGCATGGCACGAGTACCCACACCCTGCCTAGCCAGCAATCACAGCACAACTAGCGGTTACTCAACTTGGATGATCACACTAAGAAAAACATGAGACCGGCACCAATTCTTTACGGCCGCCCATACACCTCAAATCATACAAGCATGGTGTATGGGGTGCCACATAAACAACTTGATAATCACAACACGAACTCTAAAGAGAGATTTACAAAGATAATAGACCACATCCCTTACACATGAGCAATATAGATAATTACAAAACAAAAGACCTGAAGGTCACAAGTACCAACTTAGTATATCAAATTCAGCAACAGAAACATAAATAAAGCATAACCCAATAATCTATGAGACCATCATTAAAGCCCACAAAATAGCCCACAAGATCCTAGCAACCGAGTAGACGAAGCAAGCAACAAATGTGATAATCATCTACACCAATTCACCTGCCAAAATAATAAGGAATGGAATTCCAATGAGTACTTTCGTACTCGCAAGACTTAGTTGCGGTTGAATTAATTAAAACAACCTAACATAGTAATCTAAAATTTAGCATGGCATAAGACACTGAACATAAGCATGATTTAATTTAACAAGGAGACATAGACAGGATCATAACAATAAGCACAGTATGAAAGTAAATCCGAGAATATCCCATGTTTCACCAACATCATATCCATGACACGACAAGTCCACAATTTCAGCAAGGACATCATTGCATAGACATGCCCTCCAGTGCACAAGTTCACAATTACAACAAAGACATCACGGCATAGACATGTCCTCCAATTCAGTTCACAATTTTCTCGGGGAAGGAACAATTTTTTTTTACAATGCACCATGTGTATCTAACAGCTTGTTTGCCCGATGGATGCTTCTGACGACCTTTCCACCTCCCAGTTGTCACCATCACTACCCCTCGGCTCTCTTCTCTCTACTCACATGTTCAGGTTGTATTAGGCATCGATTTGAACATCCATGCACTGCTGGACCAATCAACATTCAATCTTACGCATGCTAGTGCAGATACCGAACAATCGATGAAATTAAGCATAAAGACATAGAATTAAATAACAACATAGCAAAGCCAACAACTCTTAGCTTGCCTCATAGTTGGATGGAGGCGCATAATTACTTCCAAGTTTGCTTCGCTCATGAAAAGGACCAACTAGCCAAAACACTAATAAGAAGCAAAATAACCTCCAAGAAGAAAATCAAGTATAAGAAACTTCTTAAAACAATGTGAAGATGTATGGGGTGTAACTACGATGAATCAAGAACAAGTGTAAAATTAACATAAGCATGTTACTATGCATTTCACCTTTGGTTCATTTTAGTTGTGTTATCCTCTGGCATTAAAGAAACTTTAATATGGACATACATCATATATGCAACTAAGGCATGTAAGCATGTATGACTACAATATGCAACTAAGGAAGATGCAAAAACCTTATAGTTAAGGGTGATAGTGTTAATTAGCTATTTCATCATATTAAATTTTACATTGGTGTAGTAGTAGCATGCATGAGATTCATATGATATTTTTAAAAAAATGTAGGTTATGATCTTTTATATTGTTAACAAGGTGTAATTTTATTAAAATAGAAAATCCTTCTTATAGAGATAGCATGCATGAATTATAAATTATATGCCATTGTTAACAACATGGTTCTCCGTGGTTCTACCACATAAATGCAATAATTTTCACATAAGGTGCATGGTTTAATTCCCGCATTAACATGGCCTTTTGCATTAATTAAAGTTGCATATTTTGATTAAAAGTAAATTTGGGCAGCCGAATGGTTTCATCCATAGCCCACAAATGGCTTGCTGAGAAAAGGCAAACAAGTACTCTAAATGAAGCTATTGTTAAGGGTTCTTATTCATCTTTTTGGACCAAGACATGATAAACGGTGAAAGGACACCAAATCGTGCCCGAAAGGTTTCATCCCTATAATAAACCTACAACAAGCAACTATCGGGAATCGTCCTCATCATCACAATCCATCGCATCCACACCAAGGTACACATCCACAAGCAATAGGTCATTACCCTTGATGCATGACCATGAAGGAATCAACGACAGGGACGGCAGGGTTACGGATCGAGCTTCAGCTTGGCACGGAGTCCTTTTCCTGTACCTTCTTCTTCTTTCTCGTAGTTGGCACCATCTTCTTCACTTTCCTCCACCTCCTATAACACCATGGCCACCATCTCATTCCCTCCTCTAGCCATGGCCGGCCACGCAAGGGAGCTCATGGACTCAACCATCGTGTGGCATAGAGGAAGGGAGCTCGAGGCAGCATCAGGGGACCTATCGGCATCAGACGAGGCGGCTACCGAAGCTCGTTGGTGGGATTGGCAGCTCCAGCTAAAGAAGTGGCATGGCTCTAAGGGGAGCCGCGCGTGATGCAGGGGAGGGTGCAGCAGGGGTGGTGGCTAGCCAGGAAGCTCGCAAGAGTTGGCAGGCTACCAATGGTCATCGCGCCGGCATGCCATGGCCAACGGCGGCAACAACCCCAGGGGCGGTGCGAAGCAAGGTAAGCAAGGGAAGAGGCACGCAGGAGACAGGACATACCGACGGGAGACATCACACATGAGGAGGGCGGCCATCTCGCCGGTGGTGGCGTCTGCACCAACAGAGGCAAGATGCAGCAGGCATGCGGGAGGGCACCATGGACGAGAGCAGGGGGTGCGCGGGGAAGAGGAACACGGACGTCATCTAGGAACGGTGGCGACCACCACCGAGGGCAGCAACAGTGAGGCCCAATGAGCCGGGGGCGTGCAGGACAAGAGCAAGGAGGCTAGGGTTTGCCCCCGCCCACCCCCTTTATATGATTTCCTCTTTTTTTTAATTTTGAATTATCTCAACCATAAGAGACGATGAAACTACCTCAACTATCCGGACTCCAAACCAATCGAGTAAGTAGTCCATTCTAACTATCTCGACGATACGAACGCAACTACAGAGTCCAATCGTCCATAGGAGGCTTAGATTTTAAATTCCATTTTTCTTCATTTATAAGTTTAAATTTTAACTGATATTGGTTCTTGGATACAAATTCAGGTATTTGAGTCTAGAATAATTCTGAGAGGGTATTCATAATATATACAAGCTATGTGAATTTTCCAAGTCAACTAATTTGGATTTGACTGTCAAATATGTTCAAAATATAAATTTTGCCCTAAATTGGGTTTGAGTTGTAGGAAGGTGAATAGTGACTCCATAAATCACGAAACTTCATATATGAGTACATCCTACCATATAGGGCTCATATATAAAATTTCATGGCAAACCCTTAAGGAAATCACCACCAAAATATCATTCTACGGCTCTATCATTTAGTAAATTTTGAAGCCTTGACACTTAGTTCAAATACTAAGTCCTTATGAATTTAAAAGCAATCTAACCTACAAGTTTAATTGGGTTTAATTATTAAGTTATGTAGAATGGAATTTGGGTTAAATGATAACTTATTATTAGTAAATGTTGATGCTACATGAGGTCGGAAGATTCACATGGTTTTAATTTTGAGCAAGTTTTAGTGTAATGCATGAGACGATACAATCAAGATTAAAAGCTTTATCTCAGCCCATAATTTATCACCTTAATTCATCTTATGAAATTTGAGTTGTTACAGCCGCTGCAAGCTCTAGTTACGAATATCAAATCGGAGCCGCAACGTCAGCATGCCAGCCATCAAGATCGACCGTCACATCCTCACAGCCTCACGTATGTAGAGCCACCGCCAAGACCACTATATTCACAAATGAGTGGAGAGGAGCCCTGCTGCCACCACGGCCCTAATGGTGGCGGTGACGAAGGGAGGGAGAGGAGAATGTGGGTGGCGGCAATGGCTAGGGTTTCGGCCCCTAGTGCGGAGAGGAACCTTGTTCGTTAAAATCAGTATGTATTATGAAATAGGTACTAGCATTAATTGATAGCATCATATGACCAAGGAGACAATCTCCCCTCCCACATCGATCCGATGGCCAGTAAGTTGTCCACTTTGTCATAATCAACACCACATATCATGCTGAAGCTGTTTAGAAAAATTCAGTAATCTTTATTTCCAAGAGTTCAACACAGCTAATCGCCTAATTAACCCAGATCTGATCAGGGGCAGAAGACGATGTGGTAGTTCGGAGCGCCACGGCAGGTGAAGGTGCTTGTCTTGTCGTCGTAGGCGTAGCTGTACGCTTGAGGGCACCTCTGCTTGAAGAACATGGAGTAGCTGCTCGGCTTGCACTTGTCCGGCGTGCCGTACGCCCCGCGGCAGCAGAGCTCATCCCTGTTGAACGCTAGGCACGCACTCTTGCACCCCACCACGCCCCCGTCCGGCGCCCTCACGGCCAGCTCCGGCGGGCACGCAGCGTTGATGTCCGCCGCGCACACCACCGTCGTGCACTTCTCCGGCTTTTCGCCGGATGGGATCACCTGCATGCACGTGTGCAAATTCATCGTCACAACCATAACTCGGGCTACAATTCACACTGAAAAGTATGTAATTGTACATACCATGAGGGGCACGTTGAAGCTGTCGACATTGCTGATGTCGTAGAAGTCCGTGCCGCTGTCACTGCCGAGCGTGAACTCGGCCAGCGTGGTCGGCGGCGCGTTTCCGGCACCATTGCACTCGACACGCCCCGTGCCGCAGTCGCTGGACGCGCACGAGAAGCGGCCCAGGGGCCGGTGGTGCAGCGGTGTCGTGCCCAGACACGGCCGGACCAGTCGGCCGGGACGCCGGGGTAGGATTTAAACGCGCCAGGTTGCAGCTCGAATCATGTGGTTGGGAACGGCGGCCTGTCGGCCGGTGTAAGCACGCCGGGGTAGATCGTTTCCCGGCACTTGTTGGTGAACAAGAAACTTGATGACATCGCACGTGCACACACACCAATTTCCTTAGACATATCACTACTACAGAACACACAGTAACAATCGGCCCAAAATTGCTATCTCAACCGGTTTACCTTCCGGCTGTAGAGAAAGGGTGCTAATAATATGAATTATCTCAGCCAGTTATAAAACCGACCGAGATAACAACTTCTCAGTCGGTTAGAACAAAAAACCGATTGAGATATTATACTATCCCAGTCGGTTCCGAACGAAAAACCGACAGAGATAATATAATATCTTAGTCGGTTTCCCAGCCGAACCGACAGAAGAGTAAACTTTTGTAGTCGGTTTTTACACGGGAACTGACTGAGATAATAGCATATCTTAATCGGTTTCCCTGCTCAACAAGCAATGATGAAGGCTTATCTCAGCCGGTTCCAGGGAAACAACCGACTGGGATATTCATTGGTACAGGGCAAGCAGAATCTAAGTTAAAATTTAACCACATGCTTGTTAATCAAGATCAATGGGTAAAATCCTTCCAGAACACACAAAACCTTTAAATTCAAATACATCTATTATCCATTTATTTACACATTTTAGTGCTCAAACAATGGTTTAGATTAAGGGGTGATGCGATGCCATTTTGAGTATCAGTAAATGGATGCGGCGACCCACATACTACCCTCCTGGGTAATATGTCGATCTGTGACATGTCGCAGACGAAGTGCCTTCTCGTCTCCAACACATCACACAGAGCAGCACACAGAAGCATTGCAGTGGTCCATTTATTACAAATTTAATTTACAACTCAGAGATCAAGATACAAATATTTCCCCAAAAGTACGGGGAATTTAAAACCGTTCCAGTAGGTTACAGCAAAAGTCTTATCATATATCTCTCATCTCCCACTTCCTATGTCTCTACGCTTCAGGGTCTTCACCACGGTAGTCAAAGTAGTAGTCGATGCTTTCGCCCTCCGTCGCCGTTGTTGGTTCTTCGGAGACTTCATCTTCGACCTCGATGTAGACTACGTCATGATCTGTCGTCGGCACACCGTCTAATCAAAGGGATTAAGATAGAGGTATGAGTACAGAAGGTACTCAACAAGTCCAAGAATAGCAAAGAGGTATTTGATGCACTATCTACTGAGAACGACAACGTTCTCCAAAAGCAATGCAGTTTTGAAAGGTAAGAGAGTCAAGTTTTAATTTAAGAGACTAATGATCTCATGTCTCACAAGCTGCTAGGATTCCCAATAATCCCTTTCTTGCCGGGTTCGCAGTTCCAACCAGGAACATGGAGTGACAATGCCACAATTCTATACACTCTGCAGAGGTGCGCAACTGTACCCACAAACGATCATAAGCATGTACCCAAGGTGATCAGTCCCGAATCACGTACCCATGATCACAGAGCCGTTTCGCCACCCGCTCGGTTATACCCCACGTCATAGTCCACCTAGGACTACCGGTCCCATGTTGGTACTCCAACGTCCAACATACTGTGGCTAACACCACCTTTTCTGTGGTTGATACTCACAACGTCCAACCATTCTTGGAGTTGATACTCACAGTGTCCAACTACCCAGATCCTACTTTCCCGGGGGGTATAGACCTAGGGCAAAGGTACTTTAGCTCAACCCCGCCCATACAGGGTATGTGGTAAGCGCGATCACTACGGCCCTTAAGCACATTCGATCATTGGTTGCATTAACCTTATATGAAACAATCCCGTGTGATGAAACCCACCTTCCAATGTGCCATCGGCACCCATTCCAAGGTTCCATCACCCACCATGCTCGCCCAAAAACTGGCGGTCAACAATTCCAAGATTGATTCAATTTAGAAAATAGATTTTTATTTTGTGCATGTTATAGTCAAGAGGGAAATTTTGGAAAATGTTCTCAACAGACATGAACAAGAAACTGGACTTGCCTGGTAGCGTATTTGAAATGGAGTTCGACGAGTTGATTGGTTGAACTCCAGCTTCTGGCAAAGAAAGTAATAAAGTCCGATAAGGACTAATCCAGAAGAATTCCAAATATGAATGCAAATGACATGGCATTATGCATATATGCGAGAGTGGTATATTTAGATGCTCCAGGGCATACAAAGACAAATCGATTAAATATTCATTTAAGGGTTTAAAAAAGATTATTTAGAGGAATGACCAACTTAATCTTTTAAAGAGCTCACAATAATTTTACTCAAGTTTAACATGACTTCAATTAGTTAAACCTTTGATTTATTTCTCTTAAAGTTTAAGATGATCATTCGCTCTATTTGTGTTGTCTTAAGGACTAACTTAGAGCTTAATCTTCTTTATAGATGAATACTATGTTTTACCTAATCTTAAGTAAACTTAATTTCAAAGAAAATATATTCTAACTTAAGAAATTGCTTTAAATTTTTAATTTGCTTTTATGCAAGTACATATATTTTTACATACCCATAATCTTAATTTTAAAGTAAAATCCAAAGAAAAGGAGAACTTATTTTCACTCAAGTAAAGGATTTACAGAATAAGTCTTTTCCCCCCATAACCCTACTTTATTGACTGCTACATCTAAGTTATATATATTTTTTCCAAAAGAAATTGATTCATTTTAGCTTTACTCCTTATTATTATTTCTTTCTTTTCTCTCTCCTTCTTCTTCTTTTTTTATACAAGCCTCCCGACCGGCCCATCTGTCTACTCCTAGCCCCATTTTTTCGGTCACAACCGCACCCGACTCCCCCTTAGCTACTCTCGGATGCGCCGCCGCCGCCTGCGCTCTTCGCCACCGCCAACGCCCCTTGGCATCGCCGCTGCCTCGATCTAATGCCTAAGGCACCGCCGCCCTTCAACGCCGCCATCGATGCCCCGGTTCCTGATTCCCTCTGCCGCTCCCCATGGCTTCCCTTCCACGCCGATCTCAATCTTGGGAGCCCGATGCGCCCCGAGCCTAAGGCTCTGCCTTCATCCACCGCCGCCTCTCGGTCTGGCATCGCGTTCGTCCGCTCAGAAACATCCGAGCACCATCGCCTCACCGGCGCCCCGCCCCGGCCGCTGGTCGTTCCATTCGGCTGCTCCACTCGGTGCTGCTCCGCCGGACGGTGGCAGAGTTGGCCGCCGCCACAACCACGGTGCCGCGCCCAGGTAAGCTCCTATACCCTCCCTTTTATCCTCTTCCATTCCCCAATCTCTCCGGTTCTAGGGTTCTTCAATTTCTAATCTGCTTGTTACTTGATTACTATGCCGGATTTAGTGATTCCCAAATCCTATTAACTTTGGTTATAGCCGTGCTGTTGATTTCTTATACTCACTTGATATGTGGTCATAGCCCCATTAGGCCTTGTTTGACTTGCTTACTCATGACTCAGCATGAACTGTTATGCTCGGTTGTGTTGATCTTAAGGCCGGGTTTAGCAAATTATTGGTTGATATGGTCAGTTCAGTGCTAAAACTGATGATCACCTAATGCCCTAACTCCTGGAACCATTTCTTTTCTCTTTGGTCCGATAACAATTGTATTGCAAACCTGATCTTGTTCATTTTTACCTCAATTTAGCTAGTGTATGGATGTGTCCTGATTTTACTATACTGATGGTTCCAGATTCCATCGAAACTTTAGGACAGGTTATAACAATTGCTACCATTTGATTTTTAGGGTTTGTTAGTATCAAAACACTCATGCTAATTTATGGCTTATTGAGGGTCGTCTTGCTTGGTTAGTGGCCATTCCAGGACCTGATTCTACCTATGCTTGTTAATAGGTTTAGTGAATTCTGGTTATTATCCACTTTTCATGGTCAAAGAACCTAAAGTCTTTTGCTTACTCGAATTGGTGTGATTCAAAATCTACCATGGTGGTGCTTTACAGGAACTGGACAGATACCAATTAATCTTTACTCTCTTCCTATTTCTTGTATACTTATAGGCATTAGTCATTTAATCAAAGAATCTTTTACTGCTCTTAGTTTTTGCTAAGCTGGTATACTTATGGTTCTTAATTCCTTTTCTGTGCATGTATTGGTTTACACTTACTGAAAGAACAGAGCCTTACACTTGATCTTGGTTGATTTATTTGGATGCTTTTACTTTTGAAACATTTGGTATAAGTTCATTATCATATGCTGATTAGAAATTAGTGCTGCATTGATTTTTAGCTGATCATTTAAAATTGACAAGTAGAAGCTATGCTTGCCTTGAATCTACTGTTGTCTAAGATTGCAACATATGCTATGCTGACTGTTGATAAGAAGATGGGGAAAAGCTAGAAACTTGATACGGGCATATATTACTTGATTCCCATTCCATTAAACAATTGGATAGCACTCCCTATGCACATTAGTTCTTTTAATCTGATAGAACAGGTGCTATACCCATTTGGTCCTAGCTTCTTTCTTTTGCCTACATGTATATGTGTATATGTTGGATATGTATACTTATAAAGGTGGGTAAGAGCAGATGCTAACTTGATATTTAGCTAGCTAATGAAGATGTCTAACATCTGAAGCAATTTAAAATCTAATAAGAACAGAAGATTACACAGCTGCCTATTCGGTTGCCTTAACAATTTGTGACGGCTAAACTGAGAAAAGAACTCAAGAAAAAAGGATATGTGAAATCTGATAAGAACAGATTTTTATACATGTTGCCTTGGGAAAAACCCGATGATGAACTTTGGTTGAGGTCTTTGTTTGAGAAGCTTGTGGTGTTATTGATAAGAACAGACACTACCAGAATTGTTTACAGAGTTCTTATGATGAAACCAAGTTCTGAGGGTCCTATTATCATGCTTAAAATGCATGTATATAGGTTTATGATGCCTTTGATAGTTTTTACCTTGTTTTGGGTTTGGACAAAGGTAAGCTTCTCAGGCTTGCTGGTCCTTCACTTAATGGTGGCCTGCCTCTCTAAACTTTGGTGTTCTTCCCTTCTCAGCTGGTCCCTCTACCTTGTTGCTCCTCACTAGCTGGGTGGTCTTCCTCTTGTCATGCTGCTCCTACTCCTAATCCTGATGGTCTTCTACCTTGCTTCGGCTCCTCTTGAGCTCCTTCTAAATGGCTGCCATGTTATTACTCTTTTGCTGCTTTTAGCTTTTGAGAGACTGGTAGTCCCGAAGACTATTACTACTATGCTGTGAGTTCTACTCTCTGGCTGCTTTGCTCCTTTTCTACCGAGCTCTACTTGGTAAGTATTCCGCCACCTCCTGCTGCCTCATGGTGCTACGTGGTTGTTTGCTTGCTCGGTTGCCTTGTGAACTAAGGATTTTGACTATGGTCAAAATTCGTGACCTGCTGACTCTCTTTCTCTCGATGGGTTGATGCCTTATCTGAACATGTTGCCTGAATCCAAAAGAAAAGAAATGCTGGGTTGATGGATAAGCTGCTTGTTGCCTTAGTCGGTTGGATAGTTACGGCTTGGCTGATATTTTGCTGGTTGCCTTGGGAGCTAAGTAAATTTTACTCCTGCTGCTTGTGTCCTCCGGTTGGCTTGCTGGATATGTATTTCGATGGGTTGCCTTGTGTTCAATTACTCTTGACCTTGGTCAATTGCTAAGGGCTAATGGTTAAGCCTCGAATGGATTGACGCCTTAACTACTTCCTTTAGCTTTGCAAAAATAATTTCTTTTCAAACAAAATTCATGGGGGCAATTAGATTAGGAAAAATAAAATTATTTTTATTATTCTCTTCTCTTTTCTGCCTACATATGTATATATATTAGAGCCGTCCGATGAGGGTCTTAGCTACGTGACCCTCGGACATTTTTGAGAACAAAAGTGTTTTCCAAATTATTTTCAAAATTAGAAGATTATTTAGGCCATCGGCACTATTTTGCCCCCGCAGTTAACCCTGCGGATGTCGGCGGAACTATGCCGATAAGACCACACTTATTTCAAAATATCATTTTCAAAACTTCATTTTCGAAAGTCCTTGCCTCCTACAGCAACGGCGCGATTCCAACGGTCTCGAGTGCATATACTCGATGACCTCAGATGACCGCCAACATTTCCGAAGAAACCTTCCCCCTCCAACTCTCGGCGTTCTCCTCTCCGACTTGAAGACTTCGAAGACTCGGAGATTAGGGTTTAGATGTTGTATAGATAGAAATGACGAGCTGTAATTTTTTTTCTTTATCTTTATTCATTTTTATCAATGTTGTATCATGACTCTTGTAATATTCTTTTAATCAATAAAGTTTTATATTTCAATTTCATGAACGCATGTATGAGCGATGTATGCCATGGATGATGCAGAAGCACAACAACTTCCTCCCCTTCTCGACTTAGCTCACGACATAGCTCAATAGAATCGGGTCAACTCAGCAATGCGAGTTGACCTAACTTTCACCTCACGCTTCTCCCGACTACTCTAAAACTAGGGTTCTCACAATGGAGTAGCACCACGTACCTTGTGTGGTGGACCAGTGAGGAGGTGGCGGCGGCTCGGGCGACGGAGACACCGGCTTGGGCCACATCGACGGCGGCCCAGGAGGTGGCGGTGGTGGCGGCTCACCGGCTTGGGGACTTCGTCTGGCGCGTCGGGGAGGCCATCTCGGAGGAGGGGCAGCGGTTGAGGCAGCTGGAGCAGTGGCGGTTAGAGGCGGCGGTGGGTCCTGCGAGAAAGGCGGGAGTCGAAAACTTTGTGAAGTTCCAGAGGAGGGAGACGAATCGGTTTTTATTAACCAAAGTCATCGCAGCCGGTTAACCCAGATAAACCGACTGAGATAATATATTACAGTCGGTTCTGAAAGATCGAGGTTTATCGACTAGAGGGGGGGTGAATAGGAGATTATCAAATTTTAATAAATTTGTTGCTTAGCATGCAATTGGTGAAGCAGATTAAAGGTGAAACAGCAGAGAATAAACAATAAGCAACACTAATGAAGAGCAATCACAAAGCAAAGAGCTGAAATCGAAGACAAGAGGATTTAACCCGAAGTTCAAGTTGTTGGCAACAACTCTACGTCTTCGTTTGGAGAGGCTGAGCACTTAGCTCCGAAGACACACAGTCTTCACCTTTTTCTTCTTGAGCTTGTGTCCACTTAGGATCTGCTCAACACTCTTGGTGGATCTTGAGGTGATCCCCGGACCTTCACAAACGTTGGAGGCGATTCCACAAGTTGGAGCTCTTCCAAGACACCTAGCCAGCTAGGAGATGCCAAATCTCCAAGAGTAATAGCTCAGATCTGCTAGGCTCGAAGAAGCTCAGCTTGAATGCTCAATCCAAGTCTCAAATCTCTCAAATGCTTTCCTCTCACAAAGGGGATCTCAATGGAGTCAAAGAGGAAAGGGAACACACAGGGAGAGAGTACTTTTTGCGCTAAGTGTCCTCCCGAGCCCGCAGGAGGTCGGGGGCTATTTATAGCCTGTCTGCAGAAAAGAGTCGTTGGACTCAAAGATTCTCTTCCGGTCCAACCGGAAGACAAATCCGGTAGCACCGGGATTCAAACCAACGGTCAGATCTGAAGAACGATTGATGCACAGCGAAAGGCTTCACCACAAAGGCGGTAGGTCCGGAGGAAACGCGGTCACACCGGGATTGAAGAATGTGCTCACCAGAGCAACTTCCAGAGGTGAATCCCGGTTGTGCCGACTTTGAGTGCGGTTGTGCCGGGTATGAAGAAATGGCGCATTCTTCCTCACAGAGAAGAAAAGCGGCCCAACCGGAAACATACCCCGGTACATCCGCTTCAACAGAAGACCTAAGTCCAGAAGATGTTCTCAGTGCAGCCGGAAGACAGAACCGGTGCAACCGCAGACACATGAAGAATAGGACTTAGTCTGAGACAAACTTGGCCCTAAGTCCAGAAGAGATTCCCGGTGCAACCGGAAGACAAACCCGGTGCAACCGCGGACAACTCAGAAGGCGACTTAGACTAGGGCATCAAATCAACCTAAGTCCAGAGAGGATTCTTGGTGCAACCGGAAGACAAACCCGGTGCAACCGCAGACAAACGAACAGGACTTGGTCTAGGGTATAGAAGCATATCCCGGTAGCACCGAACATCCAAACCGGTCGTACCGGTTTCTGGAATATCAAACTAGGGCAAACCCCAAGCGGCAGGGTTCCCTAACTCTCCAACACAGAGGCCATTCTCGGCAGCACTGGATTCAAGACCGGTTGTGCCGCAACTGAAGCTCTTCAAGGTTGAGACTGCTAGGTCCTCAAACCTTGCATCAGAGGCCAATCCCGGTACAACCAATTCTTCAAACCGGTACAACCGAGAGTCACTGTCTGTGTTTCAGAAAGAGATTTCAAAAGGATTTCTTTGAGATTTGAACTGAGCACTTAAGAAAATCCTTCCTAGAGCTTAACTTATCTGACCCCTCTTAATAGGCGGCTTGTCCTATAGACTCAAATGATCTTCGAACATATAAAACACTAGAAAATCTCCACTAATCTTCTAGATCCAAGCCTTTCTTCAACATCAATTTTTAGGGGTCGTCATTCATCGGTTAAACCAATCACTTGGGGACTAATCACCTGTGTACACTTAGTAAACCATTAGTCCCTTAATCGTTTGTCATTAATCATCAAAATCCATTAGGGGCACTAGATGCACTTTCAGGTTCGGTCAACAAAACCGACTAGGATAGTATATGATCTCAGTCTGTTCGGTCCACAAAACCGACTGGGATAATATACTATCTCAGTTGGTTTGCCGAACCGACTGGGATAATATACTATCTCAGTCGGTTCAGGCAAGGAAACCGACTGAGATAATATCTTATCTCAGTCGGTTTGGAAAATGCAACCGACTGAGATAATATACTATCTCAGTCGGTTTGGTCGGTGAAACCGACTGTAATATATTTGCATGCTGCCTCCACTAAACCCTAAAGTTATTTTTTTAGAATTCTAGTTGTTGCCTTTTTAGTTATTTTCTGTGTATTTAAGTTATTTTCTTTGTATTGAAGTTATTGTCTTTGTAGATCTGTTATTTTTTTTGTATTTAAGTTATTTTCTTTGTATTTAAGTTATTTTCTTCGTATTTAAGGTATTTTTGTTGTATTCAAGTTGTTTTCTGTGTACAAAAGTTATTTTCTTTTTATTAACGTCATAGAACATATACGATTATTCTAAATCATAGGAAATAGTACCATATATCATTAATATCGGAAGTTATATTAGAAAATAATTCCTTCTTGATGATCACTTCGTTTATACGGAGCAGGATCATGCTGCAATTCATCTTCGACCCTTGTTCCATCATCGGGGGCTAGGAACTCATCGATTTTGTTGTAATCTTCCTCATCCACCACATATTCAACTCTAACAATACTCCTTTTTAGGGCATTACTACGTGCCGCTTCTTGTTGGATGGATCGGTAATGTAGAAGACTTGATGAACTAGTTGAGCGAGGAGGAAAGGCTCGTTTTTGTACGCTACGCGACACGTTCAAGGTTCACGGTGGTATGGCCTTTGTCGTCAGGTATCACTTGTTTCTTATTGACCCAGCGGCAACGAAACAACGAGATTTTAAAATTTTCGCCGTAGTTAAGCTCCCAAATCTCATCTATGTACCCGTAGTACAGTTGTTTCTTGCCATCTGTTTCGAGAGCTTCTACACAGACACCGCTATTCTGCACCGTGCTTTTCATATCATTGATTTCGTACTCTTTCCATGTGATGACCGACCATGCTGGGCCTCTAGCTAAATATGACAATGCACCACTTGATGGGAGTATACGGAATCGCTCTTTGAACCATTCATTGAACTCTGCATTGTGATGTTTTATGATCCAGTCATTTGCACGAGTCAGATTTTGTTGACGTAGAATGTCCTTATGTTCATTCATATATGGCGAAACAATGGACAAGTGCTACAAAACAATTAAATGAGCTTGAGCATACTCAATCTGAACAGGATCGATCACTTTCCTTCCAATGGTCCTTACACCGAGCAGCCTGCCCTCATGGCGAGATTGAGGCATGCCTACTGGTTGAAGATGGGACATGTAATTAACACAGAACTCAATGACCACTTTTGTTGTGTAGCCTTCGATGATACTGCCCTCAAGATGAGATCGATTCCGAACATAGTGCTTCAGAATTCCCATGTAGCGTTCGAATGGGTATATGCTGCGAAGAAACACAGGGCCGCACATCCTTACTTCGTGCACTAGGTGGACTATGAGATGAACCATGACATCAAAGAACGACGGAGGGAAAAACATCTCAAGCTCGCATAGTCTTTACCACCCCATCTTGCAGACCATCTAGTTCATCAAGGCTAATGACATTCTTCCAAAGTGTGTTAAAGAAACCACATAGCTTCGTGAGAGTCCGCCGCACATTTGGTGGAAGAATATTCCTAATTGCAACCAGGAGCATCTGTGTCATAAGAACATGGCAATCATGTGATTTCATGCCAATTAATTTTAGATCTTCCATGGGAACAAGTCTCTTGATGTTGGCGGAGTAGCCGGATGGAACCTTGATACCATGCAAGCAATCACATAACTCAATCTTCTCTGGCTTGGAAAGGGTATAACAAGCAGGCGGAAGGAACGTCTTTCCGTTTGTTGTTTTCTACGATCTTAACTCTGGACGAATTCCAATATCTTCCATGTCTAGGCGTGCATTCAGACCATCTTTTGTTTTGTCAAGCATGTTCAATAAGAGACCCATTATGCTATCGCACACATTCTTCTCTACGTGCATCACATCGATGCTGTGACGGACTTCTAGATGCTTCCAGTAAGAAAGGTCCCAAAATATTAGCCTCTTCTTCCAGATGAGCTTCTCAAAGGGCTTCATTTTATTCGTTGTACCTTGCCTTTTAAACATCCCCTTTCCAAGCACGACTTTCAGGTCTTTAACCTGATCGTGGATCTCGGTGCCGCTAAAAATATGTGGAGCTGAGCCTTTCTCGACGGTTCCATAAAATTCGTGTCTCATCCTGCGGTAACGGTGATCCCTTGTAAGGAACCTACGATGACGCATGTACACCATTTTTATAGAGTGTTTTAGCCACCTGCTTGCTGTATCAACAAGGCATTGAACACATGCATTGCTCCCTTTAATAGTTTGCCCCGAACAGTTACCGTTGGCTAGATAATCGTTGACGATAATGAACAACATGCAGCGTAACGTGAAGTTTTCCTTTAGGTGTGCATCCCATACCCTTACGCCTTCATCCCAAAGAAATTTGAAATCATCCACTAATGGGGCAAAGTACACATCAATGTCGTTACCGAGTTGTTTCGGACCTTGGATAAGTATTGCCATTATGATGTACTTTCTCTTCATACACAACTAAGGTGGAAGGTTATACATGCATAGATTCACGGGCCAAGTGCTGTGTCGGCTACTCATGTTACCAAATGGGTTCATTCCATCAGTGCTCAGCCCGAACCTTACATTCCTCGCCTCTTCGCCGAACATAGCATACCTCCTGTCAATAATCTGCTGAGTGTCTCAACATTCCATCATCTGTACGCTCATCTGCGTGCCAACGCATCAGTTTGGCCTCCTTCGGGTTCGCAAATAAGCGCTTCAAACGGGAAATTATGGGCAAGTACCAGGCAACCTTAACAGGAGTCCCCTTCCTCACCTCTATGCTTTCCCCGACATCATCACCATCGATCTTACGCTTATATCGCGAAGCTTTGCACACCGGACATGCCTGCAAATTCACGTACTCTTTACGGTACAGGATACAGTCATTCCTACAGGCTTGTATTTTCTCTACCTCCATTCCCAAAGGGCAAAGAACATTCTTAGCTCTGTATGTAGTTTTTGGCATCTAGTTTCCCTTTGAAAGCATGTCCCCTAACAATGTTAGGAGCGACGAGAAGCTCTTATCGGTCCATCCGCTGCTAGCCTTCAGTTTTAGTAGTTCCAGAATGCCCGACAACTTTGTGAACTTGCAGCCAGGGTATATTGTTTCTCCAAGTCTTCCAATAAGCAGACAAATTTCTTGTACTCCCGATCATTCTTACAGTTTTCTTCGACATCTCGGATCATCTGATCTAACTCGTTGTCTTCATGTGATGACGTGTTGTCTTGCGACGCGTCCTCTTGTGACGCACATACGTCATCACGCGTCTGCTCAAAAGGTGTGCTATTGACAGTATCAGCCACGTTGTTGCCTTCATCCATGTTTGCCGGACCTTCCTCTACAATCTGATCTTCACCTTGGCTGGTCCAACATGCATACCCCTTCATGAATCCTGTCCTGATCAAATGTGGATTTGTGTAAGGTTTGTGAAGCTCTTTAAATTTTCACAATGACAGCATGGACAGCTGATCCACGTCTCTCCTGTGTTTAAACTACACTGTTCGGCTACTTGTAAGAATGCCGAGATGTCTTCGATGTACTCATTGCTAGCACGATTCTCAGCGTACATCTACCGTCGATCCATCTATAACAACATGCAAATTTTATTAAATTGAACAAGAACTATCAAAATATTATGTGCTACAAAATTCTATAAAAATCACCATAAAATTTGGCAACACCACCCCAACCAACCTATATCAAGTGTACCAAACAATGGACAACTGTATTCAAGGCTCAGCTGGCAACTTCGGACAGCATTTATGGATGTCGAACAGCATCATCTGAGTCGATTCCGGCAAAACAACTGTCTCAAAGTTATCTCAGCCGGTTGAGAAAAGAAAACCGGCTGTAAAGTTCACTTACCTCAGCCGGTTTTACTGGTCCAACTGACTGTAATAATATCACAGTCGGTTTTCCACTCTGAACCGGCTGAGATTAGATATTATCTCAGCCGGTTCATTCTTTTCAGTCGGTTGTTTCGCACCAACCTACTGAGACTTGAGTTATTACTGTCGGTTTTGCTTGCACCGGCTGAGATCTAGGATCCAGAAAACCCTATTTTGTAGTAGTGTATTATCAAGACCCCCACCCCTTGTGGGGATGAGTCCCTGTAAATTATTTTAGTTTCATGAACTTCTATGAAAATATGAACTTTGCCTTCTTTCTTCAACCACCGTGACATGTACCATGTACATTTGCCACAATTTCTTATTACAGAATGTTTATCTATCTTGAATGAGTAGATTATTTTCCCATATCTTTTGAATTTTCTACAGTACGATTTTTTCCCACACGGCTTCTGCGCGTGAACCTTAAACACAGACAAATAAGGGGCAAACGACGGAGCACGCGTTTGACAAAGATGAAATGCAACATAACACCCACTAGCTACCGTTTGCGCCGTATCACGGTGCCTTCGGATTGCCAACTTACAAAAAAAACAATGAAGACATACGGTAGAACACGCATTCGACGAAGGCAACATGCGACGTAGTGCTTGCTACTGGTTGCACCAGAGCACAGGCTTCCCTGTGTCACGACGCCTTCAGTGCGCCAGCTTTAAAAACCCAGGCATCGATCCAATCGTGGAAAAAGTCGAGAGATAACACAAAAGTATTTCCTTGAGAGATATATAGCAATTATCAGTTTTGTTATCGAAATAAATTTCATCAAGCAGGGAACAGCTGCCAGAGAAAAACCAATAGGAAGATCCCCGATAATTCCACCGAAACATGTTACTTCTCAATGAAGACGACGTCAATGAACGATTAAGCTCGTCATTAACTACATGGGAGTATTGACGAGATTTGTTTCAAAACAAAAGAGAAATATTTAGACGGGCGATATCACCTGGCACAAGAACAGGGGCGATGAAGAGGAGGAGAAGAACGGCCGACGGACCTAACATAGCAACCATGGTACCGAAAGATCGAAATCGGTATGGACCATGGACAGTGGATTAGTCGTGCACTTAACTGATTCTATGTATCGCAACAGAAAAGATATCGGGTATGCACAATGTATTTATAGGGAGTTTGCAGCGTTGGTTTAAGGAAATTAATTAATGCGAGCGGAAATTAAGATGTATATCCAAGATGGTTTAATTGCTAAGCTTGGAAAAGGAAAATTAATCCCTTCGCTTCAGATACTCATTTATGGTAGGCGGGCAGCGGCTTGTTCGATGTCTTGATGAGCGCACGCAATTTCTTGATATTTCGACAATTTTTCTAAGTCTTCTATTTGTGCTTAAATTTGTTTAATAGATCACAATAAAGATGTTGTATTTCTTAGTCAGCATCTCTCTTGTCTCTCGTTCACATCTATTCTCATTCTTGGTCTGCACATGCATGAGAGCCTGTATGGTGCCGGGCAGGTGGAAGGTAGGGGCTGGTATGCGGCATAGACGTGGTCAGGCAAGAGTAGCCCGGTGCCGGCGGCGGGCAGGCAATGCGCTCCGCCAATATGCCATGCACCGTGCTCACTGCCACCGTCGCCCCTGACCTCGACACCATTTGGATGATGCGGTGACATTTTGTGGTAGTGGGATGGATGCTTAGATTCCTAATGTTGGTTCTTTTCAATTCGGAGGATGTTCAATTCGGAGGATGTGCACGATGATGCATGCTTTGTTGGGACAGAGGGATGTTTGATTCCGTAGTAGTTTATTTACGCTTAATCTAAATAAGATATTCTATTCTGCCTGCATATATCTGCTCAGGTTGGCTATCTTCCAGCCATGAATGTATCTATGCGCCTACGGCAATTGATGCATTAATGAGTCATGGACAGGGGCTCTAGGCTGTGCTTAGTCGAAAATTCCGTTGCTTTTATTCTCAGACAATACATCAATGAAATGCAATATTTGTCCTTAATCACTTTTGCATGGAGTGATAGACCCTACACATGTTGGATATATTATTGTCTACATTGAACCTCCAATGAGCATGACGTGGAGCAAAGCTTGGGTGTTGGATTACTTCACCCATTAGATATTTCTTTTACTAACTATGTTTTAGTTTATTTGCTAATTCAAGGCTTTATATGTTGGATAATTCAGAAGTTATGATTAAATTTGATGATGTATTTGTAACTCAATGTCTCGCCGGTTAATTTACATTTTCTGAGTTCTAGCTGGTCCATTGCTATTGCTAGACCTTTTGCAACTCTTAAGGTAGGAGAGGATCCCACACCAGTATCGTCACTGTTGCCGAATATGGGGAACGAATGTTGCCATTGCCGCACGTCCCATTCATTATCGATATTGAGGAGGGACGCTTATTGCGTCGCCATCTGGTGACGTGAACCGCGGCAGAGATTAGATGGAGTTCGAGAAAACGGTGATGGAAAACTATGAAGCAGCACGTTGTAGAGCGACTGGGGAAATAATGGAATGGCAACAGAGCCAGAGGCGAAGCCGAAGAGTGAGCAGAGAGGGAGGAAAGGAGGAGGAAGATGGTGCATTTTCATCTTGAGGTCATGCTATGTATCCATAGCAACGCATGCCCCATGAGACTGGTGGATGTGTGGATAGAGAGAAAAGGAGGACAAAAACGACGCATTGTTTTCTTATACTCGTGGTATGTCTATTTAAGATCTATAGCAATGCATAGACACCTTACTATCTGTTTATATCTATTTTTATCTTTACTATTTTCTTATATAAATGAGAGTTGGTGAGGTTTGTGGTTTATCAACACCTCCAACCTCCTTCTAACCTCCCGAAAATATATCTAACAAAAAACAATAAATTAACTAATTGAAACACAATAAAGCTCCTCCGCAACAACTAACTTAACCACCTCCCTAAAAAGGTCACGGCAGCAGCAATGGCTTAAAATGATTGTTTTTTTTTATCCATAGCAAAGCGCGGTTATTTTGCTAGTGTTTTAAGATGATACTTTGCTAGATACTACATCCATTCTCAAATTTACATTACACTGGGATGTATGGTCAAACCTTTAAAATTTTGATCACTAATATGTTTGACATATATCGATACACTCTATGAAAATAATGTCATTAGATTTATCTTGCAAAATTCTTTCGTGTTATGCACTTATTAATATTTTTGATAGCATATCATAATCAGATATTGTTATAAAAGTTTTGTATTGAAGACCGTAAAAAGTCAAAAAAGACATATTTAAGAAGGCAGGGAGTAGCAGTTTGAATGATACCACAAGAGAGGGAGGGAGGAGAGAGAGCTTCTTACTCGCATGAATACAACTAGCGCTCAAACAAAATCTAAGACACAAGCTAAACAGAATAGCAATGTTTAGTTTTGAGAACCAAGATCTGTAAGCTTGTGCTTTACCACTAAGCCACATGGTGTCCCCATTTATGCCACGGTCTTGGGAGAGTAACAAGTTACACAGACTATTTCGAAATTTTGGCACTTAGATTCAAATTTATGCTGAATACCAAAATACCCCCCTACCCAAAAAAGGTAATATTTAGATCAACTCGTAGCAGAATGCAAATAAGAATATTCATAGAAGACCTGATTAGAATTAACCGTTCACTATTAAATTCCTGCAAAATTTATTGTTGAGTTCTTTATTGCGGATGATGTCCTCCTAAATTCTTGTGGTCTAAACAGCCCTAGTCCCCTGTTCTACTAACCAGGGGTAAACATATTTTTAGAAGACCAAGTGTAAACATACGTATTAGTATATATATATCGTGCGCATTCAGAAGACTAGCAACATAGAACACTTCTGTTCCACATACTAAGATGTGTGGCGAGATGTTTGGTTCTCCTTCAATTGCATTGCACAATTTTAAAATAAGAAAAAAAAACACTCAGTTCAGATGGGATGACGATATGTTTCATGCCTTGTCAGTCGCCGCCGGCTGCCTCTATGCTGGCTCATCCAATAGTTGAAATACAGTCTCGCTACCAAAAGAAAACGTGGAAAAAAAAAGGGAACTGTTCGCACAAGCATTTCCAACCAAAATATAAGCAGCGAGATACCATATATCCCTTCAAATATCACGCTATCCAGGCCAAGTCATCCCCATCTCCGGGATGGCCCTATCTCTTCTTCATGATCAGTCTGTGCACATAAAAAGTCCACTTTATAAAGACATGTATAATGGGATGATGGCAGCCTTCTCTTAGAGATGAAACGTGAGACTTTTTGCTGAGTTGAAACAGAGAAATGAAGAGATAGAAGACTACATTTCCTTGGTGAAGGGTGATCACTCCACGTATAAGTGAAGCCTTTTTCTCTACTGTATGGGTGTCAGCTCTTCGTCATATCTTTTCTACTTTAATTTAAATCATCACATATTTTTAGATACATGCAAACATTAATTGTTAGAGATGATATTTTTATTGTCATTAATATGGAGGGCACAAAGAAACACTGCCTTCACTACCACTATATATGCCCTAAATGTTCTCCAAAATGGGCTACCTGATTTTTCAGGTCGAAACGACACAGACAATGGTAATACCACCGGTAGAGCGGTGAAGATGGGTGAACCAAATATTCTGTTCGACAGTTCGACAGATGGTTTCAGAACTAAAAAATATTGTATGATCTTAAACTTGATAGTATTCTGTCAAGAGACATAAACAATCAGAGAAAAGCTTGTTAGCATATTACAATATATGTTCAATACGGCAAATAAACTGTTGAAATTTAATGATCGTGGCTTATATAGTCAACCAGTGCACATAAAAGTTTAACAATTTTATATGGTCTTAGGCAGAGAGGGGCAACCTTTGACCCAAATCCCTTGCGGGGCAGGTTGGTTCAGGGCGGAGTGCCTTTGGTCAATGTTTTTCTCCTCTTTTTCTTTTTTGCAATATCTCATTTCCACTCTTACAACATGGAGAATCACAGATTGCAACGATTTTTTTATGTATGATATAACTTGTCTAGTGTCAGGATCAGATGATAACTAAAACCTCTAGTATCAAAACACTAAGGGCTGTTTGGTTGGAAAAATGGGGTTAGATAGGTTGGGGCCATCCATGTTTTCTAAGTTCATCCACGTGTTTGGTTGGAGGGATGACATGGACAGGGCTGCCCACTTCGAGGAATATTCTTCAAATATGTTGGACAGGATGAGCTGGTTATTTTGGCCGAATGAAGCCGCCACCCTTGTCAAATCACAATCATTAGCAAATAATTAGTGATAATTAGCATGTTTTATTAGTAATTAATAACTATTTCTACAACATGAGCATTGATAAGTGTTAGTGTGTTGATTAGTGTATTTTTGTTGATCTTGGCATATTTTTGTTGATGGTACAGTATTGACAGTAACGACTTGGTGTACTTGTGTCTCTGCTGGTGGATCTCCTGTTGCTTCAGTATCATCCATAGTTAGGATGCTGAGAGGGGACAACATATATTTACTTCTTTATTTCTTTTTTTGGTTTAGCTCCTGTGTTAGACAAACAACATCGTAGGTACTCTTTTTTGTTTGAGGGGACATGTATGCCCGGCATACCTTTCTGGCAGCGTTTTTTTCTGCTACTGGAAATGGAACAATGCTGTCCAATTAAAATGGCAGGGCACAACACACCTGATGATGCAATAGCAATCAGGCCCTCCACATGCTCTTCTGGATTCTCCTTATATTGTTTCTAAATTGAAGTAAATCTGCTCAACCCGGAATTTTTATCTCTCTAAGAAATTTAGTTGTCCAACCTCGCTTGTCATCTAGGCCAGCAAAATGAATCATAAAGTCTCCATCAGAATAAACCCCTGCAGAATCAAAAATGCAATGAGCACACTATACATAACCATACATAATAGCAGCGTATCAAGTGAAGATGTCCATTTGGTGAAAATTTGAAAATTTTATTGGTTCAAGCGCTAAACAAACATGAAAAAATTTCCCCCCAAACTTGCTTTTTGAGGAGGTAGTTCTCAATTCATCAAACACCTCTTCAAAAGTTCAAGTTCATTTTTAGTTTGTGTTAGGCAAAAAGGAAAGGAGAAATTTTCTTTGCACCGTGACTTCTGTCCTTTTTCTTCTTTTTTCTATTTTGTAACTTAGAACGTGTCAGGGATTTCTCCTTTTCATTTCGACCAACACAATGGAATTTGAACTTGAAATTTAGAAGAGAAGATAATGATTTAATAACTACCGTCTAAATGGACTTTTTCATGTTGACTTGTTGCTTGAACCAAGAAAATTTAATTATTCACCAAATGGATATTTTCACCTGATATGCTGCCGTATATAATAGACAAAACTTCTTCTGAACCAGGGGACATGGAGACTTTCTTTATTTGTGTGAATGCCACTGCAACTACTCAGTTCAATTAATAATTAAAATTTCTTCATAAAAATTAATGCAGTCATAGTCAACAATATAAGGTGGTCAAGAACAAATCTGTGTCTAGTTAGTTATAAACAACAAATGGGAATGTGCTACAACACTAGATATGCTATATTTCTTGAGAGGATTGTGCATGAGTGCTGGAGAAGAGTCCATGTCACCTTTCTTGTTTATGAGCAACAGACTTTGGATGTAATGCAATTGTTCTTCAGAATGGGAAGAATCATTTATTCAGAAACATTACAGACTTTGACCACATATATCACAAAGTCAATTCTAAATACTGCAATATGATGTTTTTCATGTAAGGATTGATATTCGATCACATGGAGTGCAGTGTTTCTTTCTCTCCATTATAATAGAATAGTTACCACTTTGTCAGGTCTGATAGTACAGAAATGGTGTCAATCCTTAATCCAGTACCATTTTGTATCTGAACATAAATCCGATGAACTCTTATGGAGTCCAGTCACCAAGATCAATCTAATGCATGTTTAACCATCGTATTTAAATGCTTGTTGCAAATATGTAACGTAGACTGAATAAGCAAATAGAAAAACCTTTCCATGTAGCAGACAGGTGGAAGATCAGGCGATACACTGATTTCCATGTGGCCATCCAAGGGTATGAGTTGAAGAGGCACTGCATTTTTGCTATCCGGACATGTGCTCGCATTTCTTCAGGTGATAAGTGATCTATGATATGCTTTAGTGCTGCATTATCTCCACTTTTTGTGGAGCCAAACTGTACAAATGATGTATGGTTCCACCATGAATCCAAGATTCTCTCACTCCATTTTGACCTCCTAATGAAGAACAGTCCTAGATGAGAAGAGATGTGGCTATCTTAGTATCATGATAACTAATGATGAGGTGTTCATCTCCATTTTTGTGCAGAACCACTGTTTACAAGAATGGAAAAGTAAGGTTGTCAAATTACTAGTACCAAAACAAAGAGAAATTTGAAAATGCTCATTCTGAATGCATCTTTCCAAATATCAGCATACCCCAAAGACACAGTACTGTAGGTGAGCACATTCATGACAATGGTGTGATTCCATTTTTAGTACTAAGATCAGTTTGCATTTGGCATTACAAAAGATGCTTCTTTGTAGTTGGACATGCTCCAACATAGTAAGTTGCAAAATATCACAAAAGTTGATATTGATTTGCTCGCAATGTGAACTTGACAAACACAAAATGCAAATGAATCATGCCGTGCAAATAATCCATACCAGCATTAACACCATTGAGATCCTCTGTCAGAATGAGATCAGGCGATGCCTCAAAATCACTATGTCCAATCATCGAGAACAAAATCCTCTCCTTCATTACATGCAATCCGGAGAAAAAATGATGTCAACTAAATAAGCAACTCTGTAAAACTAAACATCACCAAGACCTCCCAATCACGGGGGCGACCTCTACTGTATTGCCAATTAGTCTTGCAAAACTTTTTATTATATAACAAGATTCTATATGAGCATCACACTCACCAATGGGATGTCCGGGTTAGTAACCAGCGTGTCCTGAAACAACATCAATAATAAACACAAGCAAGTAAGGAACAACTTAGTAACCACCACGATTAGTTCCAAGAACCAAGAACCATCACTTAATTTGCTGTGCATAGGAGAATACAAGCCAGTCAGGGAGTGTTAGTGTAGCCGCGACCCACCGCGTCGTTCCAGAAGAGCCAGTGGTGGCGATGTAGGCGGGCACGGAGGGCTAGGACCTTGCTCCAGCTGGGCGGGCGGCTGGGGTCTACGGCGGCAGCGGGGAGCACGGCGAGGCCGTACCCGTGCGCGGCCGCGTAGGCGCGCTTGTTCGGCGCGGCGGCCGCCAGCACGCCGCGGAAGGACCGGCCCCGCGCGCCATGGCCCGCAGGGCCCTCGTCGGAGAGGGTGACGATAGAGAAGCTGAGCCGGGAGGCCGGAAGGAGGTCGTGGGCGGCGGCGGGGGACAGGCACCGGCGGCCGAGGGAGTTCGCGCGGCGGAGGAGGAGGGCGGAGAGGGGTGGGAGTAGGAAGAGGAGGAGGAGAGCGGGAGGGAGGAGGAGGAGGTAGCGGCGGAGGCGGTGATGGAGGCGGACGCGGTTGTGGGCGGAGTGGCGCGGCCGTGCGGCCATCGGAGGGTGCGCCTGGCCGTCGCCGGGCTCGGTGATGATGCTCTTAACTTCGTAGCTTTTTGTTAGTACGAAGAAGAGTTTTGAAGAACTTGGCAGGAGCTCTGCCTTTCTCATAGATTAGACGTTAAAGAAAATAACAAGTTATATGTACAGGCGGTAGCAAGGGTGAGCGAGAGCTCAGGAAAACAACAAGCAAACGGAAGGAAGCTTCAAAGGGGAAGCTCGCTTCTTTCTATAGCCCTTAAGAAAAAAGAGCGAGGGGGTCTCCTGTGTCGTTTGTGGTCTCGCCGAAGGCCATTCTACGCGCCGTGATGTCCTCCTGAGCTTTGAGCGCTACGCTGAGACAATCTTTGAAAGAGCTAGAGAAGATCCGAGCGTTCCTCTCTTTCCACACGTTCCAAAGCGCGTAAATGACGAGTCCGTAGATCCTGCGTTTTTCACCTGCGGACTTTGAATTCCCTAGCGAAAGCCACCATGCGAGGAGGTCTTCCTGATTATCCTGAAGGAAAGCATCGTGGGGCAGTCCATTCATGGTCGCCACCTTGCGCAAAACCTGTCTAGCGAAGGCGCATCCGGTAGAGATGTGCTGGGCTGTTTCAACGTTGTTTCCGCATAGGGTATAGGTTCCTCCGTTGTCCCATCCTCTTTTTTCTAGCTTGTCGGCTGTAAGAATCTTCTTGTGGATAAGAAGCCATGCGTGAATCTTACATTTTGGCTCCGCGTCCGCTTTCCAGATGATTTGAGGATCAAACTTTGCGTAGGAGCCGCATAGTTGCATGTTGTATGCCGAGTTGGCAGTGTATTTTCCGCTTGCTGTCCAGCGCCAGGAAATGGAGTCTGGTGTATGACTCTGTAGGGGCGAAATGCTCTGGATAGAATTCCAGAGAGCGATGAATTGTGTGGCCTGCGCTGTTGTGTGAATTGCTCTTAGTGCTTTGAGCCATCTGCCATCTTCGAGTTCATACGCCACTGTCCTGTGTTTTCTCTTTACAAGCTTGAATAGGTCCGGGGCGACCTCTCTTGGGGCGCTTCCATGAAGCCATTTCGATGTCCAGAACTTGGCCGTCTGTCCATCGGCAATGTGGATTGTCGTTGAAGCGGCGAAGAACGAGCTATCAGAGTTATTGCATGGGAGCTGCTGCTGGAACCAAGGTTTCCTCGGAAAGCTCCATTCTCTCCACTGCCATCTGAGACGTAGCGCCGTGCTAAATCTTGGGATGTCCTTGACACCTAAACCACCCAAGCTCTTAGGGCGGCACACCTGTTTCCAGCTAATGAGGCAATGACCACCCGAACAGGATTCTTCCCCTTTCCAGAAGAATGATCTGAAAATCCTTTGAATCTTTCTAATAGTCCATTTGTCTGGCGAAAAAGCTGATAAGAAATAGACCAGGCAAGGCGAGAGCACTGAGTTTATGAGGGTCAGCCTCCCTGCTCTGGATAGCAGCTTACCCTTCCATCCTGCTAGCCTAGCTGAGAGCTTATCGAATAAAGGTTGCAAGTCAGCTCTGCGAATCCTTGCAATATGAAGTGGTAGGCCTAGGTATGTGCATGGGAATTGGCCTAGCTGCATCTGCAGTATATGTGACATGGCCTGCAGATTGTCCTGCGAGCACCTGATGGGATAAACACAACTCTTTTGAAAATTGGTCTGGAGCCCTGTTGCTTCGCCGAAGAGCTGAAGGCACATTTGGATTGTTTGAAGCTCTATTGGTTCCGGGTTTGCAAAGATAGCTGCATCGTCTGCGTATAGCGAAATTCTGAGGTCATTCGCGATGTCTTTGATTGGTTTGATGAGGCCAACCTGAATGGCACGGAGGAGAAGCCTTTGTAGTGGGTCGATCGCCATTATGAAAATGAGCGGGGATAGAGGGTCTCCCTGTCGAAGGCCGCGGCGGTGTTTTATGCTCTGGGTCCTCTCACCATTTACTATGAAGGAGCTAGATGATGAGGATAAAATTTGGGCGATCCAATCTCTCCATCTTGGGCCAAATCCCATCTGTTGAAACAGCTCCATCAGATACTCCCAGCTCACTGAGTCAAATGCTTTCTGAATGTCTAGCTTTATAAATAGACCTGGGATGTTTTTTCTGTGCAACGATTTGATTATGTTCTGCGTGTACAAGAAGTTGTCCTGTATTGCTCTGTTCTTAATGAAAGCACTTTGGGACGTGGAGATGATTGCTTCCATCTCGGGAGCTAGCCTGTTCGCCATAATTTTTGATATTATCTTGCCAAAGGCATGAATTAGGCTTATTGGGCGGTAGTCTTTGAGAGTATCTGCCTCTTTTTTCTTTGCAATTAGGACTACGTCTGCCCCATTTAATAGGCTGAACCTGTTGGTTCGAAGCTCGCCGAACTGCTTCACCGCCTGGGTTATGTCTTCCTTGATGATGTTCCAGTAAGATCTATAAAATCTGTTAGTGAAACCATCCGGGCCGGGCGATTTTCCATTGGGCATTGAGTTTATGACGTTGAAGATCTCTTCCTCCGTGAAAGGAGCATCCAGATGGAGCAGGTTAAAGCTCTGTATGCCTAGCATCTCCCAGTTGAGGGTGCATGCCCTCTGCGTCTTGTTACCTAGTATTGCTTCGAAATGCTGCGTGATCGCTTCTCTTTTGTCGCTCTGCTTGAAGATAACCTGGTCTTCAATCCTGAGAGATGCGATGGTATTTCTTCTTTTCCGCGAGTTCACCTTGATGTGGAAGAAGCTGGTATTTGCATCCCCCTGTTGCAGCCATTTGGTCTTAGCTCTCTGTTTGATTCTGGCTTTTTGGACAGCAGCTACTCCCATTAGCTTGGCCTGGAGTCCTTTGCGCAGAGCTATTTCTAGAGCAGTAAGGTTCCTTGATTCCTGGGCAACGTCTAGCTGATGGATGAGCTCAGACGCAATGGCGAAGATCATTCTAGCATTTCCGACGATATTCTTGCTCCATTTCCGCAGAGTACTTGCAAGTCTTGATAGTTTTATATGGAGGCGGATGATAGCATCAGTGGGTGAGACCGGTTTCTGCCAGCAGGTCTCTATTACCTGGTGCGTGCCTGGGATGGAGCACCACCAGTCCTCGAATTTGAATGCTCTGGAACGCTGGGACTGGTAAGAACCTTGGAGGAGCAACTGGCAATGGTCAGAGATCATCGACGATAGAGCTTGCAGATGAGAGTTGTTAAACTCCAGATCCCAGTCCGTAGAGCACAACATCTTATCTATTCTGGAGCAGGTGGGATTCTCGTGTCCATTCGACCAGGTGAAGGCGCGACCGTGCAGATGAATTTCTCTGAGCTGGAGGTTATCCAGCGTTGACTTAAACGCTCTTATGAGCCTGTGGTTAACTTGGTTGTTGTTTTTATCTGCAACTTTGAGGATCAAATTAAAATCCCCTGTTATAAGCCATTTGGGCAATGCTCTGGGTTTTAAGGCTCTCAGCTCCTGGAGAAAAAGCAGCTTATCTTGTTCTGTCTGGGGTCCATAAACAGCCGAGCAAGTCCATTGGAGGTTGCTCTCCATGTGGCTTATATCAGCTGTTATTGAGAAAGCCGCTCGGTGGACGTTGCTTAAGGTAAAGAACCTGTCGGAGCAAGCTAAGATGATGCCTCCTCTAGTTCCTGAGGCTGGGAGCACACAATAGCTATGCACAAACTGTTGGCCCAGGGTCTGTTGGATGAGATTATCATCTACCCGCTCTAATTTTGTTTCCTGTAAACACACCATCGTGGCTCTGTACTGGATTATAGTTTCTCTGACTACTTCTCTTCTTGCGATGTTATTAAGCCCTCTAACATTCCAAGACAAGAGTCTCAGCTGTTTGTGCGGCATTATGGGGGAATAGCAGCCCACCGCTCTGTTTTATCATGCATGTAGCTCATGTCTGTGGTGAGTACGAAGAAGAGTTAAATTGCAAGTTAGCTATGTTTGGATACAAAGTATTTAAAAAACCACTGTTTCTGAAAACTAAAGTATTATAACTTGTAGTCATAGAATACCACAGTTTTTGAATACTATAGTATTTTACAGTATTGATAAAAACCAAGCTGTGTTTGGCAATTGCAGTATTAATAGAGTATTTTATCTTCGTTTTAAAAATAATATACGGTAAGTAGCAGTTGGAAAATTTCTAAAAATGCAATTAACGAGAAAAAAACGTAAAGCCAAGAGAACCACACGATACTGCTGCAGTTGGAAGTCCTAGTTTCGCTATCATGATGCATCGTACGTTAGTTGATTGAGCCAAAAAGGAGTACATATCACCTGCAGATCAAACGGGACGAAACGCCCAATATTTGCATATAAGCTTGTGTACTAATTACGTTGTGTGTCAAGGCTTTAAAACCATGCAGTATCAAGAGAGAAAGCGGTGAACAAGAGAGAAGCGTTCGTTGGTTTAGAAAAAAGAGGTCTAGGGTAGATTTTTTAATACTTTGTAAATACCATAGTATTTGCAATACCACAGTTTGTAAAATTGCAATATTTACTAGATCCAAACACCTCAAAGTATTTAAAACTATGGTTTTTTAAAAAATCATGGTATTCCAAGAAAACTCTAAAAAAAAACTTTGCATCCAAACGGGGCCTAAACATTTGTTTTGACTAGTTTCGATTCGGAAAAAAAAATTCGGTAAGAAGTAGGGCCGGGAGCCAACAGATGTTTTCAGTCGAAATTTTGTACATATTTGGCATTTTCAAATTGGGGAACTTTGTCCTCCATATCAAATCAGGCACAGCATTTAGTAATCAGCTCTTGTGATAGTGGACTGCGTCCTCTTTGTTTGCAAGTGTCACACATAGAGACAAATTCATAGTACAGCGAGATGGCGTTTACATGCTATGTAGCGCTATGAAATTAAGTTGGTGTTATCTGCAAAAACAAACCCTTTGCTGTATCACGCGAAAAGTCAAAATAGGTTGAATAAATTTCATTAGCATAACAATCAAAGATCTATACCCGCTGTCCAAGTATATAAGACGTATTTTGATTGGTTAAAATAAAATTATGATCAACAAGTACTTTATTAGTATACAATTTATGTAACATAAAAATAAAATTTATGTCATTAGATTCATATTCAAAATTTTTTACTTATGATTGTAATTTTATATCACATAAATCACATATTAATTAAGTAATTATTGATCAAAACTTTATCTTAACCAATTAAAATATGTCTTATATATCTGGGTGGAGGAAATACAAATTTAGAGCTGTTTTGTTTCCTTAATCTATTGCTTAAGGGCAGCCTCTATGTTCCACCGTGTACTGTATCTTAAACATGACACATAAATAAAATGCTAATGTGAAAGTTTAATTAAGGAGGAAAGAGAGAGATACCGTATCTTAATTTTGATATAGTACTTATCATGGAACCCAACACAAGTTAAGTTTTTCCTCACAAAACATATTAAATGATAACTTGTTTAGATACAATCCTAAGATACAAACCACATGGAAAATTATATCTACACGCACATTTAATGTGAATGATATAGTTTAAGGTACAATGCACTGACATTGCCATAAGAACTCCGACAAACTTCAACATCCCAACAGCCTCATGTACAGCTCATTAATCTCATAAACGTGAAGAGACTTTTACATTCTCATCACATTCTCTCTTTTGTGCCATAGAAAAATCTTACATGACACGATAAAAAGATAGCTGACAGCACACCATTATACTCGTTGGTAAAAAGATACTTATAAGCGTGACAAAGATAGCTGACATATTATTATACATGTCCTAGCATGTATTTAGCATGGGTCCAAACCTTGAGGGCCAGAACAGAGGACAAGTGGAAAAGCGACATTTTCCTTCACATTGAAAAAAGGGCTACGCAAAAGAAGAGGAAAGCGAGTAATTTTCAGAGCAGGCGGAAAATGGAAAGCTGTCATTTGGATCGCAAGATTTTAACAGAAAACGGTAAAATTCTTGCAGGATTTCTGTAAAATTCAAGCGTTCAATCTAAGGCTATGTTTGACATTTCTAAGAGTGCATCTAGGTCTTTAAAAATATTTTGGTGGTTAATGACAACAGGACTATAGGACAAATAATTATATCTAAGTGTTAAAGGTAAAAGGATACTATGAAATATACCGGAACTAGCTATGTACTCCATAAGTGAAACCACGCGTAAAAGATACAAAGAGGATTAAGGCCTCATTTCCTAACCTTTTTATATGATAGATGACGTACTATTACGAGGGATGGTGCCCAATATCTAGGAAAGTCTCCAATTGCTAAGTCCTCGAATAAGACAGAGCATCGACTTTCAAAAATTCCGTAAGTCTTTGATTAGCTGAATTAGCAGCATCCAGAGTATCTGATGTTGCGGAGTCCGGAGTATCTGGGGTTTGGGTCTGGTGTGTCGGGCCACCCTCCCTTTATCTTTTCCTCCGACATGAGTTTCTTAAGCCCCCGGAGTGTTGGGGTATACATGTCGAACTATCCGAGACATTCACATGGCTCCTACGGTCTCCGAGCCATCGTGGCCGGATTGTCAAAACCCCCATGAAGTCTAGTGTCTCGGAGTATACGGAATTCACCGTCAGAGTATCCAGAAATTCGTCTGGCACCGTTCTGGACACGTCAATTAATTCTCAGGGTGTCCGTACTGAGGTTTGGAGTATCCGTATATCTGTCAGATTTCAATTTGAGAGTCTGTTTGCTTTTACATGTCCACGATAATCCTGTAACTATTTCGATCGAGTAAAAATATCATATCCACGAAGATATCCGAGGAGAGCAGAAAAATTAGTTTATTGCGGTAGTCTAGTTGACTGTCAGTAATTGTCAATAATCCTAAAATAGGGTGCCAAGATTAATAATACGTCGCATAGATATAACTAAATGCGAACTTGGGGAAAACAAATTATCGTATCAAGTGCTTGGTTATCTCTATCCTTTACCTTTCTTGCATTTATTTGCTTGCTCTCAAATTCCTTTCTTGCATTTACTAGCTTGCTCTTTAAATTCCTAGAGTTACCTGATCGCATGAGGCCCTGGGTTGCTCGGCCTTTCAAATCTAGCAATAGTGAGCACGATATTTAGGTTAAAATTCAATTAACTCAAGAAAAACTTAAAAACCGTCGATTCATCTCTACTCTAACTGGTAACCTAGATCATATAATTACAATAGATTGTGATAATCTAATTTGGTGAATCCGCTTTTAGGTTTTTTTTTCATTTGGCTGTTTGATTTTGGCATAATTCAAAGAAAATAAGTTTAAAATCACGTCCTGACTAACCAAGAGAAACAAAAGAGAGATATCCAACCAAGAAAATAAATTTAAAATCATGCTCTGTCAAACAAAAAAACAAAAGAGAGATATCCAACCACGATAAGTGTGTCTATTTTATTTCGTTGTACTTTGGGAGTTACTAAATTACAAGTTGTCTTGTCAAATAGAACGGTAACTTTTCAGCAACTATTTTCTCACATCACTTCATAAAATAAGTTCAGCACGACAATGTTCAGATCATAAACTAAGAAGACGACGAGAGGGATTTCGAATTTTTATCCAAAATTCGTCGAGCTCATCTTCAATACGTGGTTCAAATGTGGTATCTAATTAGTCCCTAGATGAAGAAGTATTGGACGGGTTATACGAAATCGTGCTAAGTATGGATTTAGGGTTTGGAATTCGGAATCAGCGAGCTTAATCGTAAAACTGCAACTAAACTGTCCAAAATTCTGAATTGATCCAATAGAGAAAGTTGCACATTTTGTTCATAGATGTCCAACAGTATATCATATGCACGGTTCAGATCAACAGTCTACGAGATATGATCAAAACACTAGTACTACACTGTAGTTTTTAATTAGAGCAGATTTCGAGACATAACTAAAATATGGTCCCAAATGAAAGTTGTACAGAATTTTCTGTAGATATCTATAGTGGTATCGTTTGCTATGTTTGGATAAGTGGAACTAAAGATATGAAAATAACAGGGGGAATCAGAAGTTACGCGGAGCAAAAGTTGAAAAGCAAAGTTAGGTGTTTGGAGAGTTTTCTTGTGAGGCTTAGGGGCAATTAGTCTATGTTATCACGCTTGTCATAGTGTAGAATCTTAAGTGAGATTTGTTCCACAGGTTCAGGAGATTTTTAGAGCCGAGGCTAGTTCTTTGGCTGATCGAACTTGAGGCAATTGCATATCCATCTTGTCGTATGGTTGCCGTTATTGGTTCTTCTTGTGTTCTTGGTTGATGTCTTGTTCGATATTCCTGCATTCGTGCGTTATAATTATTTAAGCCAGGTTAGGTGAGAAATGATCCATGTTGACTACTCCGTTGAGGTTGGTGAGAGAATGTCACATGTGGGCTACTTCGTTATGCTTGCACTTGGTCGGTGGAAACCTTCGGTGATGACTACTGCGTGATGCTCCTGATTTTTTTGGATCGGTATTCCTTGATTGACAGGAAGTTGATATTGAATTAGAAATATGATGGTTGTTCTTAAGATCTAAACATTACTTGGCTAAGTATCCTTACTCATTCTTGTTTTTCTTGGTTGGTTTTTAGATACACAGAGTAAGAGTAGCTCACCCTCACACAGACATTTCACAAAACTTTCACATGCTAACTCATTATCTACTTCATAGTTGCCTAGTCTTCTATAACATAATGTTAAGAGTCTTGTGGTCATACATAACTTGTTAGTTGGTTTATGTGTTGCTACTTTGTGTTATATAGAGTATTAATGCTACCTATAACTGCATGGTTGATGATATACTGTGATACCTATATTAAATTGTTGATTATTTGTCGTGGATGCCCTTACAAACAAAGGAAACTTTGCCGAAATTTATATTTTTTTTCCTAACTTAGTCTTTTTGGTATAGTGTGGTGGCATTTTAGGTAGGGTTGATATATAGTGTTATGGTTATACAGCAACTGCTATGTCACGTAATTGAATTTATCTTATTATATCCGTAGCAACACGCAGCCTGTTTTTGTGACACAAGGCAGGTGTGAACAATGTATTGAATTGAAAAGTCAAGTATTTGTGCTTTTCAATTACATCAAGTGAAAAAAAAAGGAAGATCTTGCGTCATTTCAAGCTATTTAAGCTTTTTGCTGAAGTCAGGGAGATCAATGACCTGGATTCTTGATATGTTGCCCGCTTCCTCCCTCTCTTTCTGCGTGTTGTATCCCCAATTCACTGCCCCAAATGGCATCCAGAAACATCAGCTAAATAAAGTAGTTTAGCAACTAAACGTCATACGTGTTGGATAATCATTAGGACATGACTTACCCAGGTAGAGATTCCATCGGTCCAGTGCTGGCTCTTTGATGACATTCTTCAAAGTTGCAAGGCGGTCCTCCACGAAACTGGTTAAGATGCAACAGAGAGAAAAGGACTTGTCATGTCTAGTGGAGTACTGTACTTAACAGTTCAAAATTACTCCATCCAACGAAAAGAATAGGAACGCTTCAGGAAACTGTCGTTGTTTACTTTTTGAGTTTTAGGGTGATAATGTTACCCTGCACGGCGAAACTTGTAACTTGAAAAAATCAGATGGACTATACTTATCCATGTAATATTACAAAAGAACTTACGTAAAGAACCAAAAACCAGAATTAGTAAACGATTGCCATCTGATAAGTGTAAATAATTATTTCATTTGATTGCCATGCTTAATGTAAAGATAGCCCATCAATTCCAGCTGTAAAACAGACAGAAACATTTTTACTCGCTAAGTCCGAATAGTAAATTATTTCCCACCTAATTGTTAAGGGAGGCAATAAGCTAAACATTGTTGATCAGAACTAGTTCAAGAGAGAACGGTATAACATTTAAGCAAGGAGACAATAGGGACATACTGTAATGTCAAGCCTTGATGCTGCGGCATTTGCTGCAGTTGCTGGAGAACTTTTACCTTTGGACTGAAGCATGAGTAATTCACAGATTCAACAATAAACTTCTTAATAGGTGAAGAGGAAAAAATAAGTACTGTACCAACCCAGTGCCAAGGCCATATATCCTTTCGGAGGGAATCTCTATTCCAGCCAATTCTTTCAATAGTGCTTCAGCAAATCTGCCCTGAAAAGACAATAAAAAATTTGTTACTGGAGTATCAGCATTCTGTATTGCCTACACAGAACAGACAACCATGGAATAAAGACAACCATGTAATAAATATGAAATCTGTAGACACTGGAACCATCAGTCGATCATGTCCCATACAAAGAATGAAAATGGAATGGTTATGCCTGAACTATGATAGGTAGCATCATTTATATTAAAGACCACTCTGTTGTTCACAAGCTTCCCAAAATCAGTTTTCGGCACATCTCAGTATCGCCAGCCAACCAACACTCATTTGATATCCCATCTTGAAATGGTGGCCTCAAACCTATTGGGAGCTATGTGGGTATATCAGCATGCTCTGATGCTGGATGTTGGTTTGACATGGCCGACTTATTCTAGTGCCGAATAAACATATTCATCCAATATCATGTAAAAACACACACCGAAAATTGGCATACACATGCAGATGAATCAACATTGTAGCCAAATATCATGCAAAGAACTGACCAGATTTGGCATAAACACACAGGAATTAACATCGCAATCCAATATCACAACAAATAAATCGGCATGGAGCAGATGCATGATCACTGTGGCATCTTCTCCAATTGGAGCTGCGAACAGATGCTGGTGGTGCTGTACCGACCAAGAGATGATGGCTCGGAGACCACTTATTGAAGCATCGGGGAGGCCACAGAACAGTGGTGGAGATGAGTTTCATGCTAACTATCTTGAGCAGGAAGACCGGAACCATACGCAGGAACATTGATGTATATCTTAATGGATGGAAGCAGATTGAAGAGAAGAGTGGAGGAGCAGAGCTTGCATTCATGGTAGTGGGTGAGCCACTCAGCTGCACAGGGAGTACATTCCCAAAACCCTATCTTTGGACACGAGGCCAGTTGGGCCAAACCAGCCCATTCACATCTCTTCCCTTCCTATTTTTAATATTTTTAATTTAAAACAAATCCACATGCGTTCCTCTTGGACATTTTCTATACTGTTGTTTAATGATTATTTTCTATACTATTGTTTATGAATCAAAGCAGGGTGGATGAAATGGCGACAAGCATCTGTCATTCTTTGTGATAAAAAGGTCCCACAAAAACTAAAAGGTAAGTTATATAGGACGGTGATTAGACCTGCGATGTTGTATGGAGCAGAATGTTGGCCCACTAAAAAACAACACATCCAGCAGATAAGTGTCACAGAGATGTGTATGCTACGGTGAATTTGTGGGCATACAAGAAGGGATCGAATTTGGAATGAGGATATACGCGATAGGGTAGGAGTGACACCGATTGAAGAGAAGCTTGTCCAACATCGACTAAGATGGTTTGGACATATCCAACGGAGGCCTCCAGAAACATCGGTGCATAGCGATATTCTAAGATCTATCGACAATACTAGAAGGGGCAGGGGACGACCAAAGTTGACATGGGAGGAGGTAGTAAAAAGAGACTTGAAAGATTGGAATGTATCTAATGATTTGTCTCTAAATAGGACTACGTGGAAATTAGTGATCCACGTGCCTGAATCATAATATTTCTTTTAAGCATTTTTTCCTTTACCTTTTGGCTCATGCAATTTTTATTGAGTTTCATCTCTAGTCTACCCCAACTTGCTTGGGACAAAAGGCTTAGTTGTTGTTATTGTTGTTGTTGTTGATTGTCCCTTCACATATTAAACCTTCTGCCTGTATAGGACATGTACAAATTTATTGGTCCAAGTAAACTTACGTACATATTCAAGATTTCGATACAAAACATAATATCCAATATATCACCTGAAAGCTGAGGCAATCCAATTGAAACCAGTATCCACTATTTAGAAGCTTGGTTTCATGAACATGTATTTCAAAAAAAAATATGTAACCATGACACAGAAAATAAAATGGTATGTAAAGTTAGTGGTCAAATATACGATGTACAAGTGAGGTACCTGTTTTGTAGTCACTATGTAAACTTCTGAACTTGAAAATTTTAATGCATCAGCTGTCCCGGGATAAAATCTGCAGTTCAGTAGAATTGTGAATAATCAGTTCCACGTGATGCTTGGTTCAATATGTAATGAACATGAGACACAGTCATTATAATTAACATGTGAGTAATTTCATCAATGATTGAACAGCTTTGTTGTCAGTGCATGTCCGCATCACTTATACCTTTTCCGATATATATATATAAGTGGTAACAGAAGGAGAGTGGCAAAATTTTGGATATAGCACAAACTCTGATGCCTCAAGTATTAATTATGCATACAGAGTTTGAATCAAGTTACACTGTAATACACAAACAACCAGCAGCACACCAAAGCACATATGCACGAGCACACATAGAGCCAGATCTAGGGGCTGCAGGCATGGAGCCATAATTGATAATTTTGAGATCAATGGTCAATTTTCTTTTGAAGTGTGTAATTGGTACTCTGTTATTTATCCTAAAGGTTATACCATATGGAGTTAATATAAAATAGGAAGTGATTTAGTTATTTCCACTTGCATGCCATGATACTTCTGGCGGTACTTTCCTAAGCCATCTTTGCACTCTTCATAAGGGATAAAAGGGAACTATGATAAAGAATGTATCATGTATGCTGGATCCATGTGGTTATAGCCTGAAAGTGTTTCTGAAAGTTTCACATGTTCCTCTCAACTTAGGACTGAGTCCTAACATATCTAGAGATAACTGGCTCTCCCAGTGGAGCATACCTTCCAAGTTCCAACACTGGATCGGAAAGTGTTTAGTTAAATCTATCTTGGTTTCTCTGAAACTATATCAGTTATACCAAAAAAAAACATACACTAATTATTTCATGTATCAATCACCTGTTAGCGCCTATCCAGCCTGACAAATCATTTTCAATCCAGTCATCCCTTACGCGGCCAAAGAGATCAACTAGCGAGTCCCTATCTTCATTCCATTCAGACATGATGGTGGGCTTCAGTTTTAACCAGTTCTCCAGTATTTCTCGGACGCTAAGCCCATCTGCAACCTTGCACATATAACCTAGATATTAACATCAATCAAGCTTGAACCATATGCCTCTAGTACAAAATAAACAGTAGTATCATTGCATCTATTACTGAGACATTACCAATCCTCTTTGAATGGACTGGAGTATTGAAGAACTTACCGATGATTGCCAAGCAGAGGGTATCCGGGTCTCAACAAGCAGCCTAACAAGCAACAGATTCTCATATCCTGTTTCCACCACTGGACGAAGCTGCAACAGTGGAAAATATTCTAAATTAGTATTGACGCGCGGTCACTAAACATATGAAGGGGAATCTTATGCTCCTTACAAAACTCTGTTTTATACTTTTATGACAATCAGCATAAGCCACTAAGTCTTGGGTTTTACATTATTGAATTGGCCACAGATATTAGCATGTTGATTACCTAGGCACTTGAGATGAATGTGTGGATACTGTAGATAGAGGCTGAACAGAGACAGCTGGAAGGAGCATTGGCGACAGAGAGAGCTGCAGATGTAAGGGGAAAGTTTCTCCAAAGGAAGTGCTTTTCACTGAGTTGATTGGTTAAAAAATTTAAGCTAATTCTTCCACTATTAACTAGATGTCGTGCACTGTCACAGACATTGAACAAGGAGCAAGAATTGACATGAGGGCTCAGTACTTTGGGACAAGGCATCAAAAGACATAAGGAAGTCAACTACATCAGCATGCTGCACTTCGTGCCAACTCTTTAGTGTATTATGCAAAACTAATCCGTCATACCATCTGCAGTCTAATTTCTTTTAATTTTCCTCATATTTTACCATGCTATTGCCTGCTACGGTTAGCAAATGACTTCACTTAAGCTTTCCTTCTCTTTTGACAAGTTATTGTCTGCTAAAGTAAGCAAATCACCAAATTATTTAGCACTCATACCACATTGAAACTATCAGTGCCAGCCCAAGCATATTGGAAAATTGAATGCCAGTACAAGGTACTCCCTTTCAATACTTCAACCATTAATATATGTGAAAATATATTGAACGACTACATGAAAATAATTCTATTGGATTTATCTTGCAAAATCCATTCACAATATGAAATTTTTTATAAATTTTGTTGGTATATTATGATAGGAATATTAGTAGCTACGGCAATATCAAGAAATTAACGCATGGCCAGCATAACAATACGGACGTGAATTGCAAGGGTCAAATGTGGGTGTGTGGGAACCAAGTGGGCTTACAGTGTACATTTGCTCCACGATCCACTCCTCCATGGCAGCATCGACCTGCTCAAACACCCACGGCCATCTCACCTTCGCAGCCTGCCAACCAAAACCAAACCAACAAAGAAAAAGTTACATACCAGTGCAAACAAATACATGTATGGATATAGGGATGGGAACAGGGCGGGTCGGCCAACTGAAGGTTGACCTGCCGAAAGTTTTTGGCACCAATGGGGTAAGGGGTTGGCCCTGAAAAACTTAGGGCCAAAAGGGACAAAAGTTACAAAACCCACTTGAATCATTGGATCCAAACCGTTGACCAGCCTTTTTAGTTTCTTCCTTAATTCTAAGTCTCTTCTCCTCAAGTTCCCATCTCATGTTCAATTGTCAAATCAGTGACATGTTGTTACCCGATACCCCAATATCTCTTCCTCTCCGCTGCTAGAGTGACCATGATGTGGAGGTCGCGGCGCGCTTCCATGGTGTCTAGGTCTGCAAAGGCGCTCGGCTACGGCGTCCAGGCTGGCGGCAGCTCAGGTTGCGGCCCGCGGCAATGGCGTTCACGCCTGCAGCGTCGCGGGCTGCAGCATGCGGCCACGGCATCCATCATGTCATTTTTCGATTCGTTCTTTCTCCTCTGCAAAACTGCAATCGTGTTGCCTAACGAATCGGGGTTCCGTGATTTGTATCCCTCTTTATCCTTCCCAAAATTACAAGAGTTCTCAGATCCGTTGGTGCTCTGCTTAGCTTGCTCGTGCAACTTGGCTTAAACGTATCGAGTTCGTGAAGATTTTGCCGGAAAAACCGCAGGCAATTAAACATACGGATTTCTTGTTTTCTTGTATTTAAAGTGTAAATTCTCCACGAAACAAGAAGTAGGAGGAGGCAGGGGAGGAGGCGACCTTAACGGCGGAGAGGGAGCTCTCGCCGCAGCTATCGCAGAGGACGCCGTCGAAGTCGAGCGCGTACAGGTGGCCGCCCATCGCGCCGGCCGGCCTTCCCTCCCTGCCTCCTCTCCTCTGCTCGGCGCGACCAAATGGGATGGGGATTTGATTTTCCTTGGGAAGGTGCGGTTTGGACTTGGAGTTTAGGAGGTTTTGGATTAGGAGGAACGGGGAAAATGACAACAGGAGAACTCCGCTCCGCACAAAAAACGAATGCTAGTCGAGTGAGGATTTTTGCACGTGGGGCCGGCCGTATACACGCACTATTTTTAAAATTCAAAAGTTACACACTAAAATTTTAAAAAATCTAAAAAAATTCATGACATACGTGTTATGGGAAGACGTATAAATCTATAAATTCTGATGAAAAAATATGACTATTTGCAACTTATGCAAAAAATACAAAAAAAATATTGTACAATAGTGAATAGTAGTGTATGAAAAATAATATACGTTTGTTATTTTTCAAAGACCATAAATGGACATACTTTTCACCAAAATTTACCGTTGTATACTTCATCCCACAATATACATGTGTAGTTTTATTCTAGATTTTTTGTGAGGTTGAAAGTGACCAAACTTAATGAGTGCACATGCCTCTATGTGCACCTTTGTACTTTTTAGGGTGACCCAACGGTAGATTTTCCTCTCCACAGCTTTGGGTGTGCTGCCTATGGCTACCCGACCCGCTACGAGTAGGTATGATTTTTCGTGTATGAATAAAACTCATAGGTAACCCGATTACTCGTGGGTAGAACATGAGAATGACTTTGTGCCCATGCGTTACCCATGGACTACTTGATTAGTATTGATAATTAAATAAATAATTTTTATCTTTTCAAAGTTACTGTTGGATTAATTATTTGTCTCTCGAAAAGTTACTAATGTACCAATTATTCATGTGTATCATGTTGAGATGTTGTCAACTTGAGATGACCCGATGGGTACCTATTGGGTGTGGGTACCCATCGGGTTTAGACAAGGGTTGGACTGAAGAACTATGGGTATTTTTGTGGGCAGGGTGGCAGGATACTCATGGGTTTGGGTATGGGTTCAGTATAGCTAGACCCGGGTCGACCTGACCCAACTACCATCTTTAGGTGTCCTGGCATGATCTCTCATCTTTGAGAAACCGACGGGAGCTCTGCCTTTTCGTAAAGAAGAAATAGGTTGCCCAGTTAATTAGCGAAAATTGGACGAGATCCAGTACAATAGGCTAAAACTACCTAGCTAGATTATGTCTAAACCATTGAGGCTGTGTGCATCATCTTGATGTAGAGAAGGCTGGACAATCAATAAATTCTTTGTTTTAAATTTTCTTTTTGAAAAAAAACTAGGTCTGATGCATCAAAGACCAACAACACAACAAAACCCCACAAGCGAATGCACCACCAAATGGACACTGGAGGACCATACTATGCAAGCCCACAACCTACCAGAACTAACAATCACATCCAATAGCACGCCACAAACCCTATGAGAATCCGGACTTAGCTTTCAGACCCCCTCTACGTATCATCATCAGTTTAGAATCAAGCTGATGAACATAGCCAAAATAATAACATTACCCTTCAAATTTATTACGACATAGTCTTGATGATAGAGGCAACATGGCTTTAACAGAGTACTCGGTCATATGACCATTACAAATTATAAAGCAGCGGAAAGAAAGCGATAAACTGGAAGGCTTCATCTCAGCACGGACAATCAATGGAGTTCACATGACCTCACTCCTCGGGATCATCGTAGTAGTAGTCACCGTCGGCACCTTTTGCAGCATAGTCATCTGTCCACCATTAGAACGAAACATGTCAATGAGTACTTCACGTACTCAGTAGGAAAACACCTAAACCAATGTATATGAGGTTACAAATGAAGGTTGTATGGCTGTTTTGCATAAAAGCAATTTATGGTTGTAAATACTATGATAATTTCAAAGGCGGTTTTGATATAAAATGAGGTTTTTATCTTAGGGGTATTTCTCGTAAATGTGAGGGTACATGACCAACACATACGAGTAAGGCATCCGGTTTAGAACTCGTCCATAGGTTCCAACCACTTAATCACAGTTCTAGAACTGGGGTAGAGAGAAATAACAAGGGGGAGAAAAACAAGTTATTTTCATCAAGAATGAGTTATGTGACATCACTGATCATGAATACGGCTAATCGATTAGTTTTACCCACATGACACAATCATCCTCTTATGCCAACTGATCGGTCTTGTACACACGCCCATCGGTGTGTCGGCAGGGTGACCGTGACAAGATCTTTTAGCCAATCTCCCATCGATCCGACATGCCTACCAGGTCTGACACGGAGTTGAGAGTATGTCCCTACCCTCCGGCCTCCCATCCGCGCCGAGGTCCTCGTAGTTACATCCACCCTTCTGTGGTATGGCGATGTCGACAACTAAACTCAACTAACCTACTCAATCAAGCCAGTGCCCATATAGCATGTGGTCATACTGTATTCATACTTATCAAAATCATGATTTTAGCCTTATTTGATACAGACGACCAATGGCTTCCTCAACTCGTGAGGAACGACCATTTGCTCTTTCAACTCAGGATTCAGCTGTAGCCCGCATCTTTTAGATGGTAATTTTCACCTAGAGTAGAAAATGAAGAATAGAGAGCGAGGAAGGGAACAATGGGAATCCACCCTAGCTCAACGAGCTTAAAAAGGTTTCAATGATAGCAACATTGATCCAAAGATCATTCCTCCATGGAGGCAAGTCAAAACATCCTAGGGATAATTTAAATATAACTAAGCAATATCTCTACTCTATTCTGAAATATTAAAATAATCTATTTAGGGTATCAAGTAAAAGGGCGACAAACGGATATGGGTACATGTGTGTCAATCGACACGCTAGCTATGGAGATAACACAACATGCATATTTATAAACAGTAAAAATATAATTAATTTAAAAATATAGGATCAACATGATCAAGAAGAGAGGACATGCTTTTGTTGTCAATTTGTTGAACTTCGAAGTCTGGTCCGGCGTCGGTGTCGTCACTACTTAATCGTCGTAACACAAAAATAAAGAGACAACAACAAATAACCATTTCACAAACAAGAAAAACGACTGCAAAAGATGATGAAAATCAACGACTGATAAAAAGTGTCGAAGGTTGAAGATGATCCTTAATTTGGGGTCTCCTAAAGAGGGGGTCGTAACCGTATATAATAGTAATAGTCGTAACCGTATATAATAGTAATAAGTAAATAAATAAAATATTAGAGTAATATTTAAAGTAAAATAACATGTGTGCACCAACGTTGAACGCGCGCCCGCGTATGTGCCAGATGAGATCTGCGATGGGGATTGACTGGTCACCGTTGTTTGTCAGCGTATCCAAGTCAACAATGAAGGCCTCCCAAGAGGGATGCTAGCTTCCCGATCTCTCGAAGCCGTCCGAGTCGTAGTCGAGGACGGGTAAGAGGGACTCGATCGTGCCAGCCAGTCGGGATCCCTGCTCGACGAGTGAAAACCCATGCGCGAACAGCAGATCTGATTTCGGCGTAGCCCCATCCCTGGGGAGAGGAGCTGAAGGTGCGGACTCAGGGGTGAATCCGAGTGGAGATGTTGGCGAAGTCTCCGTTGATCGGCGGGGAGCCGAGTCATAGAGGTGAAGCTTGCCGATCTTGTCAGCGATGAAGTCTAGCTTTCCAAATCGGAAAAGCTATCCTGGATCAAGGACAACGCCCAGGGAAGCGAATCTCATGATGCTGCCCGAAACGAAGCCGCCGTTGTTGTTGACGAAACCCATCTGGATCTGTGTGGATGGATCTATGCGCACAGCCCCTACCTGGCGCGCCAACTGTCAGAGTAATAATCCGGCAATACTGAATATGGGGCAGCGTACGCACAGCAGATCTAGATGGGTGCACACGGGAGATGATATTTAGACAGGTTCAGGCCCTCGAGAAGAGGTAATACCCTACGTCCTGTGTTTGGTGGCTAGTATTGCTTGAATCCCGTATGAGAATATGAGAGCGTATCAAAGCTTATGAGAACTTGCCCATCAGGGGATCCCTACCTGGCCTTATATAGACAACCAGGGTAGGGTTACAAGAGTCCTGATCGGTTTACAGATTAGTTTCCTAATTAGTTACAACAGAATCCGGGATTGCTGGATGTATGTTTATCCTTGTCTTGTACTCCAAGTTGATGAGGCGCCCCCGTGTAGAAGTCAGACTCCGAGTAGTCGGCCTGGCCCACCATATGCCCGGATGGCCAGCTTTGTCCTCCTTGACGATACCCGGGTGCCATGTCATCGTCACTCGTGCACGCGGGAAAATCGCGGTCGTGGAAGCGGAAGAGTCGCGCCCCTCTGATGTCCCACTTTATGAGACAGGGGAGGGGGGACCGCGGTCCACTTCACCCCCATTCGTATTGACACTTAGCCTTCTTGCGCCCTGCTTGCCTCTTCACCTTCCTTACGCTCCGCCATCTTTGAGAGCACCGCCGCGACCCGAGAACCCTAGTTCCGATTCGTCAGCACTGGATGCAATCTCCCGCCTGGGCAGTAGATCCAATTGAAGAGGAGGACACGCTGGTGTGGTCACTCCTTGAAGAAGAAACCTCCTCCCTCAGCCCAATGGCTCCTTGGACAAAGTCGACGGTGACCGAGGCCCGGCTGAACACTTTGGTGACCGCGGGCATGCTGCCAGCGAAGGAGCTAGTAGAGTGGCGCGCTGCTAGCGGGGAGGAGTTCTCCACCCGGAACACCGGTGAGATCATGGTCCAATCCGCCTTCTTCCACCGGGGGCTCTCGGTGCCGGTCCACCCCTTCCTCCAGGGGCTTCTTTACTATTATGGACTGGAGCTCCACAACCTCAACCCCAACGGCCTGCTTCACGTCTCCACCTTCATCACATTGTGTGAGTGCTTTCTCGAAATCGAACCACATTTTGCACTGTGGAAGCACATGTTCATCGTGAAGCCGCAGCCGAGCAAGAGCAGTCCGGCCGTGGTGGGGGGTGCCGGCTTGCAGTTGAGGTCTGGGGCCGTCAAGCACTACTTGGAGCTCTCCTTCCAGACTTCCAACAAAGGATGGCACTCGGATTGGTTCTACATCTCCAATCCGGTGCCATATCTTCCGAGGTTCGGGTTTCAGCCTCCCGAGGTCCGGTCGAGCTGGACCGACCTGCCGCTGGATTGGGAGCAGCCCGGGGTCTTGGTGCTTATGGGGGCTCTCACCGAGGCGCTCCAGGCCGACGTCTCCGGAATCATCGTGGTGTCCACCTTCATCCGTCACTAAATCCAGCCGGCGAAACTAAGGGCGCACCCGATGTTCCAGTACACCGATTGCCAAGACGCGACCCGAGAGTCGTTTGATGAGCTTCCAGAGTGCGAGGTTGGGCACCGGGTCAGAAGGCTGATGGCCCAGGGGACGGATCTGGACATTTCTAGGCGGCCACCTCCCTTCAGCCGCGCCAACCCACCGACTCGGGTAAGCGACCACTGTCTTGTCTTTGTCATTTGTGATTCGAGTTTCGGCAGGGTCTTTACTTGGATTGCATTTTGCGCTTCCCAACTCTACAGGATCTGTTCGGGTTCTATTCCTCAGCTCCTCTTCCAGAGAAGGAGGTATGGAACCAGCCTCAATATGCCGATGTTCCCAGCAGTGGTCAGCCGCCGCAGGGAAGCGCCCGGCCGTCGACAGGGGAGGCATCTGTTGTTACGGCTCCTCCTGAGGAAGAATCTTAGGAGGAAGAAGATGACGTTCCCCTTTGCATGCAGCAAAGGAGGAGGGCCGCCGGCGTAGTCTTGGGGTGACAGGCTGGCTCTTCCGCCCCGCCTGCCCCGACAGTTCTAGCCGCCGCCGTTGAGGAAATTCCCCAGGCGGCTGGTGATGAAGTCCCCCCAAGTCGGGGGGAGAAAAGGACCGCTGATGCTTCCTTTGGGGGGCAGGGCGATTCTTCGGCGTCGCCAACTCTGGCAGCCGCTGCGCCAGGGTCGCAAGCCCTGAGGCCCATGAAGAAACGCGTCCCTGTTCCCCGATCCACCAGGTAGGCCCCCGAGTGAACTTCTTTTTGTTGGTTTTGTCTCTAGAGCTAATCGAGCCTGGGTTTTTCTTGTAGGACACAAAGGTTGGGGGATATCCCAAAGGTCCCGCCGAGTGCCCCGGGGTCCAGCCAAAGGGGAAACCAGTCGGAGCCGGATGCTCGGCCTTCTTCTCCTTCCCGGGCGGCCGCTGTTCCTTCGCCGCAGCTTTCTCCTGGACGAGACAACGCGCCCCCGGCTCCTTCTGCTGCTCCTCAGCCGGAGGAGCCCAGCGCCGGAGCGCTGGCCCCAACTGCGTCTGCGGAGGCTAGCACGAGTTCGACGGGGGCGGCCGCTGCTCTTTCGCCTAGGCTTTCTCTCGGACGGGACGGCGCGCCCTCAGCGCCGGAGCGCCGGACCGCAGGGGCAACCTGGTGCTCTCGACGGTGGAGGTTGACATAGGTCGCGTGCCTCCTCCTCTGCCGGGGTCCGAGCTGGCAATCCAGCCGCTGCAAGTCCGACAAACGGACCCCGCGTGGCTGGGTGTAGTCCTCCGGGAGATTGACGATGTCCGGGAGGTAGAGGAGTGGGGCGAAGCAATGGACATCACCGCCCAGCTTGGCGAGGCGCTCCCGTGGCTGCTGAAGACGGTGAAGGAGAGTGCCAACATGTTGAACGGCCGACTGCGGCCGTTGTTGCAGGTAAGGCCTTTGCCTTTGCCTTTCTGTTTTTGTTTCTTCTTTCTTTACCTGCAAGTGTGCCAATGGTGCACCCACTGGGGAGTAGCCCCCGAGCATCTGCCTGACTGTCTCAGTCGGGCGGAAGCTCTTTATTTGCCTGTAGATCTTGTAGTGGGTGCACGATCAGTGCACCCATTGGGTGTAGCCCCCGAGCCTCCAGCCGAGTGGAACAGTCGGGCGGAAGTTCTTTGTCGGCTTTGTTGATTTCACATTGGGGGCACGGACAGTGCACCCAATGGGTGTAGCCCCCGAGCCTCCACTTGGTTCATGGAACCGAGCGGAGGGTCTTGGCAAGTGCCTCGAGTAGCTGACGTCCTCTGTTATTTCTTGAAGAGGTTAACCGGTCGGTCTAAGGACAAGACCGAGTTCCTTTAGGAGCAGCTCCTAGCCTTCGAGCGACTCGGCAAACGCAAGGTCAAGTGGGACAATTTGAAGGGAGAGCTATCGGTGACGTAGGAGGTTGCTCGAACTCGAGGGGTTGAGATCGCCGCTCTGAAAAGTGGCATCTCCCAAGAAGCCGCCCAGGCTCGAGGTAAGGACATCGACATTCTTTGATTGCTTGTTGGTTTTTGTCACACCCCGATTGTTCAGAACCTGAAAATTAGGGCCGACAAAAACTTTTTGCGTTAATAATGGTAATCACTTCATCGAACCTAGTTAAAACCTCGTCGTTCCCCTCGTAACTCTAGCGTCGGTTGGTTCATCCTTCCTTTCCGACGCGTGTCCATCTCTCCACCAATCCCAATCCTATGACCCCTGACGTAAGGCGACACCGTCCTTCTCTTCTCCGTCAGACACAAATTCTCGGAAACCTAACTCGCCGAGACCCTGTTCCTCGGCACGCTGCGTTTGATCCTGTTGACATTCCTATGTATATATGGATATACGAGTGACATTTCTCGAACCCTAGCCTACCATACCTCTTCTGCATATTCCGACTTTATCGCCACCCAGTATATGCTAAAACTTCTAAGTGTATGTATGTACATACACTCCGAGCTCTCGCCCAATTCCTTCGAACAGAAGGGGAATCTAAGATCCAAACTCCTGATTCCTTTTTCGTCCTATCCAAATCAATTCCCTCTAAAACCCTAATCATCGTTAGCTCTGCCACAGTCCTATGCACATATGCGAGCATGCCGGCAATACTTTCCCAAACCCCATGCCCTTCTTACATCTTTCTTCTCCGGCCTATTGTGGAGATATCCAGCATGCACTGCACTCATATGTGCGCGTGCATGTCACTCTACTCCCTTCCTCTCGAGCTACTGATTCAAATCCTATCTCGACCGTATGACCTAAGCCCCTTCCCCCTACTCGGACTCTCGTGCCCCTAGTTCCCAACCTTTGTTAATATCTTGGGCATGAGGAAGACAGCACCGAAATACATACCCCAAACCCTAATTTCATATTCGAAAGCTTTTCTCCTTCCATCTGCTCGCAAAACAGCTCCAAAAATAAATTGAGGTGAAATCGTATGAAGATCCTCAGCTCAATTTTGGCCTAATACAATGAAGTGAAGTATAAAATATTCTGACTAGACTAAACTTAAATTCTAAGTATGGCTTAATTTTCCAACTAGGTTGAGCATTCAAAACTTCTCAAAATTTTCTAGAGAATCCTTTTTACCCGTTTACCATATAGATGAAATAACCCCATACTAGTATCCTTAAAGTTTCGCATCAAGAATTCGTGCAAACAACTGAGGACTTCTCTGCTCCATTCCCTGTTAACCTCCCCCTTCTTTCCACTATGCTCACTCCAACCTTACCAACCGAACAGCCTAGAACTCCCTTACATGTGGGCCATGACCCACACATCATACTCCTACAACTCTTATCTTGTTTTGCTAAGGCCACCCAAGGTGCACCAACCGACCTCTCCTCTGCCAATGCACTGTTGCACACTGCCACACCTCCTGTTTTCCCTGAACACGTTGCCCTGCAGCTCCACACTTTACGCATGTCTAGCTCACAGCCAGTCCCATCTCCATGTTGCTCCTCTCAAAATATCTGCGTTCGCCCCAATCTTCTTCCCCGAGCTCCACAAACCGGAGTAGCTCAATCCAGCTCCTCACTCCCTCTGCTCATCTAAACTCCATTGCGAGCTACCCTGTCCCCAGCCCGAGCACCAAGTCCAAGCTCCCTCTGTTCATCCCCATCCCCCAGTCCTTCTTCCTCCCCAGAGCCAAGCTCCTTCTCCCTCCACTCTTCCCTGCTCCGCAAGCCCGAGCTGCTCCCCATGGCCTCTCAACCGAGTTTCCCCTGTCCAAGCTACCCGAGCACTCTTCTTCCCCTGACCTTTTCAACACATCGGCCAACTCCTCTTCCTTCCAGACTGGAGCAAGCCAAGCTCCTCCTCTGGATGCGGCATCTCCTCTCCAGCACGTGCTTGCCAATGTCGCGGTCCCCGACGAAGCCCCTGCCGTCAACGACCACAAGCCAAGGAAGCTCCAGCGCCGGCCGCTTCCCATTTGCTCCGACATCCCTCCACCGCCCGAGAGCATCTCCGAGCCCCCGCCGACTGGTCTCCTCGAACCCTTCGCTGGCGGGTCACTGGTGCCCTTAACCACCGCCGCCGTGCCCCGGTCGCCACCCGCCTCGCCCAAGGGGGCTGGCACCACCGTCGCCCCAAGCCTCCAAGGACCGCCGGAGCATCGACCCATTCGCCGCCGTCGCCACGAAGCTCGAGCGCCGCCACCGCCTGTTGGCGGAGAAGCTTCCGACCGCCGCCATGGGAGCTCCGTTCCCCTCTGCCCCGGGCCGCCTTGCCACCTTCCCTGCGCCGTCGCTCCAACACCACCATTCCGGCCGCCGCCAGACGCAAGCCCTCCCCGTCGGCCACGGCAAGAACCCCGGCCACCAATCCCTTTTCCCCGGTGAAGACCCAAACCGCCACGACGTTCTTCTGCTCTCTGTTCTTTATTTTATTTTCGTTTTTTTCTTTCCCTATTAAAGGAGCTGAGCTCAGTGCCTCAAACAGCCCATGCTCGCACACACACGACTAACCACCACTACCCCGCTTATTAGCTGCTAATCGCATAGACTTCGGACCCATTAACATGGTGCTGTCAGTGAAATCCACGTTTAGTACCGAGGTTAATCCGTGAAGTCTAACTAATCGGTGCAGTCAGGATTAGACAGTCAAGTGTTTTCGGACGGCATACCTGATATGGAGCAAATAGCTAATTGGAGCTAAGCGTGGTCACGACAAGTAAATGCTCTAGTCCATGGCATTTGATGCTAGAGATTGAGCTACCAGATGTTAGATGAAGACTAAATTAAATTAGGGTCCATAGCCAGTAACTAATAACTACTACCGTTAACTCATGATTGGTTTAGCCGCTCCCGGACGTTAACAAAGTTTTGGCGCCTACACTGAATTCTCTACCCATAGCCGAACCTGATAAATAACTGGTTCGCTACGTCTTCCCAGGCATCGCTAGAGAACCGACGAGTTTAGGTTGAAACCAATGTCCCCAACCTACCCCCAACCACTACGAAGTATATGCATGTACATATGTACGCAGCTTCGCTAATACGATTCTGGGTAAAACAGGTCCTGTATCCATCATGTAAAATCCGGAGCCCCATCTTGTTCCAGTCCCACTTCAGTTCGAGTGATAATTCCAAACCTAGTAGTACGAAGCCCCGGGAGCAAGATACCCGATATAGCTTAGCCCTAGCAGGCGTCCTGCGTTTCCAAAGTATGCTTAAACCCGTATTGTGTTCCCAATGATATAAAGAAAATAAAGAAACCCTAGGATATGAAGTACCGTGAGCGGACGTCTCCCGCCAAGCTAACGCAGAGCACCCAACCCTAGCTCTACCAACTGCTTAAAATCAAATGGCCAATCAAACGCGTTATGATTTCATGTGTTAAAGTTTCTTATTCAATGTTATTTGGCTCTTCCTCGCAACGTTGTTTATTCGCTGTCTTTGCGACGTGTAGTTTTGACGTTACGACGAATCGCGCGAGGAGTTCTGGGAGATGGCCGTATCAAGTTCAAGACCGAGACCCGGTCGATAGTGCCAGGCAAGCATTCCCACCTTGACCATGTTGAGATCCTATATTTGTGAAGTTAATTATTTTGTTTATGAAATTGCATGCTATGTGGGTAAAATCATTATTTTATGTAGTCCTAGCTATTCCTATTAGTTGCACGGCTTAGGCCCGATATACCATGACCTTGTAACCCTAGTATTAAGTGCTGATCATTGGACGATCGGCAATTTAATTAGGAGTATAGGCGATAGCCCTGCTTAGCCCTGCTGTAGTATAAACTAAGTTTTACCGATACGATGGGATTGGGATCAAAACCCTCGGTTTGTTATACATTCCGAGGGAATCTTTTAAAATGAAAGGTTTGCTAAAATCTCAAATGAAAGTGATGGAGGTTTTGGATTCGGGCGGGAATGCTAAGGGTGTTATGAGGAGGTAGAGTAGCCGGTTGCTACTTGCGGAAGGAATGGTCGGGTAGCCGGTCGCTACCCGTGTAGTTGGTTGGTTATGGAGTCCCGCTCGAATTGGTTAAGGACCGAATCTAAGTGCCGCTGAATCAGTTCCCCCACCGTACGTCCACATGTCCTTTATGGGAAGGACTGGACCTGGTACCCCGTCTAATGCCGGAGCCCGGAACCGTGGGAAGTTAGGGAGAAGTGCTAGTGGATTCGGGAATCTCTAGAGGATCTCCACGGGACTGCGTAGGGGAAAAGCTCTTCGTGAGTCTCACTTTGTCGTGGGGGTAAAACTCAGTAGAGTCCTACAAGGTACGTGGAACATGGTCCGACACAAAGGGGGAGAGTCCCACTTTTGTCATCCGAGATGCAAAAGGTTGGGTAGTCCTCCTAGCGAGTCCGGCTCTAGTGTGAACACGGGCGAAAGGTCTCGTTGTAATATCCCTGTCAGTATACGTCGCGAAGTATACCCAGGGTGACTTACATCTTGTGGGTAAAACCGTACCACCTCTGCAGAGGGTTAAAATCTATTCGAATAGCCGCGTCCTCGGTCATGGACATGAACAGGTAAGACCACACATTGGTTAGACTGAGTTTGTTTGTGAAAGCTGGGAAATGGGATTAAGGACGTGGGCATGATGTGTCCACAGTGAGCAGTTTAAGCTACGGTCTGGTAGTGAGGAACTGCAGAAGAGGAAACCTAGCCCGGGCCGTGAGGCGGTAGCGCGGGTAGGTGGTGAGGATTGTTCGAGGCGGTAGGTGGAGCTACCGGCCTCTAGCTGACGACTGTTTTGCTGGATCATCCAGCACCGAATACTGTCTCGACAGAGACAAAGTTGCTTTGCATAAATGCTTTCGAATCTACTATTCAGTATTTCGAACAATAACTTACATTTCCGCACAATTCGCAACTTAGGGTAGAGCTATTCCTTGATCTAATCCCTGCATGAAGTATTGCCGTATATTTCCTCCTATGGGAATAGCTTGCGAGTACATTCCATGTACTCACCTGGCTTGTTGATTTGGCCAGACGAAGGAGACGTCAAGTCCGAAGAAGCTTACGATCGCGAAAGCTAGGGCGTAACCCCAGTCAGTTGCCTGTTGGGTATGGCATATTGATGGGTCACCTCACCGTTGAATTCCGCTGCAAGCTTATAGCCGTTGGGCTACAGGTATCAGATCATCGACCTTATCAGTCTATTTAATTGTTTACGCATGTATGACAATGATATACAGGTTAACTCGTGTGTATCGGCTACTGATCCAGGGACCGATACAGTAATCACGAGGGAGTTCCCGGCCTTAAAACCGGGGGCGTTACAGTTTTCACCGTGCTAATTTGTTTACTGCAGCGGCCGAGGACGAGGCCTCTAGACTCAAGGCAGAGCTTGAGGCAATGAAGGCCCGTACCGATCAACTCGCCTCCGCAGAAGATAGGGCCGCCCGGCTTCTGGAGGAACTCAGGGCGGAGAAGGCCCGAGTCGAGCAGCTGGAGAAGGAGGCGACCATCATGGACGGTAGCCTGAGGCGGGCTTTTGAAACCATTGAGTCGGCGAACGAAAGGGCCGCAGACTCCGCCGCCGGTAAACCATGGACTCGGGTCTTAGTTAGTCGGGGTCTGCCGTATGTCCTGCTAACAGCTTTGTTTTGTCTCCACAGTTTTCCAGAGACGTCTCCAGAAGGTCGGCGAGATGGCTGAATCATTGAAGGCGGCGGGTCGGATAGCCTGTGACACCTTCTGGGAAGATGACCCGGTTCCAGACCACGCGGAAGTGATCACGGAACGACTTCGACAGGTGCTCGACCAGGCGAAGAGGCTAGAAACAGAGGCCTCGCGATCTGGAGCCATGGTGGCGCTGGCGGTGGCTAAGTCCCACTATCTGCTGCTCGACATGGAGGCGATCGGGGAGGGGTATGCCACCGACATTCCGGATGAAGAAGTTCCGGGGCTGATGACGGTCGTCGAAGCTACAGCGAACTCCCTCATGGACCGCGCTGGCCTGTAGAAGTAAATGTGCAGAGTGCATGCATCAACTGCTCGGGAAGTCCGAGTGAACTTTTGTATAAAGCAGACATTGTAACAAACTTGGCTTTTAAAGTCTATCAATTAATTTCCTTCACACATGATTTGTTCGTGTGTATGTTAATCCGGTGCATGTACTCTTGCCGATCCGTCATAGCCCCCTTTGCGTAGAGATTGGCCGTGGGCCGTTTCCCGTGTGGCACAGGGTTGTGGCGTAAACTGGCGATCGAAAGCAAAGAGCTAACGACGGACTATATACACAGTACTAAAATGAGTTGTCCGAGTGAAAAAAGCCCGAGTGCGACTGGGCCCACCCAGAGGGTGTATGCGTGGCCGTGGGTGCGCATAGCGGGTCAGTCGGGAGCTGCGAACAATTTGTCAGATGGAGCGAAAGGTATTTATTCATTTGTCTGTAGTATTGAGAAATTCAAGCATAGAAATGACGTAGCTGTTCGATGTTTCATGCGTTGGTGATGATGTTGCTGTCGTGGTCCTTCAGTCGGTAAGCCCCCGGGCGTAATACTTCAGCGACCATGTACGGACCCTCCCATGGTGGTGAGAGCTTGTGCTTGTCTTTGTTGGACTGGACTCGGCGTAGAACCAAGTCACCAATGTTGAATAAGCGGCCGCGTACGTGCCGACTGTGGTAGCGTCGTAGGCCCTGCTGGTACTTGGCCGACCAAAGGAGCGCGACCTCTCGTGCTTCTTCAAGCTGATCAATGGCATCTTGTCTTGCTCTTTCTGACTCGGCTTTAGTGTAGGCGCGGATGCGCGGAGACCTGTGGTCCAAGTCAGTCGGCAGCACGGTCTCGGCTCCATAGACCATGAAGAAAGGCGTGTAACCGGTTGATCGGTTAGGCGTAGTCCGCAGGCTCCAAAGCACTGAGGGCAACTCGGCTGCCCATTTACCCGCGAACTTCTTCAGGTGCTGGAAGATCCGCGGCTTGATGCCTTGCATAATCAGGCCATTGGACCGCTCGACCTGCCCATTGGTGCGTGGGTGTGCGACCGTAGCGAAGTGGAGGCCAACGTTGTAGTCATCACAGAATTGGAGGAAGGCGCTACCGATGAACTGAGTGCCATTGTCTATGATAATGCTGTTAGGGACGCCGAACCGAAAGACGATATCCTGGAAGAATTCGGTGGCCCGTTCTACAGTGATCGTGGCAACCGGCTTGGCTTCAATCCATTTGGTGAACTTGTCGATGGTGACGAAGAGATGTGTGTAGCCCCCGAGAGCCTTTTGAAGGGGACCAACCATGTCCAAACCCCAGACAGCGAAGGGCCAGGTTATCGGGATAGGTTGGAGTGTCTGAGCCGGCAAGTGTGTCTGCCGGGCAAAGTACTGGCAACCCTCACAGGTGCGCACAATGTACTCAGCATCGGAGACTGCCGTTGGCCAGTAAAAACCTTGTTGGCAGGCTTTACCGACTAACAATTTTGGCACCGCGGGATGTCCGCAAACTCCTGAGTGGATATCTTGCAGTAGTTGCTTCCCTTTGTCTTGAGGTATGCATCGCTGGAGGATTCCGGGGACGCTCTTCTTGTAAAGTTCATCTTCGACCACGACATACGGCTTGGCTCGCCTGGTGAGGCGTCGTGCCTTGGTTGGATCCGGCGGGAGAGTGTCCCGCAGGAGGTAGTCAAGGAAGGGTATTGTCCAGTCAGGAACGACAGCCAGAACCTCGTGGGACACTTGCTGAGTACTATCAGGTTCTTCAGGATGTGGTTTGGTGGTCTCGGGCGCCGTCTCCGCTTTGATAGAAGGGGCATGCAACTCCTGGAGGAAAACTCCAGTCAGGATGACATCCCGACCGGACCCCAGCTTGGCGAGTGCGTCTGCAGCTTCATTGTCTCGGCGGAGAACATGCGTTATTTCGAGACCATCGAACTTGGCTTCGAGTTTGCGCACCTCTTGGCAGTAGGCTTCCATAGATGGGTCTCTGCATGACCAGTCCTTCATAACCTGCCTGATCACTAGTTCGGAGTCGCCTCGGGCGAAAAGCCGGCGGATCCCGAGTGAGGTTGCAATGCGTAGGCCGTGTAGTAAAGCTTCATACTCGGCAACATTGTTGGACGCCGGGAAGTGAATCTATAGCACGTACTTGAAGCGTTCTCCTTTTGGAGCAATGAGCACGACACCAGCCCCCGCGCCTTGAAGTATCAGGGAGCCGTCGAAGTAAAGCATCCAGTGCTCGAGGTCGACGATGGAGGGCAGGGATTGGACTTCTGTCCACTTGGCCATGAAGTCGGCAAGAGCCTGAGACTTGATAACCATGCGGGGGGCATAGACTATCTTGAACGCCATGAGTTCCATTGCCCATTTAGTGATTCTTCCCGTGGCGTCACGATTGTTGATGACGTCGGCAATCGGGAAGGAGCTGACCATGGTGATCGGGTGTCCTTGGAAGTAGTGGACTAGTTTTCGTGATGTAATGAACACCACATAGATGATCTTCTGTATCTGAGGGTATCGTGCCTTGGACTCGGATAATACTTCACTGATGAAGTAGACCGGGCGCTGAACCTTCTGGATATGGCCTGGCTCGGAGCATTCGACGACCAAGACGGTGCTGGCCACCTGGGTAGTCGTTGCAACATAAAGGAGCAAAGGCTCATTGGGCATTGGGGAAACCAGTACCGAGGGTGTGGTCAAAAACTTCTTCAGCCCATCGAGGGTGTCTTGAGCTTCAGGTGTCCAGGCGAAGGTGTCTGACTTCTTCATGAGCTTGTAGAAGGGCAAAGCCTTTTCGCCGAGTCGAGAGTTGAATCGGCTAAGGGCTGCCATGCACCCAGTCAGTCGCTAGAAATCCTTGAGGCTCTTTGGTGGACCTATCTTCATGATGGCATCGATCTTTTCTGGGTTAACCTTGATTCCTCGTTCGGAAATGATGAAACCGAGTAGCTTTCCCGAAGGTACTCCGAACATGCACTTTTCCGGGTTGAGCTTCATGTTGAACCGTCTATGGTTAGAGAATGTTTCTCCCAAGTCAGTTAGGAGATCCTCTTTCTTCTCAGACTTGACCACCTCGTCGTCAACGTAGGCCTGCACGTTCCGGCCAATTTGCCCCTGGAGGCAGCACTGTATGCACCATTGGTACGTAGCGCCAGCATTTTTAAGCCGAAAGGCATAGAGACGTAACAGAAAGCACCGAATGGAGTGATGAACGATGTCTTGATCTCGTCCACTTCTTTCATCTTGATTTGGTGATAGCCCGAGTAGGCATCGAGAAAACATAGAATTTCGCAACTGGCCGTGGAATCGATCACCTGGTCGATGCGAGGTAGTGTGAAAGGATCTTTGGGACATGCTTTGTTGAGACTCGTGTAATCAACGCACATTCTCCATTTTCCATTCTTTTTGCGAACAAGAACTGGGTTCGCTAACCAGTCGGGATGATACACTTCTTTTATAAAACCAGCTGACAGCAGCTTGGCTATCTCTTCTCCTATTGCCCTACGCCTATCCTCGGCAAAGCGACGCAGGCGCTGCTTGACCGGCTTAGCTTCTGGCCGAACTTTCAAAGATTGCTCGGCAGCCTCCCTCGGGACTCCCGACATATCCGAAGATGTCCATGCAAAGATGTCCTGGTTATCACGAAGGAAACTGACAAGCGCGTCTTCCTATTTGTCGCTGAGCGTCATCCCGATATGCGTTGTTTTGGAGGAGTCTTCCGGATCGAGCTGGATCATCTTGGTGTCCCGCACCGACTAGAACGATGTCGCTACTGAAGCTTTTTTAGCGGGAGGTGCCTCTTCTACCGCGGCCGACTTGAGGCTGTCAAGCTCGGCTATAGCGATTTGGGCCGCGGTAAGGTTGCAGTTTTCCAGGTCACACGTGTAAGCGTGCTGGAAGCTGCTCTGCACCGTTATTATCCCATGGGGACCCGACATCTTGAGCTTCAGGTAGACATAGCTGGGAACAGCCATGAACTTGGCGTAGCAGGGGCGGCCCAGGATGGCCTGGTATGAGTCTGGGAAGTCGACGACTTCGAATGTGAGAGTCTCGGTCTGGAAATTATCGGGAGTACCAAAAGTCACGGGCAAGTTGATCTGTCCGAGTGGACTTGCCATCTTGCCGGGTACAACCACATGGAAGGGTGCACCAGTGTGTTTGATCTCTGAGCGAGGGACCTTCATGTCGTCCAGAGTCTTGACATAGAGAATGTTTAAACCACTCCCTCCATCCATGAGGACCTTGGTGAGGCGCACACCTCGTACAATTGGGTCTACCACCAAGGGGAACCTCCCCGGATGGGGGATGTAGTCAGGGCGGTCCGAGCGGCCGAATGAAATTATGGATTTGGACCATTGCAGGTACTAGGGTGTTGCTGGCTCTGCCGCATTGACTTCACGGTCTGTGATCCTCTAGCGACGTTTGGACTCGTAGCCATTCGGGCCGCCGAAGATCATTAGGCACGCAGTATCTTTTGGGAATTCGTCGCCCTCGTTTGGTGGGGGATCTCTTTTATTCCGGTTAGGGATGAAAGGCTTGTTCAAATTTTTCAAGAGATTGCAATCTCGTGTGATATGGTTGGACTTGGGCCCGTGGAAGTGACACGAGTGGCTCATCATTTCCTTAAACGTGGCGTTGCCGTGCTGTGGTCGACGCTGAGGAGCGCGCTTAGCAGCAGCAACAAAGTCACCGTTCTTGCACTTCCGGTGTTTTTCCTTTGATGACTTGTCACGATCCCTTGGTTCGGGGGACTCAGGAGCCTTGCCTTTTCCCTTGTCATATTTGGTTGAACTGCGGACAGCTTCTTCACCGGTCGTGAAGTTGTTTGCAATATCAAAAAGCTCGTGCGTAGTCTGAGGATCATTACGTGTGATCTTATGGATGAGATCTGTACTCCGCACTCCCTTGGAGAGGGCAGTGATGACGTCTCCCTCTCGGACCTCTGGCAGAGAATTCTTCTTTTTGGAGAAGCGCTGGATGTATTCTCAGAGGGTTTCGCTTGCCTCTTGGGTGCAACAGTGGAGATCCCACGTGTTTCTAGGCCTGTTATAGGTACCTTGGAAATTGTTTACGAAGAGGGTTTCGAGATCAGCCCAGGACTGAATGCTGCCCTGAGGCAGGCTGGTCAGCCAAGCTCCGGCCGAGTCAGCCAGGAATAGGGGCAAGTAATGAATCGCGACATAGTCGTTGCCTCCATTGGTTCTGTACACCGTGTGGTAGTCGGCCAGCCAGATATCCAGGCGGGTCTCGCCCATATACTTGTCGATTCTAGTGACCCAGAATCGAGGTGGGAAGATGATGTTGTGGATGCGGGAACCGAACGCCTTTGGGCCCGCGTAGGCGATGTCGGGAGGAGTGGGGGAGCGACGATGGTCGGCAGCGCGATTGTCACCACGGTGGTCGTCGTGGTTGTCTCTCCTGGCATCCTGTTGGGCGTGGCGCCCAGCCTCGGGAATGTTCCTTCCGTCATGGTCAGGTCCGAGTCGGCTATGGGCCGACCCGGCGGGGTGATTATTTCTTGCCGCATCACGCTGTGCACGGCGTCTTGCTTCGAGAGTATCCCGGGCGTCGCGGTCCTGTCCGAGTCGGTCGCGAACTGACTCGGCACGTCGGCCTTCGGTAACTTGAGAACCGCCTGGTGGAAGAGTACGTCGACTCCGCGCGTTCGCAGGGGAAGCCGAGCGGTCTCCGAAAATTTTGGCCTGTTGGAGAGCTGCCTCTTCCATCAGGATCCGGAGTTGTCGGAGTTCGTCGTGACCCGGGGTACCCTCGGGGATGTTGATGGCTCGTGCTGCCACTGTGGCAGCGACAAGGTTGTGACTGGGGAGCGGGAATATCGGGACGCCGTCCCTTTCACGCATGCGAAGTGCATCATGGACCTGGTGTCCTCGGTGCCGCAGGTCCTCGTTGCATTCTCTTTCTTCACGCTGGCGAGCCAGCGCAGTTTGCTGCTCGGCCAACGCCTCTTGCTTAGCACGGAGGTGAAGCCGAGTGGCTGCTAGTTGTTTAGGGGTCTGATCTTCGATGGGGATGAGTCGGTCATCGTCGTTGGCCGACACACCAGGACTAGCCATGAAGACCTCCCGAGAGGGGTAATGGCTTCCTGAGCTCTCGAAGCCGTTCGAGTTATACTCAAGGACGGGTAGGAGGGACTCGATCACGCCAACCAATCGGGACCCTTGCTTGGCAGGTGGAAACACACGTTCAGACGAAGGGTCCGACTTTGGCTCGAACTCATCCATGGGGAGAGGAGCTGAAGGCGCAGGCTCAGGGGTGAGTCCGAGCGAAGATGGTGATGGAGCCTCCACTGATCGGTAGGGAGCCGAGTCACAGAGGTGAAGCTTGCCGAGCTTGTCGGTGATGAAGTCCAGCTTTCCGAATCGAAAAAGCTGTTCCGGATCGGGAACCGCGTCCAGGGAAGCAAATCTCATGATGCTACCCGGAACGAAGTTGCCGCAGTCGCTGAAGAAACCCATCTGGATCCGTCCGGATGAATCTATGCGCTCCCCCCTACCTGGCGCGCCAACTGTCGGTGTTCTAATCCAGCAATGATGAATATGGGGCAGCGTACGCACAGTAGATTTAGATGGGTGCACACGGGACACATAATTTAGGCAGGTTCAGGCCCTCAAAGAGAGGTAACACCTTACGTCCTGTGTTTGGTGGATGGAATTGATTGTATCCCGAGTGCCGCAAGAGTTTGAGAGCAGATCTCAGGAGCGCTTGGGTTTATATGTCTAAGAGCACGAATGCTTCTCTATGATTCTATATCCTCTAAGCATACCCATCAGAAAAGTCCCTACCTAGCCTTATATAGGCGGCCAGGATAGGGTTACAAGAGTCCCGATAGATTCATATTGATTCCCTAGTTAGTTACAACTGAATCCAGGATTGCCAGACAAGTACTTATCCCTGTCTTATACTCCAAGTCGATGAGATGCCCCCGTGTAGGAGTCAGACTCCGAATGGTCGGCCCGGCCCATCCTGTGCCCGACAAGCCGGTTTTGTCCTCCTTGATAATACCCGGGTGCTATGTCATCGTCACACACCTTGTGCAATTTATGCAGAAAGGCTTCCCTCACACCTCACAAATAGAAACTCATGCATAAGAGGCTTTAGAGAGGGAGGAAGCTACTAGAGATGCTCACAAATGATTTTAGAGGTAGCCAACCATCCCCCAAGCCAGCCCATGGTGGGGTATATATATAGGCAATCTTGAAAAACTAGCCGTTGGAAAAGAATCAAGGAAAATTCGGACTACCCGGACCCTCCGGGTTCATACCAATGGTCAGAAAAATTACCGTTGAAACTTTCGGACCCTTGACTCAGACCCTCCGGGTTGAGGTAAGAGTTGTCCAGTACAAATCCGGACCCTCACCCGGACACTCCGGTTGACACTCCCGAGACCTTCTATACGACCCAGACCCAGACCCGGACCCTGGCCTGGAGGGTCTGGATTTTCCAGGACAGAAATTCTCAGGAAGCATTCGATGAACCCGGATCACTTCGGAACAAACCTGGAACAATTTAGGGGCTTGCCTTAGGTCATGTACTCTGGAAATGGACCTCCCGGAGTCCACGAACCTAGCTAATCAACCAAACCACTTAGGTTGGTAAAATCACGCATACCTAGACACCAAGTCTAGGGACAACACACGCAACATCGAACTACGCTCGAAGCCTCCGAGCACTCGCAGCTCGGAACCTCCAGACACACTAGAACACCAAGTTCTAGCACCTCCACCACAAAGGAAACATGGCGATATGCAACATATGCAAAGACTTGAGCACTCGACACACGACGTGAAAAAGCTAATCATCCGATAGTCCCTCTTTATAGTACGGCTATCTAACCTATAATCCGGTCTCTCTCTAAACTCCTTGAGACTGACCAAACTAGGAAGACCTAGTCAAGGCATACCTTTGCCTTGCATATTCCACTTAAGCTCGATGATGTCCATCTTTCTTGCTCCAAGAGGAATCACCTTGATTAGCGTCACCTTATGATGTCTTCTTTATATAGTTCCCCCATAATCCTTATCGGGAAGCTTTCTCTTGAAATAATCTTCACTTGATGGACTCACAAGTCTCAAGCATATGTCTTTGCATGATGCCAATCTTGAGCTTGCCATGATGACCATCGACTTATCATGTAATCCTCTCATGGGCACATACGATCAACCTTTGATACTTGCCCATGAGTGGTACCTAACCCTCAACATACACATATCATATATCACATAGCGTTAGTTCATATAATGCAATACACAATTGCTTACCTTCACTTGATCACGTGAAGGCACCACTAGTATTCTTCTCTTGAACTCCTAACTTCATGTCTTGATCATCATGACTCAACACATGAGCCCACTCTTGACCTTCTTTGTCAACTTCACTCTTATGCTATAACTTCATCTTGATCCAATGTGTTTCACTCCTTGAACCCATATTTTGATCCTTGAAGTTTACTTCTTGATTACTTGACGTTTCACATAATTTGATGGACTTCAACACATGAATCCATCTCCCGATCATCACATGAATCATCGATCTTGGGCTTCACGGGCTTGTAGGTTCATCCTCTTGATGTAACCCTACAAAGTGGTACCTAACCCATACACGTTCCAACAATCAAGGAATATAGTTAGTCCACAAAACCCGTTTGTCATTAATCATCAAAACCACATCTAGGTTAGATGAACTCTCAATCCACCCTAAACCACACAAAGGGCTCGGTGGACTTTTATTAAGCAACTCCCGAGCTCCATCTCCACCCAGCACCCTCCATTCCTCCTCTCCTAGCCATTGCCATAGCCAACTGGAGCCCAAAGGCCTTCTTCCTCTGCGATAACTCCCTCATCCACCTCGGTCTTGCACCAAATCGAGCTATGCCGAGCTCCCCAATCAAATTCACTGACACCACTCTTTTCCCCATCCTTTCTTGATCCTTTTCCACTTCCTAATTTCCTGAGAACCCTACCGAATCGTAAGTACCCAAAAGCTCGCTGGAATCCCCCCACCGGAACCCTTGCCGGCCCTTTCCACGATGATAGCGCTGCTCCCATCCGACTGACGAGCGGGCCCACGCCCCTTTTCTTCCAAAGTCAAACCGGTAAGTAGCAGGGGCTGCTGGTAGGTGGGCCCCTGACCTCCTTGTTGGGCCCAGGGTCAGGTAAGTGGAGGCGCCCTCCTCAAATGCGCCTCCAACGTCACCTGCTCAGCCAGGAAAACCCATCCGGTTCGGGCTAAACAGCTGCATTTGTTTGGTCCGGCCGGTTCGGGCACTTCCTGACCACTTTTTTAAATTGATTTTTCTAGTTCCTAAGAGATAAAACTATTTCCCAACTGTTTATTCAAATACATTTTTGAAATGACAACATATTTGCATAGGAACAGAAAACCACTTAGGAAATTGATTTTCTTTAAATTGCTAATAGGTTTAAAATAATTCCAGAACATCTTACCTAAAGTTTTGCACATTAATAAAGTTAGTAATACCTCTGAAGCCCATACAAAACTTGTGACCAAATTAATTTTGAAGAAAAACAAAATGATCTTCATTCTTCCTCATATACAACAACCATCGTTCCTTTTTGCTAAAAGATTTTAGGTAGGATTTTTGAACATGACTCTATTGCTTAGTGCACTAAACTTTTGGGAACATTAGTATCCCCTGTATATTACCTATCATGTGAATGCAATGGATATTAGAAATAACTAAGGAAGCCTCACCTTAAACCTTGTTACTAAAGCCCTTATTTCAATGTGACCACGTACTAAACCCTACCTTTCGAAATCTCTAAAACCCATAAGTCCAGAGCATAACCATGCATGTCATGTTACATTTGGTTATTATTTAGAGTTTTTGACATCGTCGTTTATTCGTCGTTCTTCTAAACGTGTAATTACCGATGCACATGATTCTCTCAAGGAGGATCTCGATCTTCTGCCGAATCAATTCCAAGAGGAATACTAGTACCCCAACTCACTAGGCAAGCATCCCCGCCTTGATCATATTGAACCGTATATTTCAAACTTACTTATGTTGGTTGCGAACCATGCATGCTATCTTGGAAAGGCCCCTATTTTAGATTAGTCATAGTTACGACCTATTATTGCATGTGATTGATAAAACCTTCCATTGTCACCTTAGGGATGATCCCTCTAATGGTATGGTACTAACATCAGGAATCTAGGGTATAGTAGCTTATGCTAGCACCCCATAGGAAAAATCAATTATAAATATATGTTACAAAATATTTGTTCTTGTGTAAGATGGAGCCTCGGGGAGGTGTCCGTCGTCCAGGGAAGGTCGTTTGTGAAAATTATTTTTTGACAAAACCCTAAATCAAACCAAAATTGATTTGGATCCGCGTGAGAGATATAAGGTGGCGTTGGGAGGAAGGTTGTTGAAATGAGGATGCCTTATGTGACCTTGTTAGTATCCAGTCCTGTATGACTTGGGATTAAATTGGAGTCTTGCTCGGATCAATTAAGGACCGAATCTAAGTGCCGTTCGGCCAAGTTTATATCATACACCCACATGTCCTTTATGGGAAAGACCTGGCCAAGTATTCTGTTTGGTACTAACATGCGAACCCGTAAGCGATAGGTGGAAAAGTGCAAAGGGTGGGTAGACTCCAGAGAGCCTTCTCGCGGTTTAGCATAGGAAGTTGTTCGACACAAATGTTAGTCTGCATCATGCCGTGGTTTAACAAGTAGTGCGGGAATGACTCATCTAGCGGGTTCGCCGTTAGGGCTAAGTGGGAGAAATTCTTGTTGTAATACCCTGCCGATGAAAGAGCATCTAGGCCCCTAAGTGGTTTTGATGGTTAATGGCAACCTAAACTGGAATCTAATGTTTACAATGAGTGTAAGCAGGATAAGTAGGTTCCATGAAAAGGATTCATCCAGGAAAGGATGACCACCCAAAAGTACAAAGGGGTTTCCAGGACAAGGAGATAGCCGCGCTAGGCAGCTGTGCCACAGCTGTGAAGAAGCCGGTGTTGTGCAAGGAGTTGCAAGCAAGGTGATGGTGGCTTGATGCGTCAAGGGCCATGACTACAGTTGGTGGAAGCTGAAGCCTAGATTTGCTAGTTTTCTTGAGTCCTTAGAAAACGCATGTACTATCAAGAAGGATAAAGTAGCAATGATTATTGGAGGTCCTTTTGCTCCATGCTCAGAGTGTTGGACAGTGGCACTAATGCTTTGAGGTCAGTGACCCTGTAATAATAGTTTTGCATAAGTGTGAAACTGGGTTGTGCTAGCACACTGCTATGCTAGTTGCCTAAAATTCTAGAGCCAAAGTTACATGTGTGACACAGCTGTGTCACAGGTGAACAACCGCTCTATGACTCAGGTACATCTCTGTGCCAGGGGAGAGCTTGATAAATGCTAAGGGAACTGCACTGCAATAGTCTGTCTGCCGAGTCAGAAGATTATTGGAGGTTCTCTCCTTATTAGGCATCAGGGTTAGTGTGTGCGCTGAGGGCATGTAATGTGCCAGGACCGGGCTGAGTAGTGAGGCTACGTCAATTAGGGTTTCACCTGTGTTAGCCTCCGGTGACACAGGTGTCGGTCTGCTTGAGCTGGTTACCATTATGCGTTGTGATTAGCTGTGTCACCGGTGCCTGTCACCGGTGACCCACTTAATCCTACGTGGCATGAGTGTAACGGTCAGGTGCCTGTGGATTTTATATATAGAGGACCAGGGGAGGTCTCAGATCTCAACCTTCACCAACCTTGCTCAATCCATTTCGACCGTTGCAAACCTCTTTTCTCCTAAACAGAAGCAAACCTTCCTAAGTCTTAGTTCAAGTGAGAGTTAGAGCATTGAGCAGAGAGCACTGGTTCCTCCAAGAGTTGTTGTTGCAGATTCTTTCTTGGAGTGTCTAGTCCTAGACGGGCGTAGGAGTTGCTGTGACCACCCAAGCTTGTGTGGGCTGGTGCAGTAGTCTGTGAAGGTGATTTGAGGTCTACCTGCTGCAAGGCAAAAAGACTTCCACAAGCAAGAGAAAGAGATCTGAGAACTCAGGTACTCGGAGAACAAGCACGATTTAGTGCTGGTGATCTCTTCGGAGTAGCCTCTCTAATGGAGACGTACCATGATGGCGGGATCGCCAAGGGATAGGCCCAAAACAAGGAGTCAGCCCAACAAACTTAGGGTGGCCCAAATCCGCGGTAGGAGGCCCACTTGGCCAAATACAGCCCATAGGGTCCACTCGGAAGTAACGGCCGGGTGCCGTCAAGACCAGGCGTTACAAAAGCATTAAGTTGGATGTTACCAAGAGGCAATAAGTAGAGTTAAGGCGCCAATCAAGTGTGCCATTACCACGACTTGGCCGACTCGACAGTTGTAAAACCTAGGCCTTGCCGGGTCTATATAAGGCAAGGCTATGACACCCGCGCAGGGGACCGGGTCTTCGATTTTCTTCTTCTTCTTCCAGCAATCACACCATCTTTGTACTAAGAAACTCCTCACACGGGGCTTGATAACAATCCAGCAGGAGTAGGGTATTACCTCTTCGATAGAGGGCCTGAACCTGGGTAAATCTCTCGTGTGAACCCGCTCCTGGATCATCCTCTTGCGCCCCTAAATCCTACTTAGAAATGTATATTGCCGCGAAATCCTCGCGATAGTTGGCGCGCCAGGTAGGGGAGGCGCAGGCTGGAGCTGCGATCCAGGCGGGATCTTCTCCGATCACCGGCGGCAGGCTCGTGTTCGGCCACGCGGTACAGCACCTTGCCTCTGCTGCATTTCCGAGAGGCACGACGCTCTCCTTTGGGAGCATGCATTTCCTGGCCAACGATCTTGGCCAGCTTTGCCTTCAAGATCTGGCTCCTTGCCCGGTGGGGGAGCCGGTGCCCAACCACTCCTTGGGATCTTCATGTGTTGGCGGGGCTGCTTCCCAGCTCGTTGGCATGATCATATCAGATTCCCTCATACCCGTCCTGGACTCCGAGTTCGACAGGTACGAGAGCTCTTACAGCTGTGACTCCGCAGCTGAAGTATACATGGTTGCACCCAGTGCCACCAGCACCGCAGGCACACCCGGCGCGGCGGCCAGAGCGGCGGATGAGTTTTTGCGAACGCCCATCACCGGCTAGTCGGAGGCCAAAAGGGCTATGGAGGCGTCCCGCCAAGCCATCCTAGTCGAGCGGGACCACGTGAACCAGGAGAAGGCAGCACTCGAGGCGCGAGAGGCCAAGTATGGCGAGGCAACGGCTTACGAATCGAGCCGACGTCCTTGACACGCCCACCCCTTCGGCCATTCGGAGGGGCCGCGGCATCCATGACCCTCTCTCAGGCCGCAGCTCGGATGGAGTCCCGGTCTATCGCACCCCCGCGCAGAACCTCATTGCAGTGGCTGCGCTAGCCGACTCGATCCTGCCGCCAGTGGATGGCTCTGCAGCGGAGGCTTACCGCCGAGTCGTCGCCCTGGTGAAGACGGCGGTTGAGCAACAGAACGAGGCCACCTCGTCTCACGGCCGGCTGGCAACCAAGTCGGCACACAGTAGACCATCAGCAGCTCCGAGTCGCCCACTCACCATCGGCTCGTCTCAGCCGAGTCACTCCACCAATCGGCGTCCTAATGCCCGCGAGGAGATCCGCCGGATCCAGGCGGAGCGGCGCCGAGCAGCCTCCCCTCGTGTCAACAACCGCGATGCGCGAGATGATATTGAGGGATGATGGGCTACCAGGGCACAAGCCAAGCGTTGGGGCAGTGAGGTAAACCAGCCGGGCAGCTCGGCTTCCACTAGACCGCTATGCTTTAAACAGGCGGATCCGGGCAAAGCCGTTCCCAGATTGTTTTCGGATTGCCAGTGGCGTTGACAAGTACGACGGCTCCGCCAAGCCGGAGACCTGGCTCGCCGACTACTTGGTGGCGTGCAACATTGGTGGAGGCAACGAACGTGTTGCCCTTCGCAGCCTTCCCTTGATGCTTGAAGGCTCCGCGTGGGCATGGCTTAACAGCTTGCCCGAAGACAACATCTATGATTGGAAGGACCTCCAAAAGGCCTTCATCAAGAACTTCGAGGGCACATACAAGTGGCCCGGGAATGCGCAGGACCTCTGGCTCTGCGTCCAGGAGAAGGGGGAGTCGGTCTGAGACTATATTCAGCACTGGACCCAGCTCCGCAACTCCATAGAAGATGTCTCTGAGACTCAAGCCATACAGGCCTTCTCTCAGGGAGTCAGGTACGAGCTGCTGAAACACAAGCTGGCCAGGTCCAATGTTCAGACCATGGGTCGGCTTATGGAGGTGGCCAGCAAGTATGCGACCGGCGAGGAGACCATGCGTTACGAGGATAAGGGCAAAGCAAAAGCCGAGCCCTCGGGATGCAAAGGCCAAGCTGACTCCAGCCGGAAGCTCAGCAGCAATCGCCCCCAGAAGCGCAAAGGCGGCGGTGCGGAATCAGCAGAGCCGACTTAGTCACGGCAGCCGAGCGTGGTAACGCGCGTGGCGATGGCGGCTGGAAGAAGGAGCACCCTTGGCAGCAACGCAAGGCGCCAAGGCTCACCTTCGAGGAAATCCTTGACAACCCTGCTCTTTTCACAGCACTGCCGAGTACCACGCAGGTCACTCGACCAGGGAGTGCAGCTTCTTAAAGCGCCTCCAGGAAGAGAAGCAACCCACTCCTGACGCCGGCGGTGAGGGTGGCCCTCCTGTGGGTGGCGGCGCGCCGTAGTATCCCCCACAGAGGGGCGTCCTCATGATCTTCCAGGGATCTGAGTCCAAAAGGAATCGGAAGCTGTGATACCGCGAGGTAAACGCGACAGTCCTGGCAATTCCCCAGTGGTTGGACTGGTCAGAATGCGGTCGGTTTCGACCGCTCTGATCACCTGGACCACGTTCCGCGCCCAGGCAAGCACCCCTTGGTGGTGGATCCGCAGGTTGGCGACTTTAAACTCCGCAAAGTCCTTATGGACGGTGGGAGCAGCATCAACATCATCTTCATGGAAACCCTGAGGAAGATGCAGATCTCGGAGTCCCAACTCCGTCCAAGCAGCACTACCTTCCATGGGATAGTGCTAGGGAAGTCCGTAAAACCCCTGGGCCAGATTGCTCTAGAGGTCGTGTTCAGTGAGCCGAACAACTTTCGGGTTGAAACCCTGGCTTTTGAAGTTGTCGACTTCAAAAGCGCCTACCACGCCATCTTCGGCCGCCCTGCCTATGCCAAGTTCATGGCTAGGCCGTGCTACGTCTACCTCAAGCTGAAGATGCCGGGTCCCAAGGGGATCATCACTATCGCTGGCGACTTCGAGCGCTCCACCGAGTGCGATATCGCCAGCGCAGACATCGTCGAGTCCCTGATCGCGGCGGAAGAGCTGGAGGCCATCAAGAGGAGTGCCGACCTCGAACAGGCTCCGCCAAGTAAGAAGTCGGCGTCCGAGTCCGCTTTCCAGTCGGCCAAGGACACTAAAAGTGTCTAGGTCCATCCTGATGACCCGTCCAAGACGGTCCAAATCGGGTCCGACCTTGAGGCCAAATAGGAAAGCGCGCTCGTCGACTTCCTTCGTGAGAATTGGAGCATTTTTGCATGGAAGCCAGCTGACATGCCAGGTGTTCCAAGGAAGTTCACCGAGCACTCCTTCAACGTCGCTAAAGACACGAAGCCAGTCAAGCAATCCCTCCGCCGCTTCGCCGAGGACAGGCACAAAGCTATCGGAGAAGAGATAGCCCGACTCCTTGCAGCCGGGTTCATCAAAGAAGTTCTTCACCCAGACTGGCTAGCAAATCCAGTCCTGGTTCTTAAGAGGAACAAGACCTGGCGAATGTGTGTAGATTACACCTCACTGAACAAGGCTTGCCCCAAGGACCCGTTCGCACTACCTCGTATCGATCAGGTAGTCGACTCCACGGCCGGGTGTGAGCGTTTGTGTTTTCTGGATGCCTATTCAGGCTACCACCAGATAAAAATGAAAGAGTCAGATCAAATAAAAACTTCTTTCATTACCCCATTTGGGGTTTATTATTATATCACTATGCCTTTTGGTTTAAAAATGCCGACGCTACATATCAACGATGTATGCAGAAGTGTTTGCATGACCAGATAGGTAGGAATGTCTAAGCTTACGTTGACGACATCGTAGTGAAGACAAAAAAGAGCGCGGATCTCTTGACCGACTTGGCCGAAACCTTCGCCAATCTCAAGAGATTTGACATGAAGCTCAACCCGGAAAAGTGCGTCTTCGGAGTTCCTTCGGGCAAGTTGCTCGGTTTCATCGTTTCCGAACAAGGAATCGAGGCGAACCCGGACAAGCTCGACGCCATCCTCAAGATGGGCAAACCGAAGGACCTGAAGGCTGTCCAACGTCTAACCGGTTGTGTGGCCACATTAAGTCAGTTTATTTCCCGACTCGGTGAGAAGGCTTTGCCTTTCTACCAACTCCTCAAGAAATCTGACTCCTTCGAGTGGACCGACGAAGCCCAGAAAGCCTTCGACGACCTCAAGCACCTATTTTCTACGCCTCCGGTTCTCGCTACACCGATGGAAGAAGAGCCCCTGCTGCTCTACATTGCGGCCACCAATCAGGTGGTCAGTGTTGTCCTAGTGGTGGAACGAGTGGAAGAGGCCGGGCCCAGAAAGTACAGCGACCCGTCTACTATGTCAGCAAAGTCCTCTCCGAGTCGAAGCAGCGCTACCCGCACTACCAGAAACTCATCTATGGCGTGTTCATGGCAGCGCGGAAGTTGGTTCACTACTTCCAAGCCCACTCGGTTACCGTGGTCAGCCACGCTCCCTTGTCAGACATCATCAACAACAGGGACGCCACGAGCCGAGTCGCTAAGTGGGCAATTGAGCTCATGCCTCACGACATCAACTACGAGCCCTGCGAGGCTATCAAGTCTTAGGCTGTTGCCGACTTCATCGTCGAATGGACTGAGACCCAGTACCTCCCGCCCCAAGCGCACTCGGAGCACTGGGTCATGTACTTCGACGGGTCGAAGATGCTTGCGGGCAAGGGGGCTGGAGTTGTCCTCATCTTCCCCAAAGATGACAAGATCCACTACGTGTTGCAGATCCACTTCGCTGCATCCAACAATGTTGCAGAGTATGAGGTGCTGCTACATGGCCTGCGCATCACAGTTTCACTCGCCATCCATCGACTCCTCTGTCGCGGAGACTCGGATCTGGTGGTGCAGCAGGTGATGAAGACGTGGGATGCCAAGGACCCCGTCATGGCCGCATATTGCACTGCCGTGCGTTGACTCGAAGGCCATTTCGAAGGCCTTGAGCTTCACCACATTCACTGGGCTGACAATGAAGCAGCCGACTCCCTCGCCAGGATTGGTTCCGCTCGTGAAAAGGTACTACCCGGAGTTTTTCTTCAGCAACTATTTCAACCTTCCGTCAAGATGGAGTCGGCAACCGCGTCATCTGAGGTCGAACCTCAAGACCCTGGACTGGCCCACCCGGCCCAGGAAGGCATCCTGGCGGTCATCCCGCTCTGGACCCAGCCGTTCCTCGCTTACCTTTTGCGCAAGAAGCTCCCCGAGGATCCGACTGAGGCGCGACGTATTGTGCGCCACGCTCGTGCGTACACCATCATCAACGGCGAGCTCTACAAGCACAGCACCACTGGAGTTTTCTAGCGATGCCTCTCACCGGAAGAAGGCAGAGTAGTACTCGAGGAAATCCACTCGGGAACATGTGGCCACCACGCTTCATCACGGGCACTCGTCGCCAAAGCTTTCCGTCAAGGTTTTTTCTGGCTCACAGCTCATGTTGATGCAGAGGAACTCGTTCGCACCTGCGAAGGCTGTCAGAGGTACACCCGCCAATCACACATGCCGATTACCGCCCTCAAGACTATCCCCGTCACATGGCCCTTTGCCGTGTGGGGGCTCGACATGGTGGGCCCGCTCAAGACAGCGCGAGAGGGATTCACTCACCTCCTCGTAGCAGTGGACAAATTCACCAAGTGGATCGAGGCCAAGCCCATCATGAAACTCGATGGTTCGACTGCCATGAACATCATGAAGGGGGTTATCTTCCGATTCGGCATCCCCCACAGCATCATCGCCGACAATGGCAAGAACTTCACCGCTGAGGTCTTCCGCCAGTTTTGCCGGGACCATGGCATCCGACTCGACTAGCCTCGGTGGCCCATCCGCAATCCAATTGGCAAGTTGAGTGCTCCAATGCGCTCATCCTCCAAGGCATCAAGCCCCGGCTGCTGATTCCTCTACAAAGGACTGCCGGCTGCTGGATCGACGAGCTCCCTTCTGTCCTCTGGAGTTTAAGGGCTACTCCAAACCGGTCGATTAGCTACACACCTTTCTTCATGGTCTACGGAGCTGAAGCTGTCTTGCCGAGTGACATCCTCCACAACTCCCCACGAGTCACAACATATGTGGAAGCGGATGCCGAGTCGGCAAGGCAGGACGACCTTGATCTCCTAGAGGAAGCGCGGGAACTCGCTCTCTCACGCTCGGTCATATATCAGCAAAACTTGCACCGCTATCACAGCCGCCAAGTCTGGGGCCGAGTCTTCAATAAAGGGGATTTGGTCCTCCGACTCATTCAAGACAAGGCGGGCATGCACAAGCTTTCCCCACTTTGGGAGGGGCCGTTCATCATCCACCAAGTGTTGCACAACGGCGCCTACCGACTGGAGGACCCGGCATCAGGAGCAATCACCGAAAGGACCTGGAACATTGCTCAGCTGCGTCCCTTCGTCACTTGAACTTTGTACTTTCAACAGATTATCGCTTAATCATAAATAAAACCTGTTTCTCTCGAGCGGCACTTGGGAAACACATTTTTCCACAATTTTAAGTTGGAAACATTTTGTTTATGATTTTGCCTTTCAACTAACTGTGTTCCCATGGGCAACCCCCAGGGGCTACATTCAACAACCGAGTGGCTTGACTCTCCCGGGCACCCCCCGGGGGGCTACCTCAACCCACTGGGTGTTGTTAATCGGTGCAAGTTATTTTGAATCTTCTAACTTTGTTTCCCCGCAAACGTCTAAGTAAACGTGTACGGTACCTAAGGCCCACTCTTCGTCTCCAACTACAGACGCAACCCGGCTGTCCGGTTGGCAAGAGCAAAAGCTAAAGGTCGGCCTGCGCGCGAAAGGACTCAACGTAGAAACAAACTCAGATGAGCAAAACAACTTGTGCAAAATAACTTAATACTTCATTACAAAATAACCTAGTTTGTACATCATTCTACTCGGCATACCGAGTCTAAACAAGAAAAATAATAATACATCTATTCTTTCGGAGTCGCCCCCACACGCTCCTCTAGGTTGGTGAACTCGGCTATCCGGCTCGCGGCGCGGCGAACTCGGGGGAGCAGCTTCAGAATATCAACCGGCTTGCCCTTTGCATCAAGTGGAGCTCCGGCGAAAATCTCGTCGACGTCCGCGTCGGGATGGTGTGCTAACACCATTGCCAGCGCTATGCCGGCTCTCGAGCGGGGCCGCCGACTCTTTCCACTTCTCCGCCTCCACCGAACCTTGCGAAAGCTTGTCGGAGTGGGCGAAGATGCTGGAGCTCGCTTCTTCGTTGGGCCACAGCGTGGTGCAGAGGTCCTGCAAAGCCGACTTCATGCACTCCACTAGGCTCTTCACCTGGAGGAGTCGGTCCTCCAAAGTGACGACGCAACTGGAGATTTACTAAGCAAGGTCTCGTTGGCAGTCTTGAGGTGCCCCATGAGCTCCGCCTCACGCTTCTCCCACTCGACGATGGCCTCCGAATGCCGCTTCTGCAACTCGGTCATCTTCGAGTAGAAGCTGTCGACTTGCCCCTACAGCTCGCGGTTGGTGGCTTTCAGTCCCTCGAACTGATCCACCAGCTGCTGGTGCTCCGACTGCAGCAGAGTGGCGGTCTTCATATCCTCACGAGCCTTCTTCAGCTCGTCATGATACTCGGCCTCCTTGGTGTCAAGCATCTCTCTCGCCCTCTCCATCAAGATGGAGGCCTTCAACTGTTGACGAAGCCGGCCATTTTCGGCCTCGACATCTGCCCATCCAGAGAGATTAAAATCACCAAAATCTTAAAAGGCAAAGAACTACAGCGATTCGGATACTTACTCTCTGCGGCAGCAAGCTTTTCTTCAAGCTACCGAGTCCTGGCCCTTTCGTCAACCAGTGCTTTCTCGAGAGAGGCATTCCTCTCCAAAAGCGCCTGGCTGCTTCCGCCAAGTCGGACCACCGCCTGGACAAAGGGAAAATTCGAGTCAGTGGGACCCGAGTTAATAAGTCTCCAACCGACTCAAACAGTCGGCTCGAGACTCGGGGGCTACACCCACTAGGTGCACTGATCGTGCCCCCAGTGTTAAAAATCAATCGAAGTTCGGAGCAAAAGACTTACCCCGACGGAAGATTCCAAAACCTCGGCCGAGTCCGCCAAGGTTTTGGCCGCGTCGGCAAACTCCCTAAGCTTGGAGCTGAGGGCAGCGACGCGGTCAGTGGCCCCTTGCACCATCACCAGGTCTTCCATGCTGCAGCTCGGCAGCGTAAGCAGTGGCGCGGGCACAAGGTCGCTGGACGGACCGGGTGTCGTTTCTTTGGCCGCGGGCGAGGGAGCTGGCACCAGGCTTTGCTCCACCACTGGGGAAGACTCGCTGGTGAGCTGGCCTTTGGCCCTGTCCGCCGACTCCGAGGAGCCGGCGCCGGTCGCTGCTGCCGGCTCTATTGTCACTTCGCAGGCGGGAGTCGGCGGGGGCTGCGGGTCGTCAGTCGAAGCCGCGGCTGACCCAGCACCCTGCTCGACCCCGGCGCCTCCGCCACGAGTGCGGCAGGCGGTGGCGCGCTGGGCGCAGCTGCAGCCGGAGGCACGGCAGACTCGGCTCACGCGTCTGGCTCCAGTGCCTCCGCCACGGGCGCGGTGGGGGTCTGCGCGCAGGGCATAGTCACAGTTGGAGCTGGAGAAGCCGACTCTGACGGCGGGATTGGAGTTGGTCCTGTGGACGCGCCGGGCTGGAAGCCTCCTTTGTCGGAGAGCTTCCTCTGGACTCTGCAATATCGAAGAGCCAAACCGATTTTAGCGAACTGCCTTCTTCTTCGGCAAAATAAAAGGAGGCGTACCTGGTGGTCGTGGGGACCATTTTCTTCTTCGACTTCCCTGGGGCAGACGGACCCACAGAGGAGCTGGCAAACGCCAACTGGGGCGTAGTCGGTTTGGCGGCGGAAGCGGCAGCTTGAACCGCGGGGCTGGCGGGTTCAGCCCGTGCCCGCTTAGCGGGCGACTCCGCCTGAGCTGATTCCGCCTGAGTCGGCGAGGCCCCGGAGCTGGAGGTGTCATCCCTTGCCTCCGTTCGAAAGTCAGAGGGGCCTCCTCAGATTCGTCGCCTGAATCGGCCGGGTCTCGCCTCCGTTCTAGGTCCCCTCCCTCGGGGGCTTCCTCGTCGACCTCCACGTCGTCCAGGGCTCCCGGAGCCAAACTATGCTCGGGAAGGGGTGGCAGGGAGTTCAAGCCTAGAAAGGTCTATGACGAGGACTCGGATTCAGAAGAGAACCCTAGACAAAAATAAGAAGGAACGGACTCGGAAGGCAAAAGACTTACGGTGGGTGGAGGTTTAGCGGCGGAAAAGGGCACCACATGCGGCGCCCTGTTGAGGCTGAAACGCTCCTTGGTCAAACTCTTCAGTAGCTCCATGAAGAGATGATCTGAGAGCTCGTTGGCCGATACTCTGGTCGAGTCGGAGGCACCCGAGTACTCCCACATCGGGTGCGCCCTAGCTTGAAGTGGTTGAATTCGCCGACTCAACCAGGTAATGATGAGGTCGATGCCAGTAAGCCCCCTCTCCTGGAGCCTCTGGATCCTCCTCAGGAGTTGGTTGACCTCGGGCATCTCCGTGCTGGATGGCTTGGTGCTCCAGCGTTTCTGCCACTCGGGAGGAGCCTCGGTGTACTTTGGAAGCCCCTCATGCCCAATCGGCGTGCACTCATCCGGGCAGTATCCGGCACCGGCTTTGACTTGAATGCTAGCTCCCCCGCAGATGGAAAGGCGCTCACCGCCTTGATCGGTTGCACCTTCACCATGAAGATCTTCTTCCACAGCCCCCAATGAGGCCGAGTCGCCAAAAAGCATTCACAAAGCGTGATAAAACACGCGATATGCAGAATGCCGTTGGGGCTCAGGTGATGGAGTTGGAGGCCGTAGAAGTGGAGCAGCCCGCGCAGGAAGTCATGAGGAGGTAGCGACAGGCCCCGCTCGATGAACGGGATGAGCAGCACCCGTTCATGTTCGTGCGGGGTGGGCTTCTCCTCCTGGAACGGCGCCCTCCAGTTGCCGATTGCCCGAGGCGGAAGCAACCCCTCGCCGGCGAAGCCCGAGAGGATCCGGTCGGTTACTACCGATGGGACCCAGTCGCCTTTCTTCCACCCATCGGAAAGGGTGGCAGCGGAGGAGGAGGCGTAGCTCTTCTTGCTCTTGCCGGAGCGCGACATGATCGGCGCTGGTGGGAGGAGAAAGCTCTTGGAATCGGAGAGGGAAGCAGTGCGCGGCGGCGGGCTCAGGAGGTTTATGATGGCGAGCGCGAGGAGAACGAAGACAGATGGGAATCGTTTCCCCCACGGCCTGCTTTTGTACTGGAGGAAGGCGAACCGCCCGCCGGGTAGTGCGCTCCACGTGGCCACGAAACACTGCACAACCGCCGCCTCGTGCACGCCTCGCGCGGGAACCGAGGTGCAAACGTCGTAGCCCATCACCTCAACGTCCCGTGCAGGTGTCGCAGTGACGACGGCCGCCCCACGCGCGCGTCCCGCGCGGGATTTGAGGTGCCTTTTTCTCCGCGGTCCGGCACCCCAAACACTTCGACCAGTCAGTGCTACGTCAGCAGCACCCCACGCGCGTCATATATGGAACCCAAGGCGCAATCGTCACGGGCCGTCGCTTTAAGCGTCCCGCGCAGTCGCCGCTATGACAGCGGAAATCCCGCGCACGTGTCGTGCAAGACTCAAGGCGAAATCATCATGTTGCAGCATTCTTAGCGCCCTGTCCAACCAACTGCGTGCAATAAATGCTGAGGCGACGTCGTGCGCAGTTGCGATGTTTTCGTGTGACCACGAGCCGGTACGAACCAAGTTTGGCAGGACCGGGAGACGATGCGTGGAGTCACTAAGTCAGCCGGGAGTCAGACTCGGCCGCTACCCGGCAACACACGGACTGCGCCTACTACATCAAGCAGTATTAAAAACAACCCAAGGCGCACCGACTGCGCCCACTCGAAAGCAGACCAAGCTCTGCAAATGGGTGTCGATGACCGGCCCAACCAGGTTCGCGGGTCACTCGGCAACACTCAAGCTAAGGACGGACTCAGCATCCACAGCGGCACCAGACGGTCTCTGATGCAGAGCCAAATGCCAGTCCATAGACTCAGTTCTGGAGTTGAAGATCGAAAGCGTTTCCACTTGGACACCAGCTGGCAACGATCAACTCGGATGAGCCCAGACGCTTTTCGAATTCACTCAGAATTTATGATACGCCTCCCAGCAGGCCACTAGTCGACTTCCCCAGCAGGAAAACACGGGTATCACCGAGATTAACACCGCTATTAGCTCAAACCTAACCTTTTCAGGTACCTCAGGAGTCCATCAAGGTCTTTCCACGGTCGACTCGGAGGCGCGTGTAATGACCTAAATTTTTGTAAGTCTCTGATCAGGACTTCAGAATTTTATTTGAGGTGATTTGCGTTCTTTTGCACCCATGACATCATGTAGGCCGATTTCAAACTTAATCTGGACGACCTAGTGAAACTAATTCTAATTAAAACCTCTATATAGTGAGTATTCGTTTGAGTCCTAACCAGCTATCTGAACTTTTACAAATGGTCAAGGGAATATATTTTTAGAGCTTCTCTTTTGAACGAGTTGAAATCTACCCCTTTGAGTTAACCTTCCTTTCCTACAACTTAATGGAAGACACGTATGAGAAGATCTACTGGTAAAACTATTTTCAAACATGAACTCTAGATGGAAGTTTAAATTCTATCTTAAGTTAACATTAAACCAAAATCGCTTTCACCCATATTGCCCCAAAAATCAAAATTATAGCTCAAATGAAGTTACCATTAACCTATACAATTTAGAGTAGTAGCAGATGTCCTAAAGATCATGTACAAAACTTTCTATTTGTTGAAGATTTTATGTGAATCCCTGATTTCCTTAGGTTCAAATTAATTGATTCAAATCGGTAAACAATAAAAAGAAAAGGGAGTCACCTTAACCGACTGGGCCAAGCGGCCCAGCTCTTCTCTCCTTACCGAATGGGCCTCGGCCCCCTTTATCCCGCGCAGCGCCTCCTTCTTCCCAGGGTGCGCCGCCGCGCGGCATCCTTCTCCCCGCACCCCAGCTCCATCTCGCTGACCCCAGGCCCCGCTCGCCAGGCAAGCGCCGCCACGCGTCTGGACGCGCGTCGCGCCCTAACGCCGACGACGCCGCCGGCGGGGTAAGCCTCCACCTCCTTCAACGCTGCCAGTAGCTCCCCAGCCTCCCCAACGCCACCGGCGAGGTGAGCCTTAGCCATTCTCCCTCTCCCTTGCTGGCTTCCCCTTGTTTTCCCCTTGCTTGCTACCAGCGGACGAACCGCACGGCCTGTCTGTAATTGGAGCGTCAATCACAGCAAATACCTGGTTAATCCGCTAATGGTTACTCTTCGAGCACATCTAATAATCGGATGCTAACTGCTTAATGATGCGCTTACAAACACTCTTTTGGCCGCTCCCCTCGCTTAAGATAAGGCTAATATGCATGGTTAAGATTCTTCTAATGTACTAATCCCTCCAGTTAAACTAATATTGGTAGAACTTCAAATATCCAATGATGGCATGCTGACGGTAGATAAAAATCTGGGTCATCAACTACATAATTAGCATACTAATCAACCGTGTAACTAATAAACGGCTACACTAATACCTGGTACCTCAATTACGACTGGTAGCGGATAGTTGGCTAGCAGTTCAGGAATGGTTAAGTATTGTCACAATGGATACCACTTCAGGTTAAGACAAGAATATATCCCTATTAAGCACAATCAAGGTAAGTAATATTCACTGTACTAGCTACTCTAATGGCGGTTAAAATCAATTGATATAATAGACCCATTCAAAAGCACCTTTATACATGCGAGATTATGACTTGTAGCTTCGGTTCATAAAAATGTTATGACCTGATGATGAATGCAGGTAAGGCAACAATAGTTGGACTACACACTTATGGCCCTTTCTAAATAATTACAGATCAACCAATGTCAGATTTTGGTGTTAATCCAATTTACCCCCACGTGTGTAGAACTAATGAGAATCATCCATGCACTAGTAGTTGGCCAAGTAGTGCACTGTTGAGTTGATGCACATGGGGGTCAAGACAGTTACGGGTTAAGACAATAGGTTGTTAGAATGGATCATTGATTAATAAGTTAACGCATTGCTTATGTCCAGATGAGATTGAATCACGGTGGCGTAAGAAAGATAATCAACTAATCCATTGTTAGATAAAATAATAATAATAATAATAAGTTGGCCATGGTATATTGCCGTAGAGACACAATTAACAAGTGCCATCAGTAGCCTATATTAAGAGCCGGACCTACCCTTATAGACTCGTAAGGTTAATGAAGATTTAGTGCCAATTAGGTTTAAGTATGTTAATGGCAGTGGTTGTAACCAATACGCGTTCGGTAAGTCAATGACTGTCCTGTTGCATTACCTTGGGCAATACTAATTCAGTAGTGCATGTACTCATTTTGTAGATTAATGATGCCTCAAATGTATTACCACATTGTTGAATTCAGAACATATATTCTTGTTAAAGTGTCCTTAATAAATCGGTGACCACAGCAATCAATAGCTAATGGACGAACGGATAGTTAACCACAGCTAATTATCCACTGATAAATGAACTAGCCAATACCCTGATGATTAGCAAATTAGTATCTTTAAAACACTTTTTGGGTAAAAGACGACAGTGATGACCATCTAAACTCGGACGAATCTCTTAACTATAGCAATCAACTGGGTTAAGACATGATCAACAATCTACATATCCATTGACTGCCATGTCTACTCATGTAATAAGCAAAATATCTGAGCTCTGAGATGGTGTATGTACTACCTAACTAATGTCCTTATCACACCAGGATCCAATTGAGTAAATTTGTGGTGGATTAATATACATGCATGCTTAAGTAGGCTAGGCAGCTCCATTCTTTAATCATTCACACATGGATATTTAAAATTCATCATAGCTCCTATTAGAACCTAGACCGATACCGGTTCGTAGGGCTTTACCTGTCACCTGCGGCGGGAATGATTGTGATAGAGGTGGGAAGTCACGGTTGCGCAACCCTGAACTTACACCCTATTAATTCATTTTCCGCGTTGGGCAAGTTCGGATAGTTCAGCCCAACTACACACTTGGCTATACTCTGATCGAGTTAGTCAGACCTTGAGACCAAGCCCTGTTGGGTTGGCTCAAACAATTGGTTGAAACCTGTTTGGTTCAACTGGAAATCGAAATCAAATTGTCTGTTTGACATTGATGTAATGATTAGCTTTGGAATTCTGTCTGAATTTCACTTGCTCATGGATTTGGTTCAATAGAATTCTGCTCGAATTGCTATGTGTTCAAATCTGAAATTGAATCCTTGCTTGGATTGCTGTATGCAAATCTGAAATCTAACTTGGACATGATGGTACATATGGATATTGGCTTATCAATTATGTTCATGTCAAGTACTTGTTTATGTTAATGTGCAATGCTAGTCTTTCTTCCATGTCATATGCTATGCTGAAATTGAATTGGGATGAGTCTATAAATGTGACTTGCAAGTACGAAAGTACTTACGGAATTCGATTCCGAACTTGTTGCAGGAGATCCTAGTGTCGGTGAGTACTACGATGCTGAAAATGCCGATACAGATGCTTAGGTTCTAGTTTATCCTTCACGGTCGAGCGTTGTGGGTTTTGAATCTTCACATGGGGATGGTGGGGCTGCCATCCCATGATTTCACTCTTGTCTTGTTTGCTGTTTTTTTGGATCTCGAAGACTTGTAAACAGTCCTCGAGCTGTAGATTATGTGCTATTTAACCTCTCTCGGGTAAGAGGAACTTATGTACCCTTAACTCCTCCTTATTAGAGTTTGAACTGTGATATGAAGTTGTTATCTGTGATCGATCCATATACAGTGCGTGTATGTTTGAGGTATATGGATTCGGTCGTAAAGGGGTAATGCTTTCTCTTAGTGCTCATTTCGTGAAGTGTTATCGGTCGAGTGACCAGGGTGTGGATAGTCGTACCGGGCTCTCGAGCGACCCACTAGTCTTCGGGCTAGGTTAGGGTGAGGGTGCGACTGTCGAGCTCCTCCGACTTCATTCTACGTTGTGAGCTTAAGAGCGGCGTTAAACCTTTACCGGGCTTTGGAATTGTATGTGGTTCCGGAAAGTTTATTCGCTTCTGGCCGGCTTGACCCACGGTGATAGATACATACGACGAATGCGCGTATGGTATGTGGGTCCGGTGTCGGGTTACCCAACGGTGATAGATACATACGACGTAAGCGCGTATGGTATGTTGGGTGACATCTCGGTCCTTGGCGATTAATCATTCCCCTAATCATATGGAATTCCCGGGTCCGTGACAGCACGCGCAGCTCGCCCTCCAGTCGGTGCATACATCAAGACCCTGAAGCACTCGGGGGCTACTGATGGCGGGATCGCCAAGGGATAGGCCCAAAACAAGGAGTCGGCCCAACAAACTCAGGGTGGCCCAAATCCGTGGCAGGAGGCCCACTCGGCCAAATACAGCCCACAGGGTCCACTCGGAAGTAACGGCCGGGTGCCATCAAGACCAGGCGTTACAAAAGCATTAAGTCGGACGTTACCAAGAGGCAATAAGTAGAGTTAAGGTGCCAATCAAGTGTGCCGTTACCATGACTTGGCCGACTCGGCAGTTGTAAAACCTAGGCCTTGCCGGGTCTATATAAGGCAAGGCTAGGACACCCGCGCAGGGGATTGGGTCTTCGATTTTCTTCTTCTTCTTCGAGCAATCACACCATCTTTGTACTAAGAAACTCCTCACACGAGGCTTGATAACAATCCAGCAGGAGTAGGGCATTACCTCTTCGATAGAAGGCCTGAACCTGGGTAAATCTCTCGTGTGAACCCGCTCCTGGATCATCCTCTTGCGCCCCCTAAACCCTACTTAGAAATGTATATTGCCGTGAAATCCCCGCGACATACCAACTCTGAAAAGAGTCGGAACTTCGGTGAAAAACTCCTTGTCTCCCTGAGTACTTTACTTTCTGTACTTACTTGCTCATCTGTCTTGCATGCTTGGTTAATTCACTGTCATATATAACTTAGCTGTACTTCTCTCTGATTGCCTGTGTTACTTTAGCTGTGTCACAGTTGCTCTATTATTTATCTCTGATCTGTGCCAGTTACCTGTTACGCTACTATCTGTCATATACACCTGTTTAGGGCATTCAGTCTACCTATGTTAGCCATCTGTGTAACAGCTGTGTGTTAATTTACATATCAAATACTACCTGATAGTTGACCTGTTACACAGCTAGCTAAACCCTTCAATCTATTAAGTGTTAATCTTCTTAATTTGAAGTAATTGTTTAAAATTTGGTTAGCCTCCTATTCACCCCCCCCTCTAGTCGGCACCTACGATCCTTTCAATTGGTATCAAAGCAGGTTGCTCTTTGAATTGGCCTAACAGCCAGAGTTTAAAGGATATCGGGCTATGAGGGTAAAATCCCTATCTTTGATGGAACTAACTATGCATTCTGGAAAAGAAAGATACAAATGCATCTTATCGATTGGGAGGTTGTGAATGCAGGCTACAGGTTGGAAGACACCATAATACCAAGCATCAATGATAAGAGAAATATCCAGAATAATGCAAGAGCTGCCACAGCCATCTTCATGGGCCTTCAAGAACATGTCTTCAACAGAGTCAGTACCATGAACTCTGCCAACGAGATCTGGGATACTTTAGAGCAAATCTATGAGGGCAGCAACACTCTGAAAAAATCCAAGAGAAGCCTGCTGGAATCAAAGCTAGAAAGATTTGAGTATGAACATGGTGAAGACATAAATTCCCTATTCTCAAGACTCACCACTATCACAAATCAGCTGAAGGCACTTGGATCAAATCGAGTGGATGATGAAGATGTGATTAAGAAGTTTCTGTCAGTGCTGCAAAGCCCTACAGAACTCTTGTACTGATGCTGAAAGAGAAGGACGGCTTTGATCAGATGAAGCCCATAGAAGTATTAGGAAGGATACTAACACATGAAATGAAAATCAAGCAGGAAAGCAAGCACAACCTATCTTCCTCGCTCAAGAAGGATATTGCATTGAAAACCACTGCCTCAGCTTCACAACCTGAAAGTGAAGGTAGTGAAGACCTGGATGAGGAGATGACCAGTGGAAAAGAAACTGAGCTAAACCTGCTCATAAGAAACTTCAGAAAATTCTATAGGAAGAAGAAGCAGTTTGGCTCAAGTGACAGATTCAGAGGCAAGAAACTGGTCAAGGATAACAAATGCTTTGAGTGCGGTAAAGAAGGTCATTTTGCTACTGATTGTCCAGCCAAGAAGAAGGATAACAGCCAATATAAGAAGAAGAAGGACTTTCATGGGAGAAGAAGATTTTCAACAAGCATCTAACTTATGCCAAGAATAAAGCTACTGCAAGAGCATATGTTGGACAAGCTTGGATATCTGATGATTCAGGCTCAGAAGAAGAATTAGAAGAGGAAGGAGAAGTCACAGGCATTGCCATCAGCATGGCTGATGTGCCCAGCTATGACACAGCCAGGTCACACAGCTCCAACTTCAATGCCAAGGCTAATTAGCTGTCATCCATCTCTGTTTCTCTTTGCCTCATGGCCAAAGAATCTAAGGTACTTACTGAGGATGACTTTCCTTATTATGCTGAACTAATGGGTATCTTGGAAAGAATAGATAAGGCCTATGGCAAGGAGAGGAAGGAAAACATATCCCTAAGGGATAAACTCAGGGAGCTCAGAGAAACCTGCGATGAAGTTATGGATGACAGGGAGAACCTCAGGCTGGATCAGGAGAACTTGGAGATTGCTCATGACAAGCTTAAGCAAGCTCATGAGCTTCTCCTCAAGGAGCATGAGGAGCTCAAGGCAATGCATGCCAAATGCATTGATAATGCTAACTCTCCTACTGCTTCTGATATTATATCCTCGCCTGCTCCTGCAACTGTTGAAATCTGTTTAAATTGTGCTACTCGCATAAATGTTCTAACATCCACAAGTGCTGCAACTGATAACTCAAATGAGGCTTCAACCTCTATTTAAACTAACTCTGTGGATGCAGCTGAGCACACCAAGCTTAAGGAGGAGCTTGAAGAAATTAAGAGGCTGATGAGGAATGGTCTTTGCACTGCCAACATTGGCATGCAAAACTATCAGATGATTAGAGCTGAGATGCTCAGAAAAAATGATGGCCAGAAGGGCCTAGGTTATACTCCTGCTATGAATAAAAATAAACTTCCTGCTATCACTAACCCTAACCTTGCAGCTAAGTTTGTGAGACAGGCAGGTACAAGTGACAACAATCTTGTTGGTCACAAGCAGAAAAATAGGAATGTGGTGAACATTCCATCTAACCCATCCTACATTCTACAAAAGGACAGTAGAGGCAAGATAGTGGCCAAGTATGTGGGTCGCAAGCACCTGAGAAAATGGTCACTAGCTATCTGGGTGCCAAAAGCTATTGTTGCCTGTGTCACTGGTACTCCACACAGCTGTAGGAATACAAGTGTCACAGGTGGCTTGCACCGCTCACTAACACTTATGCCTAAGGTTGCAGGTGACAGCCAGCCAAAGAGGATTCATGTTATATCATCCATTGCTAAGGCTGTGAACTCTAGAAACAAACTTGCTAATCCTATTACTGTTGTCTCTGCTTATGATAAAGCTACTAAGAGAACCAAACAAGTTTGGGTCCCTAAGTTTCATAACTAATCTTGCAGGACACTGTATCTAGTTGAACTGATTGGGTTGTGGATAGTGAATGTACACAACATATGACCGGAGACATGGAGGAGTTTGTAGAGATCACCAATGAAAATCTGCCAAGCAAATATGTGATCTATGCAGACAACTCCAAGGGAAAGGTAAATGACATTGGTAAAGTTGCCATATCTGAACATCACTCCTTCTCAAATGTTATGCTTGTGGATCAAATAGGCTATAGTCTAATGTCTGTGTCACAGCTGTGTCACAGCTGTGTGACACAGGTATGAAAGTTACTTTCTATCCTGATGAGGTTATAGCCTCTAAACTATCTGATGATTCACAAGTGTTCAAAGGATGCAGGTCTGGAAAACTGTACATTGTTAATTTGAATGAACAGCCTGCAGCAGCTCCATGGTGTCTCATGGCCAAGACCAGTGTTGGTTGGCTGTGGCACAGGCGGCTAGGACATGCAGGGATGAAGCTTCTCAACAAGCTGAGCAAACATGACTATGTCATAGGGCTGGAAAAGGTGAAGTTTGAGAAGGACAAGTCCTGCAGCTCATGTCAAGCCGGTAAACAAGTTGGAGCTGCACATCGTCCCAAGAACATCATGACCACCACCACTCCTTTTGAGCTCATACACATTGACCTCTTTGGTCCTACTACATATGAGAGCTTGGGAGGTAAGAAGTATGGTTTTGTTATTGTAGATGATTTTTCTCGCTATACTTGAGTGTTCTTTTTAAAGGAAAAGACACAGGTTTACAAGACATTCAAGCATCTCATAGTCAGAGTACAAAATGAGTGAAAGATAAACCTAATCAAGGTCAGGAGTGACAATGGGAGTGAGATCAAGAATTCTATGGTAGAGGTATTTCTGGACAAGCATGGAATTAAGTATGAATTCTCAAGTCCATATGCTCCACAGCAAAATAGTGTAGTGGAAAGGAAGAACAGAACCTTGATAGAGATGGCAAGAACACTCTTGGATGAGTACAAGACTTTACCAAGATTTTGGGCTGAAACTGTCAACACTGCCTGCCACTCCATCAACAGGATATATCTACATCCACTACTCAAGAAGACTCCTTATGAGCTGCTCACCAACTCCAAACCAACAGTCTCATACTTCAGGGTATTCGATTGTAAGTGCTACATACTTAGAAAAGACAAATGCCTCTCTAAGTTTGAAGCTAAATCTGATGTTGGTATTTTTCTTGGTTATTCCACTAACTCCCATGCCTATAGAGTTTTTAACACCTCCACAAAGGTTGTTGAAGAATCTATAGATGTGGACTTCGATGAGTCTTATGGCTTCCAAGGAGAGCAAGTTGCTAATGATGTAGGGAGCAAGGACATTCTCAAGAAATCCACTGGTGAGATCAGACCTATTGTCAAGGAGGAATCTACCTCACCAAGTGATCATAAACCACCAGCTCCATCACTGGTTGAAGACACTGGAGAGCAAGACATTGAGCTCGAGTACAACCCAGCTAATGATCAACTGGATGCAGAGGACCTGTCTCAGCCAGCTGTGTCACAGGAAGAACCAACTGTGTCACAGGCAACACCAACAGCTGTGACAAAGGTGGTTGACCCCGAACCCCTTGTGATCAGCAGGCTGCAGAAGGATCACCCTGTTGACCAAATCATTGGTGCCATTAATAGGGGAGTGACTTCTCGTTCTCGTATTGCAAATTTCTGTGAACATTACTCTTTTGTCTCCAGTGTTGAACCCAGGAACATAAATGAAGCTCTTAAGGGTGCTGATTGGATAAATGCTATGCATGAAGAGCTGAACCAGTTTGAAAGAAATCAAGTCTGGTCCCTGGTAGAAAGACCCCATGACCATAATGTCATTAGAACCAAGTGGGTCTTCAGGAACAAACAAGACATAAATGGACAGGTGGTGAGGAACAAAGCCAGACTAGTTGCTCAAGGCTTCACTCAAGTGGAAGGTCTGAACTTTGGTGAAACTTTTGCTCCAGTAGCAAGACTTGAAGCCATCAGGATTCTACTCACATATGCTTCTCATCATAACATCAAGCTCTACCAAATGGATGTGAAGTCAGCCTTCCTAAATGGTAAACTTTTTGAACTTGTATATGTTGAGCAGCCACCTGGCTTTGAAGATGCTAAGAAACCACATCATGTCTACAAACTGCACAAAGCACCGTATGGTCTAAAACAAGCACCTAGAGCATGGTATGATACATTGAAAGAATTTCTGATCAAAAATAGATTAAAATGGGCTTAGTTGACACAACTCTATTCACTAAGAAAAATAGAAAAGACTTATTTGTGTGCCAAATTTATGTCGATGACATAATATTTGGTAGTGCTAACTGTTCCATGAGTGATGAGTTTAGCAAGATGATGACCAAGAGGTTTGAGATCATGTGGAGAAAGGAGATATACAGCTATGCCATGTAAGGACTGAAAAACAATTAGCTGATATATTCACCAAGCCTTTAGATGAGACTAGGTTCTGTGCTCTAAGGAGTGAATTAAATATCATTGATGTCTCAAACTTGCAATAGAAGGTTTGCTTGGTGTTTAGGCCATGTGATCATACTGTTTTTGCTATCTGTGTTTTTTATCTGTGTCACCTACCTGTGTTACAGGTATATCTTAAGTTAAGAGTTTTTGCTGAGCTGTTTATGCAAATCTTGTGTGTGCATGTTTTCAATCTTATCTAGGTTTTCTAAATCAACTCCTGTCAGTTTTAGCTTTGCTTGTTCGATTTTCTAGCAAACTGACATTGGGAAGGTTTCATAAGCACCCTCTGATAGTGCTCAAGTGCTTTCTCTCTTATCAAATTCTCTCTATTCTAGTGTTCCAAATGAAAAACTTGTCACCTGAGTCATCCATCTGTGTCTCAGGTGAATTCCTTTGAATTCCTTAGGTCTCAGGGTATCTTTTAACTCATCTGTGTCACAAGCCATCTAGTCAGCTGTGACACAGCCACTTTAAAAACCCTTCGGCCTATATAAAGAAACCTGCGGTTCCCAGAAAACCCTGTTCGACCACTGAAACCCCAAACTTTTGCTGAGCGCCAATTTCTCGAGTTTTCATTGAAATCACGGTTTTCGTCCTACCAAAGTCTCCAAACTTGTCAAGGAAGCTTTCTAAGGCTCTCCTGCATCGTTTCATCTGCGCCTTGCAAAGTTTTCGATCAATGTAAGCATCAGCCAACCCTCTTGTGCTTAAACCTAGCTTCATGTCAATGCAATCGCTCAAGAACTTAATCTAGTAGCGCATTGTCCTTAAGTAGGGTTGGTTCCGCCTTTGTTTAGCTTTTTAAACACATCTAGTTCGAAACTTAGGGGTAAAATCGTATTAAACCCTAGTTTTCATGAATCTGCCTTCTGCCTCCGTGCGTAGCTGTGTCACCGCTATGATGTCACCTATCAAGGGTAGAGATCCTTAGTTTGGTTCTAAGTCCACACCTGTGTCATCTCGTCCTCACACAGGTGGCCAACACAGTTCTATCTTCTGCATTTGGGAACACTTCTTTCCTTATTCTTCCTCATCTTTCTCGTTTCTATAGATGTCTTCAGGCTCAAAAAGAGAGGACAGTGGTCTCAAATGATTAGATCCAGAAGAATCAAGCAGAGAGATTGTTATCTCTGACTCTGATCAAGAGAGAGAGAGGCTGAGGTAGAGAGAGGCAACTCTTCAGAGGAGATGAGCCCAACAGAAAGCTTACAGGCAAAGAAAAGCTACTGAGAGGAAAGCTGTTGCTGCAGCATCTAAAGCTGGTCAATCCAGCTCAGCTCAGTTAGTCTTATCCAAGAGGACAAGATCCTCATCAGATGCTGGTCAGTCATCTTTGAGCAAGTCAGCTGCCAAGAAACCTAGACAAGCAGTAAGAAAGGTCAAGACAACTTCTGTTGCAGATGTAGTGCTGCCAAGAGGTACTCTTTTAATCCAAGAGGCTCAGGCTGAGGAAGTTGATCCTTCTGTCCAAGAAGCCATCATTGAAAATGACAGGGTCATTCTAGAAGAGATGGACAATCTTTTAGAATAGATCCGTGCAGAAACTGATGAAAGGATGAAGAAGCAAATTCTTGAGCTGTTCTCTGTTAAGAATCTTCAACTGCCAGTACACTCTAGGCCAATATCTTATGCTATCCCAGAGCCAATAGATGAAGATAAGGTTCTTTTGAGTGAAATTGCAGATTTGCATTTTCAGATGTAGGCAGCCATCTCAGCATCTGCCAAGAATATTCTGAAACAGCTGATCCTTGAGAAGCAGAAAATGTTCTCTTACAACTCTTAACCTCAACCAGCTTTAGGATCAAAACTCATTGAGGACCTGCTAGGAATGCTCTGAAGGAACAACTCAGAATCAAGCGACAATTGCTAACTCCTGAGCTCAGAAAAGAATCTGAGGAAGCCTTGCAGAAAAGCAGAAGCAGTTTCACAAGAAGGAGATCTGCAACCGTAGTAATCTCTGATGTGCCTCAAACTCAGAAGCAGTTAGATGCAGAGGTTACAATCATCTCAGAAACCTCACAGAGCTCCAAACCATCATTAAAAGAACAGCTAGTTCATCAACAGGAGGCTCTGAAGGAGCTAAAGAAGGAGATGTCACCACCTGTGGCACAGGTGGCTGATACAGCTAAAGCAAGCATGCACACTTATCAGAGAAAAATGAAGAAGAGTTCCAGCTCAATCAGTACTGGGACTCTTTCATCTTTGGATGTGCACAAACCAATATCTCCATCACAGTTTCTGGTTTCTGAGACAGAGGAACAAGCTGCAAAAAAGGCCCAGACGCCTTCATCATCACCAAAGGCTAGGAAATCTAAGCCTTCAGAAGCTGCTCCAACTTCATCTCCACAGCTGTCTCAACCAGCTGTGCCTCAGGCAGAAGATGCTCCTGTGCAAGCTCCTCAACTGCTTTTGCCATCAGTGTCACAGCCAGTTGACACCGAGGTCACTTCACCTGTTTCTCATCCCTCACAGTCCCCATCTGTGGCATAGGCCAGTGACCCAGCTGCAGCAAAAGAAAACTCTGAAAGCATATCAGATGATGGCAGGGGTGTTTCAGTAACCCCTCCAAGAGCAAGGGAACATCGATCAGACTCTGACAAAGAGTATGTAGCTGAAGAAACTTCTTCTAGCTCAGAGTCAGAACAAGAGGCTGCAGTAGAGTCAGAACGAGAGGTAGCAGCAGAGCAAGAGGATAGTTCTCTAGAAAATTCAGATGATGAGGAGGACTTGTAATCAAAATACAGCTATGTCTTCTCATCTGCTCTGAGAACTGAACAAGGACAGATGGACTTTCTGCCTAGATCTACTTGGAATAAGCTACCCAAGTGTGACCCCAAGAGGTCCAAGAGCAAGGTTGCATCTCTAAGCTCCAGTGCTTACATCAAGATGAGATCAACCTGTCTATACTTCTCAGCTGACAAGGAATATATTGAGTCAGCTTGCTCAGACCCCAGATTCCACAATGACAAACAGAAGGGGGTTTATCATGAAATCATTTCAGCTAAAGGATTTATAGATTGCAAAGTCATAAATTGGGATGCTTTTTCAGACTCTAGGCTACATACTCTTCCATCTTTGATTCAAGCAGCAGGCCTTGAGTTCCTGATCAATCTACAACAAGGATATGATCCAGAAGTGATCAGAGAATTCTATGCCACAGTGTGGGTAGAACAAGAGAATCAAGATATCATGATCTGGAGAACAAGAGGCCAGCTCCTTTCCATCACTACTCCAGAATTCAACAGTCTGTTTAGAGCACCTGTGGAGCCCAATATGCCAAATCTGTTCAGGTTGGAGCCAGTTCCAAATGAAGTGAGAAGAAAATTCTATCCAAGGAATTTCTCCTTCCCTGCAAATACTCCAGCAGATCATGTGTACCTCAAGGGCATTATAGTCACTGCAAAGCATCTTGTGAAGATCCTCAATGTTACCATTCAACCCAAAAAAGGAAACACAGATGCAGTCTATTCTCCTGTCTGGCAAGTGCTGGTCCACATAGCCAAGAATCAACATTTTGACATTGCCAGATTCATTTTTCATGAAATTGATGCAGTGCAGAAAGACAAGAAAGCAAAGTTGAGGTATGGCTCATACATCATGCACATGATCCTTCAGAAGACAGGTCTACCTGAGTTAGAATTTGATATTTCTGTCAAGACATCCAAGACTCAGCTCAGACCACAAGCTGATGACAATCCAGATGAAATTGCTGCTCCTGCTCTTTTTGGAGATTCTTCAGATACAGCTGTGCCAACCCCCAGTGACACAGCTGCTCCAACAGTAACTCAGATGCCACATCAAGATCTTAGCTCTCAACCCCAAGTACCCACTGGTGTCACAGCTGATATTCCTGCAGCTGACCTAGCTGAGCTGGTATCTATGATACAGGTAGCCGATGATGGCTCTCTCTCTACCTCTCTGATGTCTCAAGCAGCTACCAGAGCTTATCAGAACAAGGTCATGCCTACTCAGTTTGCTGCTCTGCGCAGAGAGAATCTCCAGCTCCGAGAAGAAGTAACCAGTCTGCACACCAAAGTTGATCAAATGTAGACTCAATTCTCAGAGATTCTTTAGCTTTTGAGATCCAAGCCAACCTGAAGCTCCTTTTCCCTTAACCCCTTTCTGGTGTCTTAGTGGCAAAGGGGGAGAAATATAAGGGGAAGAGATGCAAGGGGAGAGACATAAGGGGAAGAGATGCAAGGGGAGAGATATAGGGGGAATGGAGAGTTTTTGCTGTGTATCAAGACTTGTTCTTATTCTAATTTCTTATGTCTTGAGCACACTGAGTTCAATCTGTTAAGTGTTAATCTTGTTAATTTAAAGTAATTGTTTAAAATTTGGTTAGCCTCTTATTCACCCCCTCTAGTCGGCACCTACGATCCTTTCAGCCGGTACACCTCGTGAAGTGTACTAGTTAGCGCTTGGTATCACGGGTGACTTACGTCTTGTGGGTAAAGCCGTACAACCTCTGCAGAGTGTTAAAAATCTATTCAAATAGCCGCGTCCGTGGTCATGGACATAACTTGGTTAGGCCACACATTGGTTAGACTATACCTTGTTTTAAAAATATGGGACATGGGTTTAAGGACGGGGGCATGATGTGTCCGCAGTATGCGGTATGAGCTACGGTTTGGTAGCGAGAGCCGCAGAAGTATGTTTAAGGTTGTGCCATATGGCGGTGGTATGAGGTATGAGGTCTTGGTGATATAGCTCAGTGTGGAGCTATGGGAGGCGATAACTGGTTGCTATCATCTCACTAGGTTTATCATTTGATGAGGTTTGCCAAAAATGCTTTCAATCTATTGCTATATTATTGATAAGAACTTTCTTTTCGCACAATATGCAACCTAGGTTAGTATGTCTTTCTTGAAGTAAAGCCTTGCATGAATATAGCCGTTGTATACCCATGTGGGATGCTTGCGAGTATATTCAATGTACTCACCTGGCTTGTTGATTTGGCCAGACGAGAAGGAGTATTTCTTCGAGAACGATAGCGACAACGAAGGCTAGGGTGTATCCCAGCCGGTTGCTTGTCGAGTATGGCATATTGATGGGCGTCTACCACGTATATCTTATTTTCCACTGCAGAACTCTTTAATTTCGGCCAATAGGCCATGTGTGTAAAATAAAGACCTCGCCGGTCTATGTATCAGACTCTGTATCATTTGTATGGCTGTGATATCTAAGTCAACTTGTCTGTACTGGCAACTGATTATGGTACCAGTACGGTAAACACAAGGATTTATCCAGTCTTTAAAACCGGGTACTCCACAATGTGCTATTTTCCTGCATAATGTATTAAATCTAAGAGTATTAGTCTCAAGAACTCCAAACAAGTATATTGCCCCGGGTTGCTTCTATGTACTACATCTGTTGCCTCCTCACACCACCTATTAAACAAGTATTTTTTTGTATTTCTTGCACATTTAGTTGCATCATAATCTTCAAGATGTGAGCACACAGTAGTCCATCCATGTTGAACGTGTTGCAAGAACACACGTAAGAAGTGTCTTCTAGATGAACTGAAACTAAATGCTTCTTTGGCTTTTTTGGATCATTTAGAGAAAGTTCAAACACCAGCATGCCACCTTTATCCCTGTTGATGATCACTCCTGAGGTATTTTTCAACAATGATTTGAATTTTTCAAACAACACTCTTGTATAGAACTTTGCTGTATGCTCCTCTATTTTAAAACTACCAAAATAATAAAGTTACATAAGAATATATTATATGAAACGTATGGACCAAATATTTGTCATGTCTTTGTCGAAACATACCTCGACCACATAGTGCCATCGTCACCTCACCGTTGAGACCCGAATTGTCCTCCCGATCAAGTATTCTTTCAACTATGTAGTTGTACTGTTTCACAACTTACCAGACAGAGTCTTGAGGATGGACCAGCTTCTTGAAAAATGAATTTAGGCCTTTTGATCTCCCAGTCGTGCTCGTGAAGGGAAAAATCTTGAAGTAGGCTGGTGCCCAAATCTCCCTAGTGGTCCACATGTTATTTAGGTGTTTATTACTACATAACTTATGCTTCACAGTCATTTGTTGCCATGAGAGCTCGCATTCCTCTACGATGTCTGTGTCATCGATACATGCAAAGAAATCATTATCAAACCCCTTCCCTTGTACCGCACAACCTCTCAATCTTCTCTTGCACTTTTCGCAACACATACCATTTGTAACACCTATGTTTAGTGTTGGGAAACACCTCAGATATAGCTAATTTCATTGCTTGTTCCTGATCCATCATCAAACAATTTGGATGTTCTCCATCCATAGCAACCATCCAACCCATTTGAATGATTCAATAGTTTCATTAGAAATTAGGGCACATCTCAACATTATTATTTGGCCATGGTTGTTGATCCATACAATTGGCGCGGATAGCAAGTTATACCGATTTATTTTGAATGTTGTGTCAAAGAAAGAACAATCCTTGAACTTCTTATACAATTGTCTTGTCTTCCCATCAACCCAAACCAATTTCTTCATTGCAGTCCTGCAAAAGATGTTTCAACGATTTAGCCTTCAATTTCCTACGGTACTGAATTAGAATAAGTTATGCTCATTTTACAGTGGATACTTGTTTCCTCTGGTTACTTAACATGTTCATCTTCTCAATAGTTCAACAAATATCCCCGCATGTTTTACTATAAGACTATATTTGTTTCTACAACCAAATGAAATCATAATCTTCATCACCATCCATGGCATGAAACACAACTTCACCCATGTGGTTCACATTACGTTTCTATGCCTCAAATAATTCGTTGAACCTTACAACTTTACTTTATGTTGCGACATCTGCCATAAAATATTTCCTATGCTCTTCAAAGTTGTATCCCGTAAATTTTCACAAACCTAACTCATCCTTTGCGGGAACAAAAATCTAACCACGAACCGTGGCAAGTTGGGTTTAGAAATTTACTCATCTTCAAAGTTGATGTTTTAGTTTATAATTTTATGCTTCATTAAGTGCATATAGGGTTTGTTGTGAAGAAGGAAGGAGACCATAGAGTGCTACAGAGTGAAGAAGGAAGGAGACCATGATGCCTGAAGTTTAGTGATTTGTTTCACAAAAACTAGTAAGCGTGCACGTGCAACGCACGTCTTAACTAATTATAACTATAAAAAATTATAAATTATATTTCCTCCATCTATCAATCTAAGGCGTGGCACGAGACATCCTAAAATACCCTATTAACTGTGCTCATCACTTGAGTAATCCCGATTAGCATGCGCTCAGTCAGCCGCGATTGCCAATGGAAAAAAGCATGCATGCATGGCAAATGAAACTGCATGACGCTTTGCATGCAAATCTGACGCATGAGAGAAGACATATTTTTTTGCTGCAAAAATAGATACGTAAGTAGCCAAAATTTCCCTTCCAAATCTGACACATGATTAGCGATAATTTTCCTTCCAAATCTGACATGTGATTAGTGAAAAGCAAACACCAAAACACTCAACTCATTCTTCAGTCTTTTTCTTCGGGGCAGCCTCCTCGTCGCCTCCATCTTCAACCAAGGAATCCATGAACTCGTCGTCGCCGTGATCCATGAATTCGCCATCGCTGTGCTCCGCGAACTCGCCGTCTAGTGAGTCAACATCGTCGTCACCGAAGTCCACGGTGTCATAGCCGTGCTGATATGTCATCGCCAAATTCCACGACATCGTCGCTGTGCTTCGCAAAGCCGTCCAGCGAGTCCATGATGCCGTTGCCGCGCTCTACGAATTCGCCGTTGCCGTGCTCCACAAACTCGCGTGGCGGAGCTCCTCGGCGGTGGTCGAATTCATCTAATGCTAAGCGCAGATTTCCCCCTGCACTCTTCCATCTGCATATTAAAGATGTAATTAATTCCCCATAGCGACTGTGTGTATGCTTGCCTCTGTCGATCAATGTGAGGGAAGCGCAAGGGGAGGGGGCGAAATGCAACGCACGTCTCGACTGCATGCATTTTTTTAATTAAAAAGGGCCATGTAAATAATGTGGTCGTCTTTTACTAATGAAGATGTGCGTTGCACGTGCACGCTTATAAAAATTATAATTGAGATGTTCATGGTACAATTTTGCCAATTTTTATAAAAGATAATAGTAATCAAGTACACACAATGCAATCATATTGCTCAATGTTTACCACGCTAAATATGAACTCATTTCTAAATTATAAAGTTGTATCTACTCTGATATAATCCTAAAAACTTTTGGAATTATCTTCGAATGAACATTTTTGTTTGAAAATAGTACGCGGTTAAATATTTTCAGCCACCGCTGAGATAAAGCTTACGTAATGCCACATTTTTTAATCGCCCCCAATAATTATGAGTCCAGCTAGAGTAATAGCATTTTCCAGACTTGTTTGAGTCTTTTCCACGTAACGTCTGGAAAACCTATGGTGCTCCTTAGTTAAACGGACGTCTCAACTAACTATAACTAAAAAAATTATAAATTATATTAATCATAGTGTAATTTCATTAGAATTTTAACTATGGTTCAATTCCATCAATATCAAACACTTTTATAAAAAGTATAAGATATTTATTTTGGCCTTCATGTTTTATTATGCAAACATAATCTAACATAGATTAATCAAACAAATATAATCACCGCTCATCCTTTCTCATTTCTCTCACTCACTTTCCCCTTTCACTCTCATTTCTTACCGATTTCATCATTCCTCTCACTCTCCTCCTCCAAGTGAAGCCGCCCTCACACGCCGCTCCTCCGACGCCACCCTCGCGGGCCACGGCGCCCCGGCCGCCCCAGTCCCCTCCCTCTCCAGCCCCCTCCTCATCGGTGTCGGCATCGGCATCGGGGGAGTGGCCGGAGACGCCGTCCACGCAAAAGAGGAGGCAGCGGGGTCTCGTGTCGCGGGTGTGGAAGAGCATATTCGGGGGCGCGAGGATGTCGAGAAGCTGCTGCAGGCGTTCTCCAAGAAGGAGGAGGCCCTTCGCTCCTGCGTCCACCGTCGTGCCCGCGTCCACCGTGCGTCACGCAAAACCGTGCAGAACGTCCTCGTCCTCGCCGCCGCGCTCGAGGTCTCCTCCCCCATCCCTCCCGACCGATCTCTGCTTCGTGTTGCTAGCAAGCAAATCGTGTGTTAGGTAGGCAAACGCAGCACATCCGCATGCGATTCTGTAGAAGGGAGGATTGGGGAATTCTGTGTTGCAGTGTAAACCTTATATTTTATAACGCGCAGGGTGTTCAGTTAGTGATCCATCCGTTTCGTCAGAGGCGTAGCATATTTTGGAGTTGTGCTATATTGTTCTACAATTTGTGCTATTGTGGCTGATGCATTTCTCCAGCCTCCAGGGGCAGCAATTAGGTTATGTAACAATCTGTTCATGTCGTTAAGGATGATTGTGTCAATGACAGGGTTATATGTTTTTGTGGAACAGATTGCAGCTGTTGGATATGTGATTATGACTATGAGATCTCCGGACATCAGCTGGCAAATGAGGGCAGCCCGGGTGCTGCCCATGTTCTTGGTTCCTGCTCTAGCTGCTCTCACTTACTCAGGTATTACAAGCCTTACCAAAATGCCTAAGTACATTCGCATCTGCAACCACGTTTTTCCTTGCGGGTGTTCTGTTGTTGCAATTGTGAATATAGCATTAGGTTCTAGCTGTAATCATTTAAGTTAAAAAAGGCAGTAGAATATAAGAATACGACTGATGTGGTAAACCATTTTAACAGTTTCCTTGAACTGATTTTATCGCCCTTAAATTGCTTTACAATTCAGCTTAAATAAAAAAATATTGGACAAGTCTGTCAAGACGTGCGTTGCATCGACTCACCGGTGTTCCCGCCGGTCGTGGTGGTGGTCGGCGGATAGGATCGGCTGCGCTGTGGCCCTTCCGCTCCTCGACGCCATCCTCCACTAGAGGCTCCATCAGCGCTGCCAGGTAAGGCTTGGTTTCTCCTTTTTTTTTGAATCCTTCATGTTCTGTTTCATGATTTGTTCATCCCTTGAAAGCCTAGGTTCAGGGATTAAGGGGGATCGAGGCAGATGGGACAGAGAAGAGGCGCCTCTGTACAGACCTGCGCTGAAGAGAATAAGGCAAGGCATTTAGGTCATTCCGGCCGGGCGTCCATGGCGGCGGCGGCTGCAGTGCAGGAGGCTGAGGCGCCCTGCCTACAGAGCTTCGAGCTCTGCGAGACCGAGTTGGTAAGGCCTACCTCCCACGTCCTTCTCCGAGTGCACTTGTTCAAGTCGTGCTTTTTTGTTGCGCTGCCGAATCATCTCATTTGGGTGAGGCGAGAGATTTCCACAGTTACTATAGATTTCAATTCCTTAGTGATCTGCTTCAGGTCTAGTACATATTGATGACATATCGTGAACATTTCATTAGTTCTTGGACAGGTAAATGTGTACTCGATATTCAGAGAAAACAGAGCCTGTGTATTGAGCACATAATTTACTAATGACTAACACTGAAGGTTAATGCCCATATCCATAACTGTAGCGTGATATGGCGTCAGGTCGGCATAGTTCAGATCCTTACTTTCTTGCGATCAAAATTGCAACACAGAAAACATGACAGCACCAACTGATGGAGCTAAGTCTAAAGCTCCATTCAGGTAACATAAGTGCATCCTCAAGTTGATCGTAATGGAAGATTACACTATGCACTGTCCTACAATGTAGTACCGATTCTAGGCAGCCCTTTTGTCCTATCACAAAGATTTACCTGGAAAAGGAAATGATCTGGTTTCCCGTATCGATAAAGGATTGACACAATAGTAATGTTGCCATCATCAGTGATGTGAACCATGTGGAGCTCAACCTTTGGCCATTGATGGTGTGCTTTGAGGGAGAGTGCCAATGCAATTGCTTTAGTTTATACTTCTCATCTACCTTGACAGTCCCAGCAGTGTCATTATATCGTAGCTACATCAATCAATTAACCCAATGATTTTATAATCCCTTCTACTTGGAATTTGGAGATTACATGTACACGGTTCAACGGGTATTTCCTTCTTTTTTTATAAACTGATCCTTATAGTTACACCTACTTTATATGAAAGACAACAATAGAATGGAGGAGGCAAAATCCATAGGCATCTGAGTAGAGAGCAGGATACGTGACGTAAAATTCCGAGCACAAATGGGTAAGGTCATCGGACAACAAAATAAAAATAAGGCTAAGCTCCCCCAGTAAGAACTGAGTCAGGCTCCCCCAGTAAGAACTGGGTCAGGGCTTCTCATTCTTGTATTTATACATTTTCTTGTATATGTACATTTTCTTCTTACCAGCCCTTTTACTTTCTCAAGCTTCTGATTCTCTACTTGAAATTATTTCCAGTCCATAGCATGACAGGATATCCATATTTCGTAATGCAAATTGTTTGATTTCAAACTGTGTACTGAATTACATGAAAAAACTTAATGCAGGTGGCACAATATGCTTCCAGTAACGGCCAGGGCAAAGCTGCCTCTGATGCCGTAGATGAATGCTTACGGTAAATGATAATATTTTTTAAAAATAATATTTGTTTGCGGAATGAATTGGGAGCTTATGAGCTGTGATGCCTGCTATTTCCTAGAGCATTGGAAGATCTCGACTCGCTGCTACTAAAGGCATCACGGAAAGACCCATCAGCATCTGTTGAAGTCATGAGGAGCAAAATCATTGTTGCTCTTGGAGCATTAGACAAGTAATAGCAAATGAAAAATCATTATTCACATTCAGATCAAAAGGAATCATCACTCATATTTTTCTGTATTCCTGTCATTTCAGTCTCCTGCAAACCGTGCCATCAGCCGTTATGGATAAAGGGAAGGCGATTGCTGTTGCATACCGGACTCCCGCAGATGGTTATGAAGAGGGCAATGGTGCAGAGTTGGACCCCAAGCTGAAACAGCTGCAGGATATTCGTTAATGCTGAATCTTGTTGAGGTTAAGCTCTCTTGCACTGATAAGTTCATCAAATGATTATATTGCAGAGTGGAACTAAGCAAGAAGTTCGTAGCAGAACACTTACCTTTTGGCAGTATATACTTCCTTAAGAGTTTATACTTTTTACTATAGTAACTTGATTAATTAGTAGAATTTAAATGTACATCAAAACGCTGCCGTTTCTAATGTTCGATACCTGACTGTCTAATCCTAAATCTGGAAATCTGTATAGGATACCACAAGCTTTTACGTACAATAAGGGTTCAATCTACTTTAGCTGTAAAACATGATCTAGAATTTTCATCGCGGTGCCATCTGCCATATAGAAATGAAACAGTAGTGAACTTATCCAAGTTCATACGACTCTAATAAGATGATCTAGGAAATAAGAAACAAAATAACATTGCAAAAGAAAATAAATCTGCTTTGAGTATCTTATCATGTAGTATAGTCTAGTAAAAATCAAACTCACACTGAAATATAAGTCCAAAAAAAGAGCTATTAAGCTTGGACGTATTTATCTCTTTGACAACTATCTATTTGTTGATGCGCTTAAGAAACTCCTGTACAATGTGAGGGATGTTGTCTCCACACTCGTTCCCATCGTACTTCAATAAGTGTACCAAAAACTGCTTCCTCAGCTCATAACCATCCTACATGTGCATTACATATCATTATCGTGAAGAGCTCATGTGTTCATAGAGTATAGTAATATGTGTTCGACAATACTCACTTTGCAAACAGGTTGTTGTAGTGATTCACCATTCCACGAGCGCATGAAATAGAAAATGAAATAACCAGACACATCACTGTACATGAATGAATCGTGAGCTGGGACGTTCAGAGCACAAAACTAAAATAAATGGTGGTAGTGTGGATCAAAGCAATTCACCTGTCTGGGTTTGTTGGAACATCGAGTGGTATTATACGACGCCATAGAAAAGTATCATCATTCCAGCTAGGATTTGCTACTTCCAGGGCACGCTTAAGATTATTGCCAATCTTTTAAATTTTAAATATATATCTCATGATAGGGTCATCTTTAAACCGCGCCGGCATAGGAAGCGAATCCAATATAGAGATAGTTCTAGCATCCTGGTCGAAGACGAAAAGCATGAAGTGCCCGAGGAAAGCATGTGGCAAAAGAATCTGCAAACGATAGGCGTTAGATATTGAAGTAAATCACAACACCAACTAAGAGAAGGGGATAAATCTTACCAATTTGCAAGATGAGATATTGTAGTCTATCCCAGGCCAACTATCAAACAATTTTGCCAATCGCTGAACGTCAAGCCTTGTACGATGCCTTGGATCTCGTTCGAAATCAGACATCCTCTGAGATAAAAACAAAGTCTTAGAAACATGATCCAAAGAGTGGCTATGTTATTGTAATAACTTACACAAAACGTTAGGTCCATATAATGAACTTGGGTCTCTCTCAACATTTGGAGCTCTTCACATGCGAGGATCCGTACGCCCATGTTGAAACAATCGATGTCCATAGGGTGGTCCATCTTTAGTGTGCCTGTAAGGTTTTGAGACTTAACCCAATATGGTAAGGCTTGGAGCTTAGCACCCACTGTTTCCTATCAAACAACCAGTTGCGTTAGGCATAATGACACAAGAATATGGTATATTAACACTACACATTTAATAAAAATTGCTTACTCCAAAGACTCAGCATCATCAATAGACAATATATACTTGCAAAGTGCTTCTACTAATTCATGTGTGTTCTGCGGCACTATGCTAGTGGGAACGACGCATTTTGATGACTGGTATTCAATTCATAACCCGAGTTTATAACAACTTCAAAGATTTTTCCTTTTCCATAGGTTTGGTTATGCTTTAGATTCCCTTTGGCCTTGTTTAGTTCTGAGTGGACCAAAATGACAGCCAATTTCTGCCTCCAATTTGAAATATCCTCCTGCAAAACAATAATCATAATTAAGATTTATAAAAGTGTTAACATGCACGTAAAAAAAATTGTGATCCTGAAACGTTACCTGTGTAACATGGTCAGATAACATATCTCCTGTCCAGCATTCCATGTATTTAGCATGAATAACCCGCAAGATGATCTAAAAGTTTAAAGAATCTTGTTGAAGATATATTTTTGATGCAATCAATGAAAAGAAGCAATTTTAATAGGCAATGTTCAATGTACCCATCTGTCTGAATTGGCTCCAGTAACTGTTCTATGACTGGCCATGTTGTAACGTTGATGTCCTGCCACTTATGGCATTTAAAATCTTCCCGCTGTGACGCAATGTTGAGGTGATTCTCCAGTCCTTGTAGCTGTTAAATGACAAAAAACATTGCATAGATAGATAAAATAAGGAAAACACTTAATCAAAGTGTACACATAGAGTAAGTTCTCACCGTAGTAGTGAGATCGTTGCGGTCCAATGTAATACCAAGTGAGTCAAGGACTTGGATTTCACGTTTTTTGGCGTTGATAACTGCTAGGTACCAATGACAATCTTTAATGTTAATTGGAAGGAAGACCTGAAGCAAACAAAATGTTAGTTGTAGCCACATAATATATATATTTTTATATGTATATATATATGATTTTTAGATTCATGCTAAAACTCTAAAGAATTTAAAGGTACGGAGTTAAAGTATAACCATGTCATGGTCCAGGTAATTATACATCCTTTTTATGATGCTGGCATGTTCATGCTGATCTGTGGAGCTTATCTGAACGGTTCCATCTCGTTTTATTAGGCTAGAGATGATTGAATTCTCTATGTATACATTTCCACCTGTTCTGTACCCTAGATGCTCTTGAGCCCTTAGACAATAGATGTATGCACATATAACCTACATTTGAAATAAAAATTGTAGTTAGTTTAGACGCTCATGTTTAAATAGGACTATCTGGATATAATTGTACTTACGCCGTCGTGCAAATATATATTATCGTGTATAAGACATTGTAAATCTCCGGCAGTTAAGAAGGCATCATCGATGTCCACCAATATTTTGTTTTCTGGTGACCTTCTGATATATTCGATGACTTTCGGTGTTTGCACCTCTTCTATCTCATCCTCGGGGATTATGTCGGTGTAACATTCTTGAATATTGAATGAATCCATCTGTGTCATACATATAGTAAGCAAAATTGAAACACATATTGAAGCAGGTATAATTATAAATCTGCCACAATGGGCTCTATACATGATATATTTTGCATGGTATTTATCTAGCAAACACATAATGAATTAACATATTCAAGGTTCTATGCATTTTCTTACAAGTTTATCATTAGGCTGTACATTTTGTAATTTTAGGATATCAAGCAAAAATTTCATTGTAATCTGCATGACTCAATGTTTGTTCTTTTTAAAATATTCTAATTTGCCTAACTATTCTTTTCAGGGTCGTTTGGGAGACTGTTGGTTCCTGAGTGCAGTTGCTGTTTTAACAGAGATGTCCCGTATATCAGAAGTTATAATCACTCCTGCGTACAATGAAGAAGGGATTTACACTATCAGATTCTGCATTCAGGTATTCAATGATCTGAACCATCTGCTTAATGAGTATCCATTCAAGTGGGTTGTTCTTTTGCAGTAGATAACTACATATTGGTATTTGGTAGACCACACCATGTTTGTGAGATTTAACATTTGACTCTTATCTCCTAAGCAGTTCAACATCTGAGTTTATTTGGTGGAGCAGACAAGCAAATTTTATAAACCCAGAAATAGTCACACAGTATGCAACATGTATTGATATATGCTACCTAATTGTGCTGTTAGAGGCTCAGTCCAACTTAGACTTACAAAATAGAGTTGGGACAAAATCAAGCCAGAAAGCACTAATTTGAGATAGATGCTACGAAGAGTTTAAGCATGTAATAACTTTTAACAACCAGTGCTGTTGTTAGAGCTGGCAAATTAGACACTCTTAGCATTCACCTTAACAAAGCTTGTGTTGTACATTTATGCAGAGGGCTAGTGAAATACCCATGCGTTGCTATGGAAACAATAAAATAAATCGTTGCACGTTTGACTCGAATCTGCAATGCATTTACCAATAGCTTGTGACATTTAATCATAAATTCCAAATTTAGCATTTGTATTATCACATAATTTGACCATGCTAACCATATGTAAACTAATTGTTGTAGATACAAATGTTAAGATATTTGCACCTGAGGTAGAGTGAAACCAAATCTCCTTTTCTAATGCCAAGTGTCTCAGCAGTAGAATCAATAGGCACCTAGAGAGATCAAAAGTGTAATAATGTTACTACATTAATGACAACCAAGGTGGGGTAAGTTAAAGATAAAACCCAATAGGAGCCACACGCACTACATAATACAGGTAAAGATTGTCATCACAGGATGAAAATCTGCATCAACTGCGTAGTGCAAGTAAAGATAGTGTGGTCACAAATTTGAAGGAGTAAGCGATAGTGCAAGCAAAGAAAAAGCAACAGTCGTGAACCTTTTCTGATGCCATATGTAGGTGCATTTGCCTCCCCCAGAAGTTAGCTCATTTCACAAATTAATAAAGAATAGAACTTAGTATTCAGGCAGCATCTAAAAATCATGTTATCGTTCTATTCTCATCACTGCGCTGACTATATCCATCTCCAGCTCTAGTATGTCATTTTGCTAACTATATAATTCATGACTACCAAACTCTCACCAACTGCATCACGATGCAAGACCTAACCTACAGAGCTTGACCTGTAATTGATTCAGTAAACATCTATAGTCAAATAGAATGGACAATGGGCATGTACTACATTACACTACTGACTGCAGGATATTCTGACCTCCCTCATGATGCATATGGAGAACTTATCTATTTCTCCTCTTACTGTTTAGTTTGCACAGATAAATGTAGGTTTGATTTGTTATAGTACTAATACGATACCATCTATATGCACTTCAGCTTCTCCTAACAGTAGACTATTTCCTCCTCTCACTAACATAAAATCTGACACTCAGAGAGAAGCAGGAGAACGTCATCCAGATCGCTTGAATCAGAACGTCCACTGCCTCCCACAAGCTCATGATCCCTTCACAATTCCATCTATTACTTGCAATAGTTCAAGATGTTTAACAAACCCAGGTACCACTTCTTCCTCTTTCTCAGTTTTGATATACTGCTTTGCAGAGGTAGAAAATGATATGAGATCCACCTTGACATGCTTTAATGCTCAGAACTGACAATCTTTCTTGATTAAGGTGCAAAAAGTTTGTGTCCAACAAGATGCAATCATCACTTACCAACTTTTATGAATATACCTTATGATAAAAGTTCAGAACAGATTACTGCATAATTTCTAAAACCAAGTATTACCTCATCAACGGTCATCTGATCTAAAAGCATAAACACCTATGATCTCAACAAAATATTCACTATGCTACATCATCTACACACAACTGATTAGGTTATCTAGCAAAAACTTAATTGGTCAAATTACTCATTAGCCCAAACTCAATTGGGTGGAACTTAAAATTCTCTCTGAAACGTATTTGATCACACAACAATCACAAACACAAAACACAGAAAAGAGCAAGATCTACTATCTTATTTGCTCCTATACGACTATATAAACACCCAACTCTAGCTGGATAAACCATTAGGAGTAATTTGGCTCAAATGATTCGATCCATAGAACCACATCTGTTACACAAAACCACCAGATTCAACAGCATGTCATACCCCAATAGAACAGAAGTCTACCTCAACAAAAAGTAGAACAGAAGTTTATAATGTAGATCTATTCTAGATTGATTCATCCATGAATGTGTTAATATCAAAACAAGAATTGATGAATGTTGTATCATGGATCTGACACAAATTCATCAAGTTTTGATGAAATAATTGAAGAACAATAAAGTTGCAAGTTCACGTAAACAAGAATTCACCAAAATTTGCAGAGATTGAAGTAGGGGGAAAGAGAGAAAGGGGCAGGGGGCTCACCGTCACTGGAGCAGGGGGGCTGGTGACGGCTACTGCAGGAAGAGGGCAGGAAACGTTCCCTAGGGCAAGGGCTTTAGCTGCCTAGGGCTTTGCGTTTTGTGGCCAGGGGGTTGGCTCACGGCAGGGTGGGTTTTGTGGGCAGGGTGTGGCACACGTTTTAGGGTTTAAGATCAAACATAGGTTACCTAGTGCTCCTGCCAATTCTATATATAAGGGCTGAAAGTAAAGAAAGGGTAGTTTACATCTTTAAGTTTTGCAGGTATCTGTGCAAGTGTTTATTAGGAACAGCTTGGGTAATGTAAATTATTGGTGTCGTGTTTTTCCTTAATCTAAGGATATTAGCAAAAAGCACATGTCTTCTTTGATGCCTCTTTATTATCGTATCACTTTACCTGCTGTCCATATGGGTAATTACCCCCATTTGCTTGTAGTGCATTATGCATTGCATGTATTACATTCAAAAGATGCCAAAATAATTCATTACTGCAGTATAACCAATTTAGCACATGCCTGCACAGTTTCCTGATCAAACTCAATAGTAGTTTAGAGAACTAAATATTGCACATGGAGGGTGCGTGCAACATATTTTCTCTAGGGCTTACACATTATTTTCCACTAACACTGAAGATTTTTCTTTATGTTCTACCAACTTGTTTCTATAATGCATATTTGGTCTAACATGCTTCAGCCATATATGGCGATACTGCATGATGATACTTTCTCCCTCCTGTGTGTTACTCAGTTGAGCTTTAAAAGCTTAACTGTTGTGTTTGTTTGACTCTTCATACTTTGTACTTAATTCTCCTTATAGGAGTGAGAAACATGATTTGAACAAAATCTCAGATGATTTGAACAATATTTCAGAGTGACAATCTACAGTTCTCCTTTATCAGAAAATTAATTCCGTGGACTACACGAAGAAGCCACATCATCTGGTTTTACACATGTGGTAGCTGACCTCACCCTTCTTTTTCCTCCATCTCTCCCTCCTCCCTCCCCTTCCACCATGGCTGTCAACATCATCTTCTACACTACTTGTCTTCCATGGAGCTCGAGTGGGGGATGCTGCTGGTGCACGGATCTTTTAGCAAAAAGCCGCTCCACAGTAGTAGAGTATCATCTTACTTAGTTTCCCCCTCATCTTTTAGCAATATATAAGCAGTGGGAATTCTTAGAATATACGATTAATTAGTATGTGGTAAGGAGTCGCTATCTCATCTCGATGCCATGAGTCATTGGATCTCCCTAGGCGCATCAGGTGTCTAAGCACAGTCGACTAACATTCAAATAGTGCGTCAGCAAAACCGATTTAGAAAAAGAGAAGAATAGCTACTACAAAAGTATTCTCCACTTCGCCCACCGCTGAAAATATCCAATCCCTCAAACTTGATAGAGTGCTTTAAATTAATTTTGCAGTTCGTAAACTTCAGACTATATTCACCTTAACAAAATATATGACTATAAACGACTGAATTCTAGTGGGGCACTCCTTTAGAAAAAAAAATACATATATGACATATAAAGTTCACAGCCAAGCACCGATTATACATTGTGCTCTCGCTACATTCTGTAACCAATCAATTATTAAAAATCTCCACCCATTTTATACAAGCTGCATTTCTAAAACTTCAGATGATACCATATCAAGTGCCTCCTTCTGCATGCCTTCTCCAGACTGGTACATCAGAAGAAAGAACTGAAGGAAACCTGAGCATCAGAAGAAAGAACTGAAGGAAACCTGAGCAGCAGCTGAGCTATGTTTGAAATAATTATAAATATAGTATAATAATGAGGTTTATCTCCAACAGTAATTCTTATTTTGTCTATTGCTTGTTGGCATTAGGTGCCTTTCATTAACAAAAAAGGTGTTCACAAGATGTTTAGTCCTTGTCCATTTTTCGTATCAATCTTTTCCTATCAATTCTTGCAACTAATACTCTGAATTCTCTCTGTGTGTTCACAAGATGTTTAGTGAAATAAGAGTAGGCAAGGCAACTACCTAGTTTGTTAACCTTGTAACCATGCTCATAATATAACAAGACATGGCTAAGCTAATAATATAATATGCTTAACCAGGAAGCAAATTGCACCCAACCAAGTACATAGCTCACGCAGAATTGCACCCAACCAAGTACGTAGCACAAATATCCATAGGGAAAAAATTCTTGTTTCAAGTCAACAATAAACGGTTAGGAAACAGCAAAGCCTCATAGACTGTCCATGCCAATCTTTTCATACTCAAGGAACATAATTACATAATGAAGTTCCTAATTAATGGAAAATTATTGCTTTTCCAGTAGATTTAGAATAACATATCCGAACATTTAACTACTCAAACCACTACTTTCTTCTTCTAATTATTATACTACTTAAACCAAAGATATAATACTCCAATAGGCATTAAATGGTTGTATTAATACCTCATCTGTCCTCTCGATCTAACCATTAATTAAGCAAATAAACATCGTAGCTTCTAGTTTCATATATTGCTCCTGAAATGAAGGCATAGAAGAGTATTAAAGTATTAAGAACTTCAGACAAAAACTACTAATTATAAGACAGTACTCACATTATGCAGTGGCTAACATAAGACATCTTTGTACACAATATTCTTGGTGCTTTTTCCCATAGGATCTATATTTTTGTTTGGCTTAGCTAAAATCCGAGTCGTCTGTCTTGACACACCCCTGGACAATGCAACATATAACTGGCCATGCGAGAACACAGGCTCAGGAAGGTAAATCCCAACAGTAGGGATGGTTTGACCTTGAGCCTTGTTTATGGTCATTGCAAAACTCAGTCGGATGGGGAATTGTTTTCTCTTGAACTTGAAAGGAAGTGATATGTCCTCCGATGGTGACAATGGTATCCTCGGTATGAACACCCTATTTCCAGCATGTTGTCCACCAACAATCTCAGCATCAATTGCATTAGCTTGGAACGCTCTAACCATCAGCCTAGTTCCATTACACAGGCCATTCACTACTAGAAATCCCCATATTTCCGACGGTGAAATCTAATAGCCGACGGGCCGTCGGATATTATTGAAATAACCGACGGTAGCATTAGTGGCCGACGGTTCTCGTCAGCTCTCAGCTATCTAATTTAATGCCCGACGGTTCATACTAATATCCGATGGTTTTGGCTATACCGACGGGGATTACATTTAATAGCCGACGGTACAATGTAATAGGCGAAGGTCCAAACAAAACTCTCGGCTATGAGTGGAAATGGCCGACGGTCAATACCCGTGGAGAAAATACCCGACGGGGGGTAGCAATAACCAACGGTTAACATTCACACTCGGTGATATGTTTCAATGGCCGACGGGGATAAAACATGTGGAATGGACAGTTGTTTTATCCCAGATAATTCCGTACAAATAAATTTTTGACAATTAGGTTCTAACACGGGTTAATGCATCGAGCATGTATTATTTCTCCACTAAATTTACCAATGGTGAAGACTAATATATGGCCTTGTTCAGGCCGACGATGCAAGTGTGTTTTTTAACATTTTGAAGGAGACGTTCTTGTCTAGGCGAGATCTTGACCCAGTTGATGATGGAAGGCAAGCTTGACCAGTATAGTTGTGGAGAGGCTAAATACAACTTTCTCAAGTTGGTGGCGACGTACACAACGGACTTCATCTATGGTGGTGCTCTTCGAATACCAGGTCTCAAGTTCTAGGGTGAAAACCCTAGGTCTGACCTTCTCTGGTTGTACATGGCAGTGGCGGTTTACGCTTCCTTGTTGAAGGCATTGTCTGGAGCTTACTGGGTTTTCTATTCTGAGTGAAAATCCACGATCTGGCCTATGTGGTTGGATCTGGCGACGACGGCATTCATGCACCGTCTACTTGTTGAAGGCGTCACTGTTGGGGAAGTTTTCGTCGTCCGAGGTGTTGTCAATGACGGTGGTAGTAGTTGATGTTTTGCTGCAGTGGGTCGTTCGCCTCACCCAAACCATATTGGGTCCTTTTCATTTTTCTTTTTCCTTGTTGGCCGTGTGTATCCTAGTCGTGCCAAGACGTGCGCAAACACGTTTGCACATTACAATACCGAAATAGAGATAAGTGTGAGTTCTAAATATCTAAAACTGGCGTATGTTATAAATCCAAGAATGGAAATAGGAAGTTTTCTAGATAATTTTGGTCCAAAATATAACAAATAGGATGGTTTGAAAAAATAGGCACGGGTCAAAAATATTATTGGAAGTTTTCTAGATAATTTTGGTCCAAAATATAACAAATAGATGGTTTGAAAAAATAGGATGACGTTTGATGACTGAGGCAAACGCCAGAGCCGCTGGCGTTTGCCTTTCCGGAGTGGATAATTTTTTTTTGGCTCTTTTTTCTTTTTTTTCGCTTTTTTTTCAGATGCTATATACTCATGTTCTGCCGCACGGCAGAAACAGAGCACCCAAGCGGAGCGGAGGGCAGAGGGAGCCCCGGCCGGGGGGGGGAACGCCGGAGGCCGGCAGCAGGCGGCGGACGACGGAGGCCGGCGGGAGTGCAGGCCGGCGGCAGGTCGGGAAGGCTGGCGAGCGGCCGAGCGGCCTAGGGCCAACGGGAGGCCGAGGGGCCGAGGCGGTCCGCCGGGCGGCGGGGAGGCCGGTGAGCGGCCGACGGCCGGTGGGTCGAGGCCGAGGCCGGCGAGCGACCGACGAGCGGGCGGAGGCAGGCGCCAGGGGCCGGCGACGGCGGCTCGGCGGCAGGCGGCTCACGGGCGGCGGTGGGGCAGCGAGGCAGCGGACGAGGAGACGGGGGAGGCCGGTACAGGAGAGGCCGCCGCGGGGGAGGCCGAGCACGGCGCGGTGAGAGCGAGCGGCCGGCCGGCAAGGAGATGGCCGGCAGGCGGCGGGCAGCGGAAGAGGCCGGCGGTGGCGCAGAGGACCCGGCGCGGTGGAGGCCGAAGCCGGCGGGAGCGGCAGAGGCCGAGGCCGGCGGGAGCAGCTGGCAAGCGGCCGACGACGGCGGAGCACGGCCGGCGGGTGGCCTGGATTGGGGCGGCCACCGACGGCGTGGGCAAGATCTGGTGGGGCGGTGGAGCGTGGGTTGCAGCACGCGGGGGAGAGAAAAAAAAACTTAGGGCTCTTGCAAGAGCCCTGCGTCGGCGTCCATCGCAGCGTCGGTGGAGGTCCAGGTAGGGGAGTCCCTGAGCAACCTCCGGTTGAGCGACGATGGCTCGTCGGTGTCGGCGCAGCAACGGGCCTGCCAGAAGTCGCGGCCACATGTCTTCAGAGGTAACCCCTTAGTTGCTTTATTTTGTGCATGGAAAAATAAATAGCGCCTGCCTCTGGTGAAATTCTGGCGCGCTAGACCACCAAAATATTCCCGCACGCGGCGCACCACGCACCCAACTAAGTCCTAAACTGCCGCAGTCTCCTAATCCTCTTGCAAAACAAACACGTCCTCCTTCTCCAAAACCGATCTAAGGTTGACCATCGCTTGGTAGCTCTCCGACGGGTGCCCAGGCGTCCCTCTGCTTCCAGTCCGACGGGTGCCTAGGAGTCCCTCTGCTTCCTCTGCAATGGCCGATCAGTCGGCACGCAGCGATCACAGTGAGGCGCCAAGGTATCCCTCCCTCTCTCCTCCCCTTCCCCCCTCCCTCTCTCCCCATCTCTCTCACACCCCGATCGAATTATAAGTACTTGCTTCTGTGTGTGTGTGTGCTGGTTGTGTATGTTTCTTCATTGCAATTCGTTTTGTGCAGCCGTGGGTAATTTTTTGTTCAAATAATTAAACTATGAATCTATCATATGATCTCCACTTTTTTTTGTTTCACATCACAATTAGATAGTATGGTACATGAGAAAAGAAACTTATCTCCAACTGGTATGTGCTCCTGATGGCCATTAAAAACCTGAACAAATTCCCTCAGTTTCAGGTTCAGAAAGTTGCAATAGGTATTAATAAACCTGCATATGAGTTAGCTTCTTTAGATAGAGCTCTTAATGACCATCTTGTTAGGTATGGTCAATGTAGGCCAAATATAGAATTGTTTGATTGATGTTGTCGCTATTACAATATAGGAGCAATCACTGATTTTTTTTTGTCTCTTATACTGAAACTCAACTTTGATCTTCATCTTGGATACTGAAATTAAACTTAGATCTGCATTTGTTAGTGATGCACTGATAATACACTTTACATTCATGATTAAATCCAATGCTTATACTATACCTCCTGCTTCCATATAAGTAATGTATAAAACCCAAACTGTTCTATATTTATGTAGCAATGTAGATGACAACCGTAGTTGGATGTACAAAGAGAGACAAGGAAAGTTGTTCACTCAAGCTTGGCAACATGGATTAGATAATTTTCTAGATCATGCGTTCTCATTGCCTGATGCTGCTGTATATGGGGAATCACATTGTCCTTGCACCAAGTGTTTTTGCCGTCTTAAGCGCAAAAGGGATGTCATGACCACACACTTGTGCAACAATGGTTTCATGTTAGGATACGAGAGATGGACTAGCCACGGGGAGTCTGATATACCTGAAATTGTAGAACATGACAATGTGGGGGATGCAAATAGAATAGATGACATGCTAGTTGATGCAATTGTTGCAGAAGGAGTTTCTGTAGGCGATGAGCCAACAGAAGCTGCCAAAAAATTCTACGAAATGCTGGTGGAAGCCGACAAACCACTGCATGAGAAGACCACACAATCACGTCTATCCATTGTAGGACGGCTAATGACTATTAAAACACAACATAACCTGTCAGAAGCTTGTTACAATGAGATGATGACTCTTATACATGACATTGTTGGGGATGATGCCGCAAAAGATCTCCCCGCAAACTTCCATAGGTCTAAGAAGCTTGTGCATAGTCTAGCAATGCCGTACGTCAAGATTCATGCATGCCCCAATAATTGTATGATTTATTATAAAGAGAATGAAAATAAAGATAAATGCACTATCTGTGAAGAACCTAGATATGAGGAAAACAACCGCAGGAAATAAATCTAGGAAGATACCAAGAAAAGTTCTACGCTATCTCCCTATTACTCCTAGGCTACAACGGTTGTACATGTCACAAAGCACTGCCAAGCACATGGACTATCACGCAAGGCCTCGTAACAGTGAGAAAGTAATGGTTCACCCTTCAGATGGAGAAGCTTGGAAGGAATTTGACAAAGAATTTGGAGAGTTTGCTAAGGAAGTAAGGAATGTAAGGCTATGTCTAGCGACTGATGGCTTCACACCTTTTGGTATTACAGCAGCCTCATACTCTTGTTGGCCAGTATTTGTTGTACCTTATAATCTCCCACCAGAATTGTGCATGAAGCAGAGTAACCTGATACTTGCACTAGTTATTCCTGGTCCAGATCATCCAGGAAAGAACCTAAATGTTTTCATGCAGCCTGTAGTTGACGAACTTGATGATTTGTGGAGAAATGGTGTAGATACTTATGATAGTCATCGAAAGCAAAATTTCCCCTTAAAGGCAGCTTTGCTGTGGACTATTCATGACTTTCAGCTTATGGATTAGTAGCATGCTGGAGCACACATGGCAAGCTTGCTTGCCCTATATGTGGATCTGACATAAAGACATTTTCATTGAAGAATGGGAGAAAACCGTGTTGGTTTGACTGCCATAGGAGATTCCTTCCCACTAACCATGCATTTCGTAGGAGTGTGAAATGTTTTCGCAAGAAAAAACCAGTTTTAAATCCTCCACCAAAGCCCTTGTCTGGAGAAGAGGTGTATGAAGAACTCCAAAGTCTTGTCCCTGATGAAACCGGCAAGAGTAAATTTGCGGGATTTGGGAAGGAGCACAATTGGATCGGTGTAAGTGGTTTGTGGCAGCTAGAGTATTTTCAGAAGTTGTTGCTTCGCCATAACATTGATGTAATGCACAATGAGAAAAATGTTTTCGAGGCATTATTACACACATGCCTTGATATTCCTGATAAAACTAAGGATAACAACAAAGCACGCCTTGATGTTGCTCTCTATTGTGATCGGCCAAAGCTACACCTGACCAAGAATTCAAAGGGTGTGTGGACAAAACCTAGAGCGAAATATTGTGTCACTAAGGACGATAGAATGACCATCCTTAAGTGGTTTAAAGGAGTGAAGTTTCCTGATGGGTTTGCTGCTAATTTGAGTAAAACTGTCAACTTGCATCAAAAAAGATTCATTGGGCTAAAAAGCCATGACCACCACATCATCATGGAGCGCCTCCTGCCAGTTGCCCTATGAGGCTTCATCCCAGAACCTGAGTGGAAGGTCATAGCAGAGTTAAGCTTTTTTTATCGACAATTGTGTGCCAAAGAAATTGGTCCAAAACGGATGCATGAACTTGAGGAGGAGGTTCCTGTTCTGTTATGCAAGCTTGAGAAAATGTTCCCACCAGGCTTCTTCAATGTAATGCAACACCTGATAGTGCATCTCCCGTATGAGGCAAGGGTTGGCGGCCCTGTGGCATATCGTTGGATGTACGTTTTTGAGAGGTATGTTAGACTATCTAACATTAATATGTATATTGTATTATAATATATTTATGTCATGTATCACTGAAACTTCTAATAATTTGTTATAGAGCAATGCACTATCTTCGTTTAAAAGTGCGCAACAAGGCAAGAGTGGAGGGTTCAATCGTTGAAGCTTGCATTGTACAAGAGATCACAAATTGTGTTTCTCTATACTTTAGTGACCATGTCCACACTATATGGAAGAAGAATCCTCGATATAACAATGGAGGAACACGGGTGCAGAATGATGGGTGTACCTTAGATGTGTTTCAGCACGAAGGAAACCTACATGGAAGGGCTACTGCCCGAGAACTATCGCGTGAAGAGTTGAATGCAGCAAGGCTGTACATTTTGACCAATTGCTCTGCTGTTGATAGATTTCGAGAGTAAGTGATGAATAATTTACACTCTATGTATCACAGCGTGCAAAAAGTTTCTAATCATACGTGATCTGCAGAGCATTTGCTGAAGAGAAATATAAGAGGTACCCCAATTTGACATTGGAGGGCCTTGATCAAATGATGGCATCAGAATTTGTGGAATGGTTCGAGATTGCTGTAAGCAAGTTTAATTAGCCTTATATGCTTTAGATTCGATTACTACTATGTTTAATAATCAGATATTTTATTTCACTTTATTGTAGTGTAAAAGAGATCCCAGTTCTGATGAGGACTTGTGGAATTTAGCTAATGGATGCAGCTCTAGAGCCTATTCCTATAGCTCCTATGACGTGAATGGCTTTCGCTTTAGATCAGAGATATCTGAGAAAAAAGTAGAAGGTTGGAAAATGGTGAACACAGGGTTTGTTTGTCTTCCTTCACCACAGATCTTGAACATCTTGAATACTATGGTGTCATTGAGGACATTATCAATTATGCTTCACAGCTGGTAGAAAATTGAGATGGTACTCTTCAAATGCCGTTGGTTTGACCCCCACCGATGGTATGAAGTCATATGCAAATTAGGTTTGGTGGAGATAAAGTGGTCTTCAAGGCTTCGTAATTTTGAACCATTTGCCATGGCTCACCAAGCTACACAATCTTATTACTTGCAGTATGCATCCCCCAGGCGAGATCTTCGTGATTGGCGGGTTGTGTACAAGATTCAGCCAAGTAGCAGCTTGGGTAACCTTGATGAGATGCAAATGACCCAGCAACTACAGATGAATATTTCCAAGAAGGTGGTCAGCTAGGTAGCTTTTCTGTAGATGTTGGCAACTTTGTTGATGGAGTCCACGGTGTCAAGAAATCAGTCAGATGATGTGCTTGATCCCTCTGAAATTGAAATAATAGAAAATCAAGACAATAATGATGAGGGTGAAGAATTTTCAGGAGATGAATTAGAAGAGAGTAGTGATGAGGAAGAAGAATTACCACAAGAGGAAGGACAAGAAGAGACAGATGAGGCTGAAGATGAGGATGACACAATAGAGCATGACTCCGAATATGACGATGATGATTACTGAACATTTATAGCTTTTGAACCTGAGTTCATTTTGTTTCTTGGTAGCAATAAATATTATTAGTGACGCAACTAGTGAATAATATATTATGTTTATTGGTAGTAATAAATATTATATAGTGAGTTAGTGACACAACTAATGAATAATATATTATGGTTGTTAGTATTTTCTAATTTAGTTGTTACATAATGTTTCATTTCGTTTCTTCTTCCACTATCATGCCTTTGGTAATGGTTACTTATTATTTTTATGTAACTAATAAGCATGCATTTTTCACCATGTAAACAGGATGGGCCGCCTAAATCATAGGCGTGTCTCGATAACTGGGCCGAACAGGTCTAGTGCCTCTGTAGGAAACAATGGATCATCTCAGTCAACTGCGCAGGCTAAAAGGGCTAGAACCCCTAGAACTAAGACTTCAGCTGGTAACAGACTGGAGGAAATTGACAGGCCGCTTATAGTTCCCGTTGGCATGTCAGTATTAAATATTTCAATTGCTTTACTTCTCTTTGGAGCAATATTCATGTGCTAACTTTCTTTAATCTGTATTCATAACAGCCTATGGGAAAAGCACCCATACACCGCTCGTGATCCGTCAACGGTGCAAGGTGCATTAGTGCGGCAGATGTATCCACCGCCAATTGGTCCAGATAATAATAAGAAACCGGTATTGTGTTGGGAGGACTACAAGTGGTCCCCTGGTCCAGAATTAAGAACAGCAGCTTCCAAAATTGTGGAAGAATTTGGGTAAGTATATCCATATATATGTATTGTTTCTGTAGATGCTTACACGTGATTTCCATGCGCCCTCTGCAATAAACTTAAAAGATGTTATGATCTCTGCAGCACTGCAAAAGTGCATATCCCTAGATAATTTTAGTCACTATACTAAACTTTCCCAGATTATGTCAGTAGCTGGTACTGTTAGCTTGTTAGTACTGGAGTATGTTAGTACAACTACATCTGAATCAAAATAATTTCCACCGTACCTAACCACCTTGAAAGGAACAAAACTGCAAGCTGTTGTGGCGCAATGCAGCCTGTGACCAGCCATTGAAGTGTCACGTGTTGCCTTCAGCTCTGTGCTCCAAATATTTTCTACTATCTTCCAAAAAAAAGCTTTAAAAGGCAAAAGAGGAAGAAAAGGTAAAACATTATTGGAGAAACTTTCTAAACTGTGGTGCACAGTGCCCACAACATACCTTCCACTATCTCATGCTCTGCATACTTTTCCGGTTTATTGAATAAATGTCACAACAACATTTTTAACTCCGAAAAATGCCACTAAAAAATCGTCACTGAGAAATGCCATTACAAAATTGAGAACTCATCCAAATGCCACTATGAGAATTTGCAATGGCATTTCTTTAAAATGGATTTTTGTACTGGTATTTTTCAGAATCGAAGAATTTGTAGTGACATTTATCCAATTAGCCCTATTTTTTCAAGCAATCCCATTCTCTAGCTGTGTCGACAGAGCACCCATCAGGCCATCACTCAGAGTCTCACAAGTAAAAGAGGGGTTGAGGTGTCTGTGCTACCCATTTCTCTATTAGCTACTACTGATTACTGATAGAGCTGTATTATTTACCTGAACTTGTCAGGTATATGCAGAAAGAAAATGCAGCACATCTACACATATTCCAGTTGCCACAGAGCACTGAGAGCAGACTAATTACTGATACACTTCAGTTGTGCATATATACACTTACTATTGACTGACTGAACTGAAGTTACTGAACTACGCTGCCTCGAGATTAATTAATAATGTAGTACTACTATGCTACTAACAAATCAATCTCTCTCTCTCTCTAGTTACTTACACTAGGAATTAAATTAAGAGAACAAAAAGAATACTTGTCTCCTAAAGTCAAATAAATGTGGGCATGTAGCATTGTGCATGGATTAGTAGTAATTGGTTAATTAGCTACCCATGCATTAGGTCTTTACCTAACTAATAATGAATGAGGAGAGGTAGGACACAACACATGTACAACTAACTACAGATAATATTTTGGGATGGTTTTTGGCAGTGGCGTTTCAAGTGTGACCCATCGAACCAAGAGACCGCAGCTGATGTCTTGGAGGAGAACTTCACTAGGAAAGTGAAGCAGATGCTACATGAGGAAAAGGCGGCAGCCATCAAAAGATTACAGAAGAAGGGACAGTTGCCTAGCGAACTAACGGAAGTGGATGAGGAGGGTAACCGCTGGCCAACGAAGGAAGCTTTAATTTCTGCTAAGCGAGTTGACTTTGGTACCGATGTTGGTTGGCATCTACTATGTGAGCATTGGAGTAGTGCTGAATTTAGACAGAAATCTTTGACCAACAAGAGGAACAGACTTGCTAATGGGGACACAGTCTTCCATTGTAGTGGTGCGAGAAATGCTGTCTCTACACGCCAATATCTGGTACTCTTTTTTTCCTGTAGCATCTATCTTGCACTGTTGAATAAGAAAGTTCCATTTATATCGGATGATGTTTATCACTCTTGAAATGCAGAAACTCAAAACTGGGAAAGACCCTGGAATTTCCGGTGCTTGGCTTCACACGCATAATTTGCATCGAGGGACTGATCAAGAGCAGATATGCAGTCAAAGAACTTCTGATCGTTGGGTTAGTAAAATCTTTCGACTTAGCTAATTTTAATCATCATGAGAACAATGTTCATAACACTGCAACTTACCAACAATTTTTTATTTGAAAAGGAAAATTTTGATAAGGCAATGACAAATGCCCATGGAGAAAATTGGGAAGAGGAGCACCCAGAATTAGATGGACAAATCATCTATGAAGCAGCAGGTAGAATGCCACATGGTAGGCTGGGAATTGCTAATGAGTTATTTAGCAAAGCAGAGAAGTCAAAGATTAAGTCTAGAAGGGTGATGGTCTCACAGCTGGTGCGGTCTGCTAGGGAGGACCGTCTAGAAAGAGAGAACAACCGTTTGCGGCGGGAGAACAAGCGTTATCGAGGCATTGAGCTTGTTGTGCGGGTAATCTTGCCTTCTCTTATAAATTGGAGTCTATGAATGAATGGGCTTGTGCTGACTTGTTGATGTTTATAGTCTTTGGCTGAGAAAGGAGGAGTGGACTTTGATGGCTTAATGCAATCAGTTGCACCTGACTTGGTAAGTTTAACACATCTCAATGGTAGGCTTGCAGCAATAGAACTATTAAGTAATGTATCTTTTGTGTGTGATACATAGGTCACATCAGATTCTGAAGTCGGATTTGAAAGGGGAGGAGGTGATGTTCGCCAACACGAAACTGAAAAGGTTAGTTCATTGTCGTCGTGCCTGCAGGTCTGGCGATGGCCTCCTCCTTGTTCCTCCATTTGTGTTTTCTCTTTGCGTATGTATTAGCACATTTAGACCATATCAAGAAAGAATTTTTGTGTGCAAATAAGTCAGGTCCAGGATTTTGGGTCATGGAAAGTAGCAGCAGAGGCAGATCCATCATATATTTATTTGCAGATTTATGAAAAGAAATGCATGGTTAACAACTTGGGCATATTCCTCTAAAGGATTATATCACCTAAGAGCAGTGCCTGCTAATGCATGTAAATACTTGATGGTTGATTGAACAAGTTCATCTGCAAATTTTTAAACCAATGGTTAGCAGTTAGCCTTATATTATTATGTATGTTAGGAGTTAGATAGAATATGATCTAGGTTGTTAAACATTGACTCTTAACTTTATCACAATTATTTTTACACAATACATCATAAATTAACTTCCTCTCAAGAACAACAGGGACTAATCACGTATCATGTCAAAAACAGGAACTTACGTAATTACTTAATTGCTCGATCAGGATTGTAAATTGTTTATGAGCTCAATAAATTTTTGGCTATGTAGACCATCTGATGCAGAGGTCGCATAAGACACATGTGGCGTATGTTTGTGATATGTGTATACTGTACGTCTTTCTTGTAATTAAAAAAAGATTTCCAATTACTTACACTACAATTATTTCGATGTAGTTAGCAAACAGATGGAAGGTACACTCATAGAAAATTTCGATCAATACAAGTGCTTCTGCATTCACATATTGTTCACTTACAACTAGTCTTGTCATTTCTTAGGGAATGGGAAGCAGGACTGGAGGCAGTCCAAGTCGTGGAAATGATGATGATGATGATGGTGATGACACCTTTGGCAATGAGGGAGATGATAACTATGGCGAGGGTGATCCGTATGGCGATGAGCCATATGATAACTATGATGATGAGCTATATGATAACTTTGACTATTAAGTGTAATGATCTTGAAGTCATGCCAAAATGAAGTTCTGCTAGATATTGAAACACTTAGCTATGGACAATTTATCTCAATACTTTATGAGAATATGCTAAATATAATATGTGTTCTTTGGTATGTGCTTGTGTATGAGATGTACTTGAAATGCCTGTATTCTGAAATATTGCCATCGTGAATCACAGTTCCTTGTTGCGCAACACCCCTCGATGAAAGCTATCTATGAGGGGTGACTAATGCCCTATGGTGGAACAAACATCTCGGGTACACAATGTGCCAACGGGGACTTTAAACCGTTGGTGAATTTATAAATTGACGGTGTTCGCTGGCCCCTCAACTAAAAGGATCCCCGAAGGGCTGTATGCACTGTCGGCCATTGTACTAGCTGACGGCTTGGTTCTCCTCATGGTTATAACTAACTCTGACGGGTCAAATATACTGTCGACTAATACGAAAACCGACGGGCAGCAATAACTGTCGGGCAATACATACCCGACGGGGAACCGTCGGCTATAAGCGTCGTCGAGCTAATGCGAGCCGACTAGTGGCCATAACATGTCCGACGGCTCACCGTCGGCTTACTACCGTGGGCAAATATATTACCCGACCGTACCGTCGGCCATTAACGTAATGGCCGACGAAGCTTAGCCAACGGGCGATGGCCGACGGTGAACCGTCGGTTATAGTGGTATTTGACGGTGAACACAAATATCCGACGGTGATTTGACCCTCGGCTATAATGCGATATCTAGTAGTGATTGTGAGGATCTAGATTACGTAGCAGAATGATAGGACAGTGTACTTTGACTTTCAGAATGTGTGGGGGCAAGCCGTTCGGCGTGAGCGAGTTTAGAAAGTCAATTGGGTAGTTATTGCGCACATCATCATCTACTGAGTCAAAGCTGTGGTATACCTTTTCTTGTCCTGGGAATTTCTCAATCATCTTTGTATTCAGGGCATCCACGTGCTCATTCTTGGTCGAAAGAATAGCACGTGTGCTCATGTACTCTCTTGATCTAGCATTGTGATGGAGTGATGGGAACACATCTTCGATTAGTTTGTTAATTGATTCTTCAGTATTAGTGTAACCAATCACAATGTCACCAGGAAGACGTACATAATCATCACCAATAGTTTCTTCAGTCCCATTACCAATTCTTAGGAGGTATTCGGAGAACCAAGGGTCAGTTCGTGCTCTCATATTGCGTGTGAGGTGTATCTTCATAATCTTCTCCCATAGATAAGATCTCTGCAGTGTAGCATCAGTGATCTGTGCTCTTGTCCCACGTGTCACCACAGGAAGGACCTGTCTAAAATCTCCACCAAACACCAAAACCTTACCCCCAAAGGGCAAAACACATCCCATAATATCTTGTAGTGACCTGTCAAGTGTCTCAACTGTTTGACGCTTTGTCATGGCAACTTCGTCCCAGATTATCAGGGAAGCTCGACGAAGCAAATCAGCGGTACCACTTTGCTTGGAGAAATTGCACATGCTGTTGTCAGTGAGCTTAATTGGAATTTTGAATCTAGAGTGGGCAGTACGTCCACCGGACATGATCGACGCTGCTATACCAGATATTGCAGTTGCAATGGCTAATAGGCCCATCGAACGTACCTTGGCAAGCAGTGCCTTGTACAGGTATGTCTTCCCAGTGCCTCCTGGACCATCGACAAAGAAGATTTGGCTCCTATTGTTCATCACATGATCCATGATCACATCAAACCCAGCCAGCTGCTCAGTGTTCAGAGTGGTAAACAAGTCTACATGATCTTGGTCCACAACGACTGAAAGCTCCTCTCTAACCTCTCTCACGTCGTCGCCAGGACAATCACCTTCCTCGTTGATCTCTGGAAGTCCATAGCTTTTAATATCCTTCCCCATAGAATATACCAAATCCCTAATGTCTCTTAGCACCATTTGCTCAAGTACTGCTGTGTTGGGTTGAGTACGACGGTAATCTTTAGACATTGATTCCAAATGCTTCTTAAACAAATCTCTGATGTTGGTCACCTCGCAGAATACCACAATCGTGGCGAACAACCTTCTTAGAGCAGAGGGCATCTGGAAAGTCGCAGCCTCAATCATGGCTTCATCATGAGATCTGTCCTTCTCTATGAGTCCTCTTTGCTCGCATGCTTCTCGGAACGTCAAACATGGATTCCCATGAACACATCTCAAATCCTCAAAAGAAGTTGCACCCCTGATGTGATTTAGGAGCACCCTCAAGAAGTACCTCTCCCCTTCAGAAGGGTGAGCATACACAATTCTTCCAATCTGTCCTCTCTGTTTTCTTCTCTGCCAATGTTTCTTGCCCCTAATCCAAGTAAAGGATTCTGGAAACTCTTTGTACAAAAATTTCTGTGCACAAATATCCCGCTGGTTCATCTTGAAATACTCTGTAAGCATGGTCCTTGAAGAAGACGGCCTACTGACAACATCCTCCAAGTTTTCAGATCCTTTGAATGCGATAGTATGCATATTGGGCAAATGAAGCTGGAGTTGTAGAACAGCCGGAGAGACACCAAACATATGAAAACCAAAAATCCTATGGATAGCCTCTGGGGGTGACACATACCGAGCATCCCTATACTGGCGAATCTCATTGATTATTGCACCTTCATTGATTTCTGCTGATTCGACTGAGAAACATGCACGATCATGACCTTTATAGATGTACTTAAACAGGTACTTTACTGCCTTAATGCTGGAGCACGCTTCGACGTTGATATGGCAGTTATACCGCATCAGCAGACCGGGATTATACGGGACCACCCATCTATTATCCAACTCAGCACCCCTGACCTTCACTCGACACCCATCATCCCTCCTCCTATAGGTAGGATATGAGTCCTTTCCTTGTTGTGTCACATCGCAGAACTGCCGAGGATAGCGAAAACGGCACTGTCCGTCTATCATGCAAGGACAATTTTTCCTAAGAGAACCGCAGGGTCCGTGCAACATGTGCTTGATGACCAGAGCATGCAATACAGGGTACCTGTCCTTGTCAGGAATCTCTAAAGATATCACCCTGTCATAATCGTCTGGGCTTGTTAACTTACTTCCTGAGCGCATGATCAATAGGAAGTGCTCATGTGGGAGGCCTCTCTTCTGAAACTCAGTGACATGGACAAAAGCTGCAACCTCACCAAAGTATTTTTTCTTGATCAAAAGATCCTGCATATCTCGTAGCTTAGCCCTAAATACTCTTGCCACAAGGTCTGGCCGGTCCTGCGGTGTTTGCCCGGGCGAAAGATTTGATGTTATCTCCTCCCAGTACGGGTTGCAAGTCATGGTAATGAAGTAATCTGGCTTCCCAAACCGCTGTACTATTGCCATTGCATCAAGGAATCTTCGTTGCATGTCTCGATCACCTCCAGGAAAAGATCGCGGGAGCACGATTCTTTTGCCCACCTGAGAACCACGCGTCTCGCCAGCAGAAATGACGTCAACAACACCCTACAAAATAAATGAATCAAGACATGTGTATATGTTTATAATATAATAATAAATGAATCAACACATGTGTACAATCAACTTCATGAATAAAGATATGGTTCATTTATTTACAGCTGGCTTTTTTTGCTATCATTCACATTTTACTGGAATTTTGCTACTCAATTACATTCTTTCTTGATACATGAAACAATGAAAATTGAGTAAAACTATGAATTCAAAGTCAAGCCAATATTACCTGATAAAGTTCAGCACGTATGAGTTTCTGATTCTCCGGCTTGGAGAAGAAATCGAGCCTCATAGATTCTATCTTAATGTACATGTCAACAGCCCACTGCTGAAAAAGGCGCCCGCCGAACAAAATGATGTTAAATAATGATCTCTTGACTTGCAACTTGAAACAGTAGTACTCTCTTGCGCTGACATATTTCCTAGACTCAGGTGCATCACCAGTCGTACTGATGAATTCATTGTCGTGGTTGTCGTTGTAGTTGACATCTGGAAGATAGTTAATTCCCAAGTCTATTAATAACAAAATTATAAAAGTATAATAAAACTACAATAGTGAATATTCATACCTGGGACATGGAAAGTATGACCCTGACTGTCATCATGGTTAGCACTAACGATGGAAGGTGGTCCATCGTACGGCATCCAACGGTTCCATCCTGTCTCCCCACCAGGGAAATATAAAGGATACGCCAAAGGATCATAGCACCCATGATATGCTCTGATAAATAGCGGACGATCTCCTCTGCCATACACAATAACACTTCTATCAAAACAGTGATTTGGGTCGCTTCCTTCCACCCAGATAGCAGCCACTGAGAAACCGTGGGTGCATTGTACCTTCGCTGGTCCAGTGTTATATTTGTGTTTAGAGAGATCCTGTATTCATCTAGATTTGGAACTGAACCAATGCTCTTAAAAGTCTGAACATAAGGGTTGGTCTCTAGTATACGTAGAATAATCCTTATGAGATCAATATCAAGATCTGGAGACCTTTGAAGTCTATGCACCAAAGTTTCATCAGTATCAAAAATATAGAGTTGCAAATGATGAGGTCCATTATCACCAGGCACCAGCTGGTCCAGGTGATACAACTGACCATGTGCACGGAATGTGTATACACCAGTTTTGGCTGCAGTACTGACCCGATGGTCAAGGGTCACCCCAAGACTCGTGAAGGAGAAGTGTGAGTTGAAATATCGTATATGTTGCCTAAAATATTTTGCATCCTCATCATCCTGGCTTGTAAACAACCGGCGTAACTCTTGGGGAACCTCTGGAATAAATATTTTAACCTTTCCATTTCGGCAACAGAATGCGGGTCCCTCATATTGGAACCGCATTGCTCCACAATGTCTGCATTCTTTTGCTGGCTTCAGAATATTGTGGCTATTTGGCAAGTCATCGTAAATAACGTCATATGGATCATGAGTGCGGATCCTATCGCCAGTACCATCTACCACTCGATATGTTTCAAACTCAACACCTGCCATCATTTAAAAAGCATAAATTAAATGAGTAACTCAAATTGTACAATACTGTTCCTACAACATCGCATCTAGTTTATAACCTTGTGCACTGAAGATCCTACTTTCCTCATCATCGTCATATTGATCTTCTACATGGGGTATAGTCTCCTCGCAATCTAGGTCTGCAAAACATTTAATAAGACCTAGCAGATAGGCATTTATGTGGAGTGAAAAAATAATCACACTGATACCTTCCCTGTAGGATGGCTGTTCAATGGGCTCAAATATTCCAAATGGATCGGGTAGTTGATCGATGTCACCTGCTAAAAAACCGATTAGCTTTTGTTACCTACAAATGATACGTGTAAATGAAATTGTACAACTTAAAATACCATCATGTTTTTCTATGTGGCTGTCAACTTGCACTTCAATTGAATGATGATGAATAGGAGGTGTAATTGGTGCCTTGTATTCATCATTCACAAAGTTTTCGCTATCACAGCCATGCTGCGTCCGTTTAATATACCCACAATTCTTATGCAACATTTTTTCCTGTTCAACCGATCTGATACCAGAATAATGATCCCTTTCTTTCCACAATCTATTGTCAGATGCATATAGTTCCACTTTGTTGGACCCCACAGAAAGGCCCAGAACTGCACACCATTAAATATGTTAGAAATTTTTTTAGATAGAACAATACATATATAAACTCAGCTATACAAGCACCTGGATCTTCGATATAGGAAAGCGGGGTTGCAGTATTTGGCAATTTGGTATCCTGGCCATGAATACCTCTAGATGGTGTGGTCAGATCATCTGCATATCGTTTAATTTTATTTAGTACAAAGGGAACCAAAGAGCGAAAGGTAGGAAAGAATTCACGCGCCTTTTATTCATCAACAATTAGAAGTATCTATTATAAGGAGACATTACGTGTTGTCCAATTTCCCAATTGTTTTACATCTCCACGACTATTGTGAGAAGATGGTACATTGATAGGTATGCTTTGCATAGGATTTTTCTGCATTTGGTATGCATCATTTCTGCGAAGCCAATCTGAATTGTCATGTAAGGATAGAGTTTGCTTTTGTTGGCGTGCTTCACGCCGTCTTTTTAGCAAATCATACTTCTGCTTCTGAGATAGTTGCGCAATCCGATCTCTCTCCCTTTGCCTCTTTCGTTCCGTAGGATCACTTGAAATGCTTGTATTCGTTAGGTCTGTAAATGGAGTGGGGAGCACCTTTTCCTTTGAAGACCCCCTCTGAGATGTGGGAAAACCTACCAAAAGTCCATGTCATACATGATGATTCATGATAGCTGCCCAAATAAAACAATGCTCATACCAGCTGATATCGAGGTTGTCCCTGATGATGGAGTGTGAAGGACATTGTCATGCAAGGCTCCAGATTGCTTTTGTTGGCGTGCTTCACGCCGCCTTTTCAACAAATCATCCTTCTGCTGGTTAGATAGCTGTGCAATCCGATCTCTCTCCCTTTGCCTCTTTCGTTCCTTAGGATCACTTGAAATGCTTGTATTCATTAGGTCCGAAGGAGGAGTGCGATCCATCTCTTGCTTTGAAGAACCCATCTGCAAGTAAGGCAGTTAAATCTGAATCAGATCTCATCCCAATTGGGGAAAGTGAGGAAATGAAGAAACTTGTTTGCAATTTTATTTCTGAATTCTCTCTGTGTGTTCACAAGATGTTTAGTCCTTGTCCATTTTTCCTATCAATTTTTTCTTGATTGAGAGTTTGCCAATCTTCTGAAATTGTTTGATTTGTGTGGTAACCCTACAAGTTTGTTATATTCCTAAGTGGGTTATTGGTTTTTGGTAGTGGCAGGTTTTGCCATTTTGGTCTACCGTACTCCTCATGGGTGAAATCATGGATGGTTAGCTAAATACATTATAATTTCATATCTTATATGACACACTTGTACCTAACAAACCGAACACTTCATATCTTTCCTATCTTCGAAGTTTAAGATTTTCTTGAGATACCCAGCAAATTGCAACCTCTCCACCATGACACAGGACATTGGACCTATAGCACGCATTGGTTGGGAGGCAATTATAGTTGATTATTATCAAAACTCAGCTCTAAAATATCTGGAACAGCTCGAGCAACTTTCTACTAATTTTAGAGTGTTGCTTTTGAGCTCCCCTGTTAAGGTGCCTATCAACAGCTCTGCTCTTAAGGTTGCTTCTGTACCACAAACAAGCCATGTCAAATCATGCTATTTTGCAGGATAATCTTCTCGAGTAAGATTTCCATGTCATATTGCATATGAGCGCAAAGCAGATTCTTCAAAGTTTCTGGAGCACTGGGTTGCTGCTTACATTTCATAAGTGCAACTAGAGATTAGACTTATCCTTCTGCAAGCATATATTTGATCTCCGTATTTATTTTATGTTATGCACAATTGAATGATTCATTATTCAATAAGGTTCCATATTTATATTTCAATGTGGTTCTTATATATTTTCATTCTTATTCAGTTCGATGCACAAGTCCAAGAGACCCTAAAACAGCCTGACTCTTACATGCCGTTTGACTATTGCTACCCCATAAGGTAAGTTTATCTGATAATAGACCTGATATATTACATATTCACACACTACGGTCTCTCTATACCTGATGGATATATTGCGTGCTTTCCAGCGCCAAGGGAACTATTAATCCTCCAAAGATAAGCCTGACAGCAAAAGATGGAAGCATATTTCTTGTTAATGATCCAATAATTACCATAACAGATACTGCTTCGGTAAGATAGTTGATACTATGTATAACACTCTCTGCTTTCTTCCAGCTATTTAAGTTAGCCTGGTAATTGTACATTGCTGCTCTTCCGTGTAACAGAATCCAATTGGCTATTGCTTGGCTATTATGAAGAGTGAAGGTGTTAACTTAATAGGTCTTAACTATTTGCCATGAATTATCACAGTTGTTTATCCTGAGGAGGCTCTCAATCGTATCTATCCGAGCCGTTCTAAAGCTTCGCCGTGGAGGAGAGATAGATTTCTACATGTGCTATCTATCATCAAGGTGCTTCCTTATTTGAATTTAAACGTTAATCATGTCAACACTTACGGATCATGGGATAAGATTGGTACCTTTACTCCGTTATGCCTTATGTTCTAGCAGATCCAATCGCGGCAGGATCAAAGGAATTGCCACCAGATCCAATTGCGGCGGGATGAAGGGCGCCGGTGGCGATGCGAGAACTTGGGGGCGTCCCGCTGGCGTTCTTCTGGGATCAACAGCGCCTGCGGCGATGCGAGAATCAAGCCTGGCTGCCATACGTGCTATGCCCAGCTGCCATACATGAATGCATGAAGGAAGTGATTAGGGAATACATCCGTGTAATCTGTGAATGAAGCCTCCGCTGGATCATAGCCTGGATGCCATGCATGAATGGATCAACGAAGTGTAATTAGGGCTTGGCAATACGTGAATGTGCAGATGGCTTTTGTTGTTTTGTCAGATGTATATTTGATTTGTCAATACGTGTATGATCTATCTACCATCGGATGGGGTATAGGCAGACCATCTAATTTATATGAGGCGTTGGATAGGCAAACCATCTAATCTATATGAGACGTTGGATGTGTGAGTGATGGACGGTTCAGAGTGTTTTGGGTACAATCTTTGAGTTGGAGTTAGAAAAGAAAAACTTCCCCTTTTATAAAGTAGTATAGATGATCCATCTGTTTGTTACCAATTCTACTGTCTATAAAAATTACATCCGATGTCTACGACGAATGACTATAGGTCCTAATATCGGCGTGCTAGCGCCTGCCGCTTTCGAAAATTTTGGATCTTCACGTATAGCGAGCAAACGAAAATTAATTAATTAATAACGGGAAAAACAGCTCAATCGTGCAGGCTGGACGAGACGACTCCAGCCAACCTGTTCCTGACCCGGCTGAATCGATCCCCACCCGCCGCCGCCTCCGCCTCCGCCTCCGCCCGGCTCGTCCCTTCCCCTCATCGAGAAACCTCAGGCCATCGCTTTCTCCCAAGGTGCGATCCTAGCTCCGTCCCCTTATTCGTGTTCTGCCTGCCGGCGCTCGCCGTAACGCATCTTGATTCCGTCGTGGTGGGGGATTGGTTCTTGATCTGTTCTTGGGCTCCGCGACAGCGGTAGAGATCATTTGCGTGACAAGGTATCTTCTATTTGCCTGCTTCGGTATAGGGGTCTGTTTCCGCTGGTTCTTGGTGGAAGCGAGCAGTATTAGATTTGCGCGGAATCGTTCTTGAGAGGCCTTAGAGCTGTCCAGCCTGTTCTTGTGCTAATTAGGTAGGTTGGAGAAAGAAGGGTTCTTGTTTGTTCAGTAGAAGGGGAGGTGGATTTTACTGCTCTGAGCGCACAACAGCTGTTCGATGAATTGTCTCCGTGTCCGTTTTCCTATTCTAGCCCATCATCATCACCCGTGTAGAAGGCAAAAACTTGCAATTTCCTCGGTCTGGTTTACCCAACCATGGTATTATCCATGGTACTTGAGCGGAGGAAAACAGGAAATTGAACGTCTTGGAGATGTTTAATCTGTTCTGGTTCCAATTCTTATACGGGCAGCGTTTGCATTATAATTTGGTGAACCAGGAGCAAATGGTGTATATATATGTACAACTGCGAGTGAATTAAAGGTAAGCCTATCACAAGATATATGACATGTCTGCGTCTTAAACTGTCAGGTGGGACATTCAGGGATCCTTGGGCAAGAGATATAGCTAGCTATTTCCATTAATAAATTTGGTGTACTTGCAACTAATATCTTGAGTTCCGGATGACATTCTTGACATGTTTTGACACATGCTCTTTTGTCAACAGCCGACAGTGTTGAATTTCAAATGAGATTTCAGATAAATTGTGATCCACTAACATTTATGCTGATGGGCCAATGCTGGCACTGTAGCAGTATGGAGATCAATTGAGGTTACCCTTTTTTGACTGCTGGTGTGCTGTAGACATTGGGGTGGTAGTTTAGAGATGAGCATATGGGGTTTTGGCTCTGTTTGCTTCTAGTTACATAGATGTAACTTTGTGTTACAAACTGGAAAGAAGCAATTCTTTCTTCATGACAAGTAAACCCCAAAACTCATGAATGTATTCATACTGGCATCACGTAGACTGGAAAATGTTTTAAAATGTAGCAATACAATATAATGACATCTGCACCAGCCTTCGCCTTTTTGGACTTCTCACATCTAATGTGGAGATTTTGCTGTTTATGTCAGGTTTTTATGCATGGCAGCCGAAAGTAAGGTCGCTGAAGGGTCATCTGTGGCTAATGAATGGGATATGATGTCTCCGACTTCATCAGTATACACTTCCCCACTATTCCAAAGAGGATTTGATTCAGTTTATGTGCCTAAATATGTGAATGTGGGTAATAGTCAGCAAGGCCCATATCCTGTATTATTTACATCAGATGACTTTGTGTTCCCTCCAAGCGAGCATGAGGATTTGCCAATAGAATCTGAGCTTGATGAATTGAATACTAACAAAGATGGTATGGAAAGTAGCTGTGCTGGGAATTTTGTTGAGGGGTGTAATGAACCACACAAAGAAGTTGATGATAACAGTAATGAAAATCCATCTGTCTGCAGTGACTTACCTTCTGCCCATGAAACTACTAGCTCTGATTTAAAACCGTCTGAAGTACATGCTGATCAAGAGAAAAACAATACATCTGGCAAGTCTGATCTTCCTTGTGAAGGATGGTGGCAAAGGAAATCCACGTACGTGTTTCACCATATAAAGGGAGCCACTACAGTCTCCATTGTGGCAGCTGGTGCTTTGGTGGGCTTTGTCATAATGGGTCAGAGGTGGCAGCAGGACAGATGGCACCTTCATCAATTTCAGTTCAGCGTCAGTGGCGAGGTATGCTATCTAACCTTTATCTGAAGTATTTTTGTTAATAGCGCTTTCAGTATTTCAATTGCTCATTGCTTTTCTTGTATTTATTTTTTTGGGGACCTGGATAAACCATGGCGGAATATATAACATCAAATCATCCATCATGCGTTATGGAGCATTCAGATTACAAAAGGTTACATGAAGGCTTCATGCATCCTGTTTGTGATTAGAAGTGCTTCCTATGTGATTTAACTTTCATAATTTTTACTAAAGAAAACGAAGTCTACTGCATGTATATCATACCCTTCATAAACATTGTCTGTTAATATGTTGGACCTAGTTGTGATGTGCACCATAATGGGGTGCATGGCACGCACAAGGATAGCAACAATCTCCAGGATTGGAGGATGATAAGCTGCCTAGCTATTGCCCTTAGCTGTCTGTTTCCTATTTATATATATTTCCTAATTACCTATTCCACTACTCCATCTACTAGAGATGGTATTCCTATAAATAGAGGGGCTTGCATCCTGATTTGGTTAAGCGAGAAAGGATAGAGAAGTCTGCATTGGTAGACCCCTCTCCCTGAGCTGCCAAGTACCAGCCACCAGGCCGTCCTCTCCACGGTATTTACCCCATATTGTACTGGCGTACATGACACTTTTTTTCATGGTGTTTTGATCAATATGCTTATCAGCATGGTGTTCCACTTACCGTAAAAAAAACATGGGCGTTCCACTTTGTTTAATAAGTCGTTTATTCTGGATATGATTGTGAATGAGCTGCACCTCCCGATTTAACTATTCTTTTTTGACTAAGTTCGTGAAGTTATTAGAGCACTTCTTTTTAAAAAAGGAATTACTCTTATCTGGCGTCGCGCGCGCTGCCCCCACACCCCAGATTGTACATTGTTTTGATAATTTGGTCCTATTTCTTTCAGGATCGTTTCATTTAGGTCCCTCTATAAAATACTATGCTTATTTTAACCAGGATGTTGATTTGGCCACCTATTTTCTTTGGAGATACATCGAATTCCCATGTTTTGCATGAAGCTGCTGTTATTGTTTGACCTTGAGGACTCTACTTTTTTTAGATATTTTGCGACATGTTGTTCTCTGTTAGAATAGACACCGTATGCTAATTTCTAACCTTCTCTCTTACACAATAGTAGTTCACTAATTTATAGTTTGTCCTGATGTCGTAAACTAGCCACTTGTGTGTCTCCCCAAGATTTGGCTTTTTATTAGATACAAACTGGACTGACCTTTTAGGCAAATCAATTATGTTCTGGTAACCATATGTCCCGCTGATGTTAACATTGTTTGGCAGAGCATGAATCGAATGATGGGATTATTCAGCCGTTTGAAGGATGGGCTTCCCGGGAGCCAGCAGATAAGGTCTCTGCTGCCGAGTCGTGTATTCCCTCAACAGCAGCTAAGCGCTTGAATGGAACAGGTGGCAAATTTTGACGGCAGGGACTACTTTGATATATGATTTTTCTGTTTCTGATATGATTTGTCATAGCAAATTCTTTCTTGTAATAGTACGACCTTTGAATTTTATGCTTGTGTAAATTTGTGGCCAAGCTTTTCATGGTAGGGGAACATCATTATTTTTAGTACTTAGCAACTGTAAAATACGCGAAAAAAACACACACGAACTAGCAACTATCTGTATATGTGGTCCCGGTACGAATTTGTTTGCCCTGTCATTCTGTCTATATCGCAAGTTTGATTTGAAATTATACTCTTGGGAGTTACTTTTGGTTTGTTCATGCTGGTTATGTTAACGGCACCCTGTCATACCCAAATGCTTGTGAACTGTAGGGTAGGCTCGAGAGGTTGGGTGGTGCAATAGCGCTGGTGAAAATCATGTATTCGATAGATAAAACCTCGGTAGTTCCACTGGTTTCGCAAGGCCACGTACATGTAGAAAGCTACATTGTAAGAAAATTACGAACTGCTGAAACTTTCTGGGTGGATTAAACTTGCGTCCTAAATTTGCACGGGCGAGATACTTTGATGGCTAGCAAAAACACAGCATCATCTCTGGTCTCATTTACCTCGGTTGCATCTCGAGGGTTACCTAGCGGCCTCGTGGAGTTGTGTTGATTCACGGGGTTCGGTTGAACCCCAACTTCATTTCCGAGACAAGCTAATATTTTATTTTTGAAATCCAGAACAAGATACAGTCTAGGAAAATCAACAATGTACTCTTCTAACACGTAGTTAGTGCGGCGCAAACTGTTGTTAGTGACGAAGACATATCTATGAATCCTTTGTTAGATTTTACACTATGTGGGTCCAAGGGACTAGCCATCAATTGATGGTTCACCTAACAAATAGTCAGTAGGTTTCATGTGCAATCCAGACAACCATGGATTCTTATGTTTCAACTCCACAAAAGAAAGCTACCGCAAAAGAGGTTACATATGCATCTGTCATTGGTGATTAGCCGCGGATCCCATTTTGTTATATGTCTGTATAGTTACAATAAAACCTTGTTCAAAATATCGATAAGAATGACGCTTTGGCCGAGTGGTTAAGGCGTGTGCCTGCTAAGTACATGGGGTTTCCCCGCGAGAGTTCGAATCTCTCAGGCGTCGCAGCACTTCTTTTTTCTGCTTGGATTGAACTCTGTGCTGTTCTGCATCACTGCTACTTCTATTTTGCGTGTGTTATCGCTGTAGCTTCATCTCATACATACACTGTCTAAAACTACCCTGCAACGTTCGTATGTAGTGTATGCACACAGATTAGCCAACATATTAGGTTAGTAGTGAACGGTTATTAGATGGTAATTGATACTAAGCATCATTGCATTGTAATATAAATCTAAAGAATTAATGGATAGTTATCAAATAGTACTTGATGGTATCGATGCTATTAAATCATCGGAGCACTGTACTCTAGGGGGTGTAAGAGCGATGTTTAATAACTAGAAAACGCGCCAACCACAATGTGATAGCTACTCACTAACAACGTGATAACTTGTTCACTATTGCCTGATAGCTACTAAAGTCGACAAGAAGTCATCGAAACATATCGACATGTGATCTAGTTTCGAAGCTCTAGTCACAACAAAGCCAACAATAAAAACAGATTGTCAAACGGGTAAAAGGTTTGAGAGATAAAATATTTTAAAAATTAGAAATTGAGGGAATCTTGCGGATGTTAGCAATTTTAGAATAATCTGCATGAACTGAGCTATGTCCATGCATGAATATTTGTTACTTTGATCTCAACCGCCTGGGCGCTATCGAACTCGACGAGCGCACCGGATGTTAAGACATTGGTGCACCCAATTAGAATTTCCGTATAGTTTTAGCTCAAGAAAAAGATTTAATATACAAAGAAATATAGCTAAAATTTGGCCAAAATCCTTTTTTGTGACTATTTCTACAAGTGTCCCCCTTCCAAAATTAATTGGATTTCTGCCTTTAGGGTTGGCACCGACCTCATGCCCGAGGTGATCGCCATGCTGCAAGCCTGCCACTGGGCCAAGATGACATGGCACTACTCGACGCCTCCTGGAATGGCGCTCCGGGGGGTCGGTGCTATCTTGCTTGGCGCTGACCCTACTTCACTTACCCGACCACTTTCTAGGAGTTGCTCATTCCCCACACTCTCATCCTCTTGTGCAGTTTTTTCTTTCTTCTATAAATCCGATGGTGAAGCTTTTTCGAGGTAATCTCTATCCATTCCCTTCATTAGTGGCTACTAAGGGTTGTTTCCTTCCAAATCCCTAGTTTCTTTAAATAATGTTGTAATATTTGGTTGGTAAGCAATATTATAATGCTGTATGCAATGCCACGTGCAACTTTATTGATTAATATTGCACTATTGTCAAACCCTAGTTTCTTGATTTCTTTATGGAATTCCCCATTTGAAGTAATATTGGATTTTTCTTAATAATTTTGGAATGTTATGATTGATATGCAATAATACATTTATATGTCTAATGCTATATGCAAATATTGAGTAATCACGCAATTTAGTGAAACCCTAGTTTGGGAGGTTGTTTTGAAAATTCCCGATTGAACTTATTTTGAGTAATCATGCAATTTAGTGAAACCCTAGTTTGGGAGGTTGTTTCAAAAATTCCCCGATTTAAAAAAATGTCCCTTTTGTGTATTGATTGGCTTGGCATTTTTTTGATTATTCTCATAGCACGATTATTATATTGTTTATAGTCTTAATGATACCAAATATCATGTGTTGTCCTAATGCATGGCTTATTTTTGTCGTACTTTAGAAAGGGACGAGATGTATGTTGAATACACAAGACAGATGAGGAGGGCAGAAAAGAGCAAGGGTCGGTACCTAGACTACACTTGTAAGGATGCTCTAGTGCCACAGTCACATCCTGTCCTAAACTATTGTTGCATAAAACCTTGTCACATCCGGCAATCGACCTACCCTGCTACCACCGGATGAGCTTACTACCTATGCTCTAATGATCACGTGAGTGTTATATGCTGTTTCATAGCATTGAGAATTTATGTTTGATCTGACATATCACTTTTGTTTCAGGTTCATTGCAGCTGCTACTTCTTCCAATGGATTGATGGCTCGAAGTTGTATGATAATTACCTGCTAGAGGAAAGCATAGGAGCCTGGCTAGGAGGCGATCAACGATCGTTCGAAGCGTGTCGTGTGCCCACAACCTTCGCCGCCTATAGTTTGGGCACTAGATGAGACTAAGCCGAAGGCGCTAGAGCTAGTTTGGTGCGAGCACTTCAAGATATGACAAGGTGGTGCCCTCTCCACGGAGTCAACACTTACAAAGAGTCCTAGAAGGTCTTTGAGGAGCCATCTTAGATTGAGAGCTTGAAGAGTAAAGAAAGAATGGACAGCTTTTGCTGGAGTTTGAAGTGCAAAGAGAGGGAAAGGAAGGAAGAAGCTGAGAGGGTAGAGGGAGAAAAGAAGAAGAATGAAAGGACTGAAGGTGCCGACTAGAGGGGGGTGAATAGGAGGCTAATTAAAATTACTTCTTTTAAGTTTGTTGAACAGATTAGACCTTAGTCAGAAGCAGAGTGAGCTAACTGTGTAACAGATGAGCAGCACATGCAAGATATTAAGTATGATTTAACACGTGGCTGTCACACAGGTGGCTGACACAGGTGAGCTAAGGACTTAGAAATAATGTGCAACCTAGCTGGCTGTGTAACAGGTAGCTGACACAGGTGAGAGATATGATCAATAGCAACTGTGACACAGCTAAGATAGCACAGGTAAAAACCAGATCTACAATAAATGAATATAATAAGTCTAAGATCACACAAGCATGCAAGAATAGCAAGTACTCTAAGAAATGCAGTAAGTACTCAGAGACAAGGTGTTTTTCACCGAAGTTCCCTGCTCTTCTCAGAGAGGTACGTCTCCATTGGAGAGACTACTCCGAAGAGATAGCCAGCACTAAATCGTGCTTGTTCTCCGAGTACCTGACGATCAGGCCCCTTGCTTTGCTTGTGGAAGTCCTTTTGCCTTGCAGCAGGAAGACTTCAGATCACCTTCACAGACTACTGGTTCAGCCCACACAAGCTTGGGTGATACCAGCAACTCCTACGCCCGTCTAGGAGTAGACACTCCAAGAGTAATAGATTCAGCAGCAACGAATCTTGGAGGAACCAAATGCTCTTTTGCTCAAGGACTCTAACTCTCTTAGGAAGGTTTGCTTTTGTTTCGAGTGAAAGAGGCTTGCAACGGTAGGATGTGCTTTACTGGTTGATTGGTTTTGGTTAAAGTCGAAGACCTCCCTTGGTCCCCTATATATAGGGTTCGCAGGAACCCGACTGTTACACTGTTGCCATGTAGGATTAAGTGAGCCACCGTGACAGGCACCGGTGACACAGCTACACACTACGCCCAACCTATAACCGGCTCGGGTAGACCGACACTTTTGTCACCGGAGGCTGACACAGGTGAACCCTTAACTGACGTAGCAGCACTACTCTGCCTAGTCTTGGCACATGACATGCCCTCAGCATACAACTACTCTGATCCCTAATAAGGAGAGAACCTCCGACAGTCTTCTGACTCAGCAGACAAACCATCGCAGTGCAGGTCCCTTAGCATTTACAAGCTCTCCCCTAGTACAGAGATGTACCTGAGTCATAGAGCGCTAGACCACCTGTGACACAGCTGTGTCACACCGGTGACTCTAACCCCTAGGGTTTTCTACTGCTAGCACTGCAGAGTGCTAACAAAAACTAGTTTCACACTTGTGCAAAACTGTTGACACAGGTCCACTGACCTCAAAGCATCAGTGCCACTGTCCAACACCCTGAGCATTGAGCGAAAGATCCTCCACAGATTATTACTACTTCATCCCTCTTGATAGTACGGGTGTTTCCTATGGACTCAAAGAAACTAGCAAATCTAGGCTTACCTGCCACCTACTATATTCACGGCCCTTGATGTATCAAGCCACCATCACCTTGCTTGCAACTCCTTGCACAGCACCGGCTTCTTCACAGCTATGACACAGCTGCCTAGCACAGCCATTCCTTTGTCTTGGAAACCACTTTGAACCTTTTGGGTGGTCATTATTCCCTTGATGACCCTTCTTCTTGGAACCTATTTAACCTGCTTACACTCATTGTAAACATTAGATCCCAGATTGAGTTGCCATTAACCATCAAAACCACTTAGGGGCCTAGATGCTCTTTCAAAGAAGGCTAGGGAAAACAAACAGTCTTGGTTGACGAAGATTTATTCATTGTTTAGTCATGGTGAATGAGGAAGGTTGGACTAAGATGATTTAAATATGACGTTATGTTCAACTTTGCATAGTTCTTTTAGCGAACTTTAACATATGCTTTTGTTGCCTGCAGTTACACTTCTAATTATTTCTCATGCTAAACTTGTATTATTTGTGATAGAACTTTATTAATGTTGTATTGGTTGTAATGACCCAACTCGAGCATATGACCAATGAAGGTCTATGTGCAAATAAAGTGGATAAATGCCACCTCCTTTTAGCATATAGATGCAGTCATATTAGCATTGGAGTTGTCGCATGGGATGGGGAGGCCTATCCAAGGTTTTGAATATGATTTCCACTCATACTTGAGCCACAACATGTCACACCCTGATTTTCCGAAACCTAAAAATTAGGGCTAACAAAAATTTTTTCGCTATTAATGTCAGTCAAAATATACCTAACCGAAACTTTAAGTCAAACCACGATGTAGCTGACTACCAAAACGCGAAAATCCCTTGCTCCAATCTTTCTTGATCCCTGTTTTGTCAAAACCCTAAACTCCCCGAACGACGTCCGTCGACACGGGCAACCCTGATCAAAACCATGTCTCCATACGAGGCCGCTCGCCCCTGCATTCCCGCCACGAACGCACCCCGATATCCTTTCTCCCTTTTCCTAGTCGGTGTAATCTAGACCACCATCCGCAGCTAAGCACCCACACGGTACTTTTGCGAAATTAAAACATATATACGTCATTAACCCTACCCGAATGATGTGATTTTCTGCCACCTACTTCGCCATGTCGTATCATTAGTGTGTGCACATATATATCACTTTTACGTACACGCACATACGCCAAACTCTAACCTTTCTTCTCTGATTACGGATCAAGACCAGTAACTCGGTACCTGTATCTTATACCCTAATGTGCCAACGGCACCCTGCCACCGAGTACTCCCAGACCAAGGTATGAAGACTCCCGCGAGTCTCCATATCCCCTTTCCACCTTGCCGCACTCCGGACCCTAGTCCCGAGCCCCGATTCCTCTTCTCCCTATTAAATCTAAATACCACCAAAACCCTAATCGCGAGATTCAATACTCTTCGGCCCATCCAAAATTTCTATAGAGATTCGTGGGACAACCCATTAATACTATTAACAAAAATATAATGTAAAATAGTGATGCCCAGTCCAAAAATAATTATATATGGAAATAATTGGATTTAGGTCAGAAAGACAAGTTGAACTACGAACTATAGAAATAAATTTTCAAAAATCCTAATAAATTTCCACTATGGTCCTCGTATATCTAGGAGTGCAAATATGCAAGAATATGGGCATGACCAGTTCAGAAATCTTGAGAAACCCACATCAAACGCATACGCCAAAAATGCTTCGCCGCATGAAATCAGGATCAAAACCCCAGTAAAGGAAGCCCAGGAGCGTGGTGGAGCTCTTTCACTGCCATCTGAACGTACCAACCCTCATAAATTCTCTCTGGCATCTCACGTCCCATCTGTTCCAAAAGGATTCTATACCGTGCCCAACACCGGCATAAGCTCTACTCCCCATTACTGATGCACTGTTCGTCCTGCTATTCTACCACCACCATCTGCGAATTCGGTGCCAACCTTGTCCTGTGCACCTTGCCACTTGCCCTCTCGCTGTGCCAAATCCCTCTGTTATTTCCTGTGCAGCTATAGCAGCCGTGCACTATTTTCCTTGCCACGCTATCCAGATAGTACGAAATCGGTGCCTAACTATTGCTATTGCAACAGTAGCCGACATAGCTCCTCAGTACTCCATCTCTACCCGAGCTCCTCTCCTCTCTTCAAGCCGACCTGCTGCAACTCCTCAAGCTCCCCTACTTCTTCTCCATTCCCAAGTTTCCATCTCCTCAATGCCTTTCCCCATTTCTCTCCTTCCCGAGCTCCTTCCCATCTCCTCTCCCGAGCTATCCCAGCTCCTTGCTTCCAAGCTCCCTCCTCTTACTCCCTTGCCATCGCCGGACCCCTCCTTGCTCCTCCCCGTCGGCCACGTGCTCCCTTCATCGAGCTTATTCCCGTCTCCTGCAAGCTCTATAGGAAGGACCCGAACTGCTCCCCTCTAGCTCTTCTCTGGAAACCGAACTTCACCACCTTCCCATGACTCCACTTTCCTCCCGAAGTTCCTTCTACTCCCCCTTTGCTTCACCTCCAGCTACAAACCGAGTGGCAGAATTCCACAAGCTTTCATCTCCCTCAAGACCGGCCACAAGCACCACAGCAATCGCCCCTAACGCCGCCGTCCCCACCAGTTAGACATCGCCGAGGCGAGCGGTAGTTCTCGTCTACCCGGTGTTCCCTTCTCCCTCTCCCCTCTGTTTCTCTCTTCACAGGGCCACAGTCCAGCGCCTCGCTTGCCCCGTCAGACTCCATCCAAGCAACCCCTGCCAAGGCCGGGCCTCGCTGCCGGCCAATCCCCGAGCTCCTAGGCTCATCTCAGACGACGAGCACCAACCGAAGCCAAACTCGATTTCCCTTCTCGACGGAGTCACCGGCTCCTAGAGTTCCTGCTAACCCCGCCGCCCGTAGCTGCGCCTGCGCCGAGGTCCGTTCTTCCCCCGCCACCGCGAGATCCATTGCTGCCAGCGCCGCCACTCCGACGAACCTCTAACCCCCTGGTTCTGCCGCCTCTGGCCTCGCCCCGATGATGCTGCAGCTGAGGGAGCCACGACACCGCCGCCGGGGAGCTCAGGCCTGCCACCGTCGGTGCTTCCCTCTCCGCTGCTGGGCACAACGCAACCAACCCCGGTCAGCCAACTTCCCGAGCTACAGAGCCATCGAGAGGTCCACGCCATGTCCAATCTCCATTCTTGCCGCCGACCCAAGGCCCTTCACCCGCCACCGGTCGATCTACGCCTCGTTTCCGCCCGGACCCCTACCGGCATCAACGCTTCGCCGTCTCCCCTAGTTGACCGGACATGGTCCTCGCCATTGCCACTCATACCGCCATCCGCTGCTGGTAGACGCAGCCCTCCGCCACAGTTGGCACCATCGCCGCAGTCATTAAGCGTTACCCCGGGTCGACCCTTCCTAATTAATCACTACGGGTTAGCCCTAATTCCTTGTTAGCAGCTAAGTAAATGGTCTCAATTCACACAGCGCCAATCCAGCGTCCCCTCTCTCCCCTATTCCTCCCAACTAAGCTCGGCCTGCACGCCACACCACCGTCCCGTCTACCTCGCCGCCACCGCTTGTTGTCGGAGGAGCTCCCGAGCCGCCGCCGAGAGCTTGCCCCGCCGCCGGCGTGGCCAACCGCCGGCCACCTGAGCTGGGCGCTGCCTGCCTCCCCGTCGGAGGTGCTACCGCCGGCAAGCCCCCTCCCGGCGATCCCCTCTCTCCTCCTTTTTCCCCAAAACCCGAGCTGCCATTTGCTGCCACACTCATCAAACCGCCACCGTGGCAGCCCATGGCAACTGCCACTGCCCCCCTTGCCCTGCCGCGGCAACCTCCTTCCCACCGCGGCAGATTTTCCTCCTCAACCGCGGCAGTGCCGCGCAGCAATTCCTCCCAACACGGCAACATTTTCTCCGCCGCAGCAGCCTCTCCCCCACCTTATTTCTCTACCAGAGCTGCCGCATTTCCCCTCTGCCTCTTCAACCTCCCAAGTTTCCACTCTCTCCCGAGCTGCTCCAAGTTTTCCTTAAGGCTCCTTTTGATTTTCTTTCTCCTCCTGCAGTGCAAAGGTTAAAGCTCATGAAACCATTTAAATTTCAATTTTTATCAAAAACCAAGTATACATAGTATATGCATATCTCTCTTGATTAGATTCCTAGCCGAATAAATCTTTTCCGTAGTGTCACTTAAATCGTACGTCACATTTTGTATTCGGTTACAACATTGGATCCAAAATGCTTTCACAATGAGAGCAATATGCAACCCTATATGAGTCCAATGAACAATTGAAATCTAGATTCTACAAAGAAAAGTCTGTAATTAATCTAACATCCTAATAACACATACAATCATTTATAGCCTTTTTATCTAACCATTGTTGTCATGTTCTAGAAAACTCCTGTAAAACTCTAATGAATGATCGCATAACACGCTAGAAGCTAAAGAAACCCTAGCTCGACAAATTGCTCCTTGATCGATATCTTCTGTAGAATAACCTGGACACATCCGAGTTGATTTCCTACAAACTCCTCAAAATAAATAATTACCCTAACCCGCCATGAGGCTGTGATTTTGTTGTTCTGGTTCCTTACTTGATGTTATTGGGTTTTCGTTCGCACCGTCGTTTACTTGCCGTTCTTTCGACGTGTAGGATACCGACGTTAGGAATTATCGCGCGAAGGAATTCGGACAATTGTGGAATCAGGTTCAAGACCGAGCCCCAGCAAATATTGCCAGGCAAGCTGTCGACGATCGGTGAATCGGCGATCTTACGGTATTCGTGGAGTGATGATTACTGGGGGGTAGGGACCTCTAGGGCCCAAGTGCCAGGAGATCTGACAGCAGGGGACAGCCGTTTTTATACAGGTTCGGGCCTCCCTCAGGATAATAACCCTACGTCCTCTTGCTATATATTGATGAAGAACACGCTTTACAACGGGGGGTGTATGTTAGTGGCTACCCTAGGCCTAATCGTAGACTAAACTATCCTAAACCACCGAGCTCGACTCCTTCGAGGCAGTGGGTCTTCTAGGGCTTCGCCTCCTGGTGCTGCGACTAGATGTCTTGACCTAATTTGATCTTATGCGACCTATCAGGACCTGTCCTCCCCTATGGGATTGCTGATCCTTATATAGGGGGTTCCCAGGGTCGTACTAGACATGGACTTACACCCGAGTAGGACTCTGGTCCCCTTAAACGTCGGGATTGACTTCCTAGTTTAAGGGGAGTCTTCTCTTTCCGAGAGGGGTTACCTTATCGTCCGGGGATCCTTCCCGGGTGCGCTGTACCTTCCTAAAGTCACGGGATTCTGTATACGGATACCCCGAATACGTGGGATACCGCACTATTCATCATCAAGCCCCCCATCAGTATGTGAAGTGAGGTCATGATGGTTCTGTTAGAAATCTGCCCTTGTCGGGAACGAACTCCGAGTAGGCGATCCGAATAGCTCTCGTTGGCGACTTCTTCGAGTAGGTTCAACCCCTACCGAGTAGTTGTGAAAGCATTATCGGAATTATCCTCGGGTAAAACCCAGAATGCTTTCTGATCCGATCTGGTCCGTTGATCACGGACACGCGTCCGCCTGGCATATTTTTAGGAAACCGAATCATCGTGGCGGAAATTTCGCGTGGTGATGAAGAATCTTTTCTCTCTCTGCGCTATTGTGCCGCGCGCTCATCTGGGTCGTGGGTTGTCAGACCCTCTTTTTCCCGCGACATGCCTTGTATGCGGAAAAAGCAACCGTCCGTATTAAATGCGATGGAACTGATCGTGCCGAAAACCGTGCTCGGCTCCGGCGAAAGTTTAAATCCTTAGGAGACCAAGAATTGGGGTTTTTGCACGCACGGTCTCTTTGCCTCCTAGCCTTCTTGATCCCCTCATCTTCTTCCTCGCGCTCCTGCCAAAAACCCCCGCCTCCATACTCGTTCGGTCGATCGACAAAGATGGGCAAGAAGAACGTCTCGAAGAGGTCTCCTGATCGCACGAAGGAGTCAGGGAAGGCCGCGGAGGAGAAGGCCATCGCCATTCCCCCTTTCGAGGCCTCGGTGATGGATGCCCCCGCCTTGGAGAAGCTTGCGACGGATGAGGTAATCCTCCCGGCGGTTTTTGTGCCTTTCCGGGAGGCCGTGAAGGAGACGATCCCCACCCCCGACACAGAGTGGCCCGTCGTCTTCGCGGACTTCTTCAGGTGTGGATTCCAATTCCCACCCTCGTCGTTCTTCCTCCTCGCGCTCCAGTATTACCAGATCGAGTTGATTCATCTCAACCCGAACTCGGTCCTAAAGCTGGCGGTCTTCGCGCACCTATGCGAAGCCTACCTCGGCATCAGGCCGAGCCTAGAGCTCTGGAGGTACTTCTACAACCTCCGCCGGGTGAAGGGCAGCGGTGCAGGAGTCGTCGGCGGCGCCGGATTTCGTCTCCGAGAAGGGAGGAAGGATGCCTACATTGGCTCCTCCTGGAAATCTTCGTGGTCGGGCTGGCATGCTCGATGGTTCTACTGCCAGCCCCCAGCGAATTCTGGGATCTCCTACCACGGACTCGCCCCTATTCAGAACAAGAGCTAGGGAGAGACCCCAAAGGAGACTAGGCAACTCACGGCGCTCGTCCACGACATCGCCAATCTCGCCACCAAAGGTCTGACGGCGTGGGATGTCGCGGAGGATTTCCTTTGACGCCGGATAAGCCCTCTTCGGTCGAGGATCGCGGCGGCCTGGGTGATCCCGCAGAACCAAGACTCGACAAGGGACTTCGACACGAGTAGGTACTACGACCTCCTCCGTGCCAATTCAATTATCAAGACTTCTCACATACTTCTGCCTTGTCGCGCCATGCAGAGTTGTCCTCGGAGGAGCTTCAGAGTAGGTTAAACAACCTATTCGAGCAGACCCCCCAAGGAGGGCGTACGGACATGCCCCTGCCTCTTCTGAAGCAGAGTCCGGATAGCCGACAGGAAGTGTTCTCGGTGAGTCATCCATCTTATCTTCTTGTCTATCTTGGGCTCGTCCGAGTAGCCTTACTGAAGGCCCTCGGGCTTCTTCTTCCGCAGCGCGTAGGCCGCGGGGGTCCTGACTCGGAGGCCGAAAGAGCTGGCGCCCCCGTCGATGACGATGAGATCGAGATGTACGATACTGCCCCGCCACCCCCCGAGAAGAGGAAGGAAGGTCCTTCCGCGGCCGAGGCGGGGGCGGAGATCTTCTCGACGAGTTCTCCCGCCCGGGATCCTCAGCCGCAGGTTTGTGCTCTTGCCCGACTACTCTTTTCCATATTCTTTCCTGAGTGGGGACCATAAGGAAGGATGTGTTGGGCAGCCCGAAGCGAGCAGCCCCCTCGCCAAGGAACCAACTCCCCCTCCCACGACTGCTCTTGGGGAGGAGACCGTGGCGGACAAGGGGAAGGCGCCGCTGGCTTCCGACAAGCGAAGTTCAGGTGCCTTGGCAAGGAAACCTACTTTTCTTTTGCCGGCTTTTTCTTTTGATTTGCCTTGCTGAAGGCTTGACTTGACTTCATTTGGCGAGTAGGTTGTCGATCCGCCCCGCCAGGAATCCGACTTCGGTGGCCACAGAGCAGCAACCTCCGGCACCGACACCGGCTCTGGCCCCCGTCGAGCAGCGGACCCCTGCGCCTAAGTCGCCGCCGGCCTCCACCGAGCGGCCGCAGCCCCCGGCGCTGGAGTCGGATTCGGCCCTGGTCGAGCAGGTCGTGCCTCCGAGTACCTCGGTGACAGAAGGCCTTCGACTCTCCTCCTTGCTGCAGGTAACGTAAGGGAAATTAGTGATAAGGTAATTTTACTTTGCTTGTACTGACCTGTTCTTTTTCAGCTTGCTATCTCCCAGGTCGCTCCGCTTGAGAAGGCCCAAGCGGAATTGGACTTGGCGCATGAAGAGCTGAAGAAATGCCTTGACGAGTCCGAGAGATGGCGGTCGGAGAGCGAGGAGCTGCGGAAGCGCCTTGAGGACTCCGAGAAGCGGCGGGAGGCAGTCGAGGCTGATCTTTCGGCCTCGAAGGCTGACCTTTCGGCCTCGAAGGCGCGCCTCTCAGACGTGGAGCCTTCCCTGCAAAGGAGTGAATCCTACGCGAGGAAGCTGGAGGAAGATCTCGAGCGGGCCCTGGGCACGCTCGAGAAGGCGCTGGGTGAAGTCGGCGTCGCTGTCCCTCCAGGCCTTGCTCCGGCCAGCCGCCTGGCAGAGCTGACGGCGTCCGTCTCCAAGCTAAAGCCTATCGTCGAGAAGCTTCTCAAAGATGAGCTCCGGCAAGGTGTACGCGACGCCCTGGCCTTTGCTTTGGCTCTCCTGAAGCGCGGGCACTCGAACTTGTCTCTAGAGGCGCTCGCTGCTAATTTGCCCGAGGACGAGGAAGAGGAGCTTCTTGGTGTCGTGCAGACAGCTGCGGACGCCTTTGCTGATCGAGTCCAGGCGCCTGGCCTAGAGTAGGGCTCTATAATGACATACTTTTTTCTATAAAGACAGTGATTAGTAACTGTGCAATAACTTGTGTGTTTTTTGGTTTTTTGAAACCTTGTTTTAATCTGCTTATGTGAAACCTTGTCGGGTGCAAGTGTGGGCTTTAGTCGGAACCGGTACCCTTTGTCTTCCTTCGGTGTAGGTGTACGAATAGTGCCGTGGGTCACTCTTGCTGTGATCGACCAGTCCTTAGGTTTAGTCGGATAGAGGGCTCAGTGGCTCCTCGTCATCAGTAAACGCGATAAGTGGTCTTTCGTACAGCTTGTCGTGGCCGTGACAGCACTTCCGTACTCCTCTGCTGAGGGAAGACTTCGGTACTTGGCTAGTAAATTCCACACTTGCCCGATCAACAAAGTTCCACTCTACCCGAGATATCTTCTGTTCCGAGTAGTCGAAGACGTGGATAAGTGTGCAGGTTCCGTTGATCTAGTCGTATTCGTATTTCCTTCCCTTCCTTTACTCGGGATCGGGGGACCTTGCTACGGAACTGGGGAGCTTAGTCAACCAGGCCTTAGGTCTGGTCAGGTGGGGGCTCAGTGGCTCCCCTGTCACCTGCAAACGCGTTAAGGGGTTTTCCTTGCATCCCTGGCAGTTGCAGCGCAGAACTCTTTTTCCTTTGTGCGGGTCGAAGAAATCGGTACTCGTACTCGTATTTCGATTTTACTGTATTCTTATCCAGCCCCCGACTGACTGTTCGAGAGATATCTCGGATAGGCAGTCTGAATTAATGCTGAAAAATATTGAACTAGAGACTTGATATTATTTAAAGAAAATTGTGTCTTTTACAGGCTACTGTAAGAAAAATAACTCTAAGAAAACTAAGAAAAACTAGGCCGTCCCCTCCTCATTTAGCTTGTCGCCGGTTGCCCCAGAGACTCGCGTCCTCTTGTCATGACCCGCTGACAGAACTTTTGTTGAATGCGCGTGCTGGGCGGTGGCGCCCGGAGCGTCTTATCATCGACTTGTTCGTAGCTTGACGATCTTTGAGGATGGAGCTGGTGCCACCTTGGATTCTGCTGACGAGGAGGCGACGGTTGTACGATCTTACCGAGGGTAGTTGTACTAGACTCTCTAATGGACGCGACCTTCCTACCACTGGCGCGAGCGACCCGGATCGGGCGACTTCTCCCGAGGAGCCGTTGTCCCGTTTAGGGGAAGGTCCTGTTTTCCCCCTGTTCTGACCTAGTCGTGGAACTCTTTCTCTGACTTGGAGGGGGTACTTTCCGACGCCATCGCTCGTAGTCGCGGAGGTGGTCTTGACAGCGTGGAGGCTGGAGGCGTCACGCTGGCGTCTTGGTTAGAGGGTAGGTGCTGCTCTGCGAGGTCGAGGCTGCACTTGTCGCAGAGGAGTGCTTCTCTGGGGGAGCTCTTTATCGTGAGGACGCCTTTTGGGCCGGGCATCTTTATGCACTGGTAGGCGTAGTGTGTAGCTGTCATGAACTTGGTCAGAGTAGGGCGCCCCAAGATAGCGTTGTATGCTGTCTCAAAATTGACTACGTCGAACAGGATTTTCTCTGTTCGGAAATTCTCCGGTGTTCCGAAGGTAACCGGGAGCGTGACTTGCCCGATCGGCGTGGCCGATGAGCCCGGGACGATACCATGGAAGGCGTGCGTCACCGTCTGAACAGACGATCGTGGCACTTGCATTGCGTCGAGGGCGTTGGCGAATAGGATGGGATTCGTAGCATAGAAAACAAAAATTTTCCTACGAGATGCAAACGAAAACCTAGATCCAATCTAGAAAACCAAGATCCAATCTAGAAGAAGCTTGCAACGAGAGACAGATCATATCTACATACCCTCGACGAACACGTCAACGCAGCGGAGAATTTGACCGTTGTCGATGAAGCCCGCAGCCTCCCGCAGCTAGGTTATACCTCCCAGCCGCGAGAGGGATCTTCTCGTGTTCCAATCCGATCAAGCACCGCAACGAGCGGCACCTCCGAGATGTGCACACGTACGGCTCGATGACGTCACCTCCTTCTTGATCTAGCAAGGCGGGAGATGAGGTAGATGAGATCAACTCCGGTAGCACGACGGTATGGTGGTGGAGGTGGTGGGGTTTCTCCGCGGACAGGGCTTCGCCAAGCGCTGCGCACGAGAGAGAGGAGATGGGAGAGAGGGAGGCGGCGGCTGGGATAGATCTCCCTGGAGGGTTGCCCATCCCCTCCTTTATATAGAGGAGGAAACTTGGAGGATGAGGAATAGTACCCGTGAACAGTACACGCGTGAACAGTACCCTCCCCCAAGTAAAGTCTCCCCTTTCGATCTTATCTCCTATTTTTAAGGGATTTGATCTTATCCCTTGGGGGGTTACTGTTCACGCGACACTATTCACGTGTGTACTGTTCATGCAGTACCCTTGGTCCATGTGGACCCCTCCGGGATAAGTGGGCCCCACCCGGGGAGCCCCGGAACCTTCTAAAACCTTCCCGGTACGATACCGGAAAAATCCCGAACTTTTCCAGAACCCTAAAAATACTTTCCCATATATGAATCTTTATCTCCGGACCATTCCGGAGCTCCTCGTGACGTCCTGGATCTCATCCGAGACTCCGAACAAAATTTCGGTCTCACCATATTAATATCTCATTTTATACCCTAGCGTCAACGAACCTTAAGTGTGTGACCCTACGGGTTCGGGAATATGTGGACATGATCGAGACACCTCTCCGATCAATAATCAATAGCGGGACCTGGATGTCCATAATGACTCCCACGTATTCAACGAAGATCTTTATCGGTTTGAACCACGATGTCGAATATTCCATTCCCTTTGTCTCGCGATATTTTACTTGCCCGAGATTCGATCGTCGGTATCACCATACCTAGTTCAATCTCGTTACCGGCAAGTACTCTTTACTCGTTCCGTAATGCCACATCCTCTGTGACCAACTCTTTAGTCACGTGCTTGCAAGCGATACAGAATGTGCTTTACCGAGTGGGCCCAGAGTATATCTCTCTGTCACATGGATGGACAAATCCCACTCTCGATACATGCAACCCAACAAGTACTTTCCGAAATACCTGAAAGACACCTTTATGATCACCCTGTTACGGCGTGACGGTTGATGCCCCCAAAGCATTCTTCCGGTACTAGGGAGCGGCATTATCTCATGGTCTAAGGATCGGAACATTTAACAATGGAAAGCTATGCAATATGAACTTTGTGACGTGATCGAATTGCCTAACTTAATTTGGGTCTGTCCATCATGTCATTCTCCTAATGACATGACCCCGTTATTAACCGACATCACATGTCCATGATTAGGAAACCTTAACCATCATTTAATCAACGAGCTAGCCAGATAGAGGCATTGCTAGGGACACGGTATTGTTTATAAAACCACACATGTATTATGTTTCCGGTTAATACAATTATAGCATGGAGTATAAACATTATCATGAACAAGAAATATGATAATAACAATTTATTATTGCCTCTAGGGCATATTTCCAACACCGAGGTCCTTGGCTGGACGATGTGTACTCGTATTCCATCACGTTGTCCTCATCGGACGCAACGTGGGTAGGATCTTGATCGTTCTCACGATCAGAGTTTGCAGGAGAGACTCCAACCATAGGGCTGGTCGTTCCTGCTAGGAAGTCGTCGTTTAAGACCAATTTCCCGCTGAAGGCCCTGGCGCACTCGGTTCTGAAGTGATCTGCTTCGCCATCCGAGTCTTCTTCAGGGGCGTATTCTCCAAAATCCACTCGGTCCGTAACCGGGTACGGATCCATAGGGCCAAAGTTGTCGTAGAAACCCTGGTCCGAGTACCCAGTACGGGGCGAGGGTACGATCGGTTTTCCTACCGAGTTTGCTTCTTCCTCCTCGGTCAGAACCGGTGAGGGCTGTGCAAACGGCGCTGGGATCTGATCGCGCTTAGTTGCGCGTCCTGCCGACTCTGATCTTTCCTGGACGGCTTGGTCCGGAGAGGTCCCCACGGTCGGCGCCATCTGTCGACGATCGGTGAATCGGCGATCTTACGGTATTCGTGGAGTGATGATTACTGGGGGGTAGGGACCTCTAGGGCCCAAGTGCCAGGAGATCTGACAGCAGGGGACAGCCGTTTTTATACAGGTTCGGGCCTCCCTCAGGATAATAACCCTACGTCCTGTTGCTATATATTGATGAAGAACACGCTTTACAACGGGGGGTGTATGTTAGTGGCTACCCTAGGCCTAATCGTAGACTAAACTATCCTAAACCACCGGGCTCGACTCCTTCGAGGCAGTGGGTCTTCTAGGGCTTCGCCTCCTGGTGCTACGACTAGATGTCTTGACCTAATTCGATCTTATGCGACCTATCAGGACCTGTCCTCCCTTATGGGATTGCTGATCCTTATATAGGGGGTTCCCAGGGTCGTACTGGACGTGGACTTACACCCGAGTAGGACTCTGGTCCCCTTAAACGTCGGGATTGACTTCCTAGTTTAAGGGGAGTCTTCTCTTCCCGAGAGGGGTTACCTTATCGTCCGGGGATCCTTCCCGGGTGCGCTGTACCTTCCTAAAGTCACGGGATTCTGTATACGGATACCCCTAATACGCGGGATACCGCACTATTCATCGTCACAAGCATTCCCACTTGATCATGTTAAATCCTATATTTGTGAAATCTAATTAGTTTGTTTGCAAAACATGCAAGCTATGTGGATATCAACAGTATTTTATGTAGACCTAGTTACACCCTATAAGATGTTAAGACTTAGGTCTGAATATCTGATTCCTTGTAACCCTAGGTATATTAGTCGGTGGTCCTGTGACCGACAAAAGTATTAAGGTTATAGGCATTAGCCAGGCTTAGAACCGCCGTAGCTAAAAGCTAAGTTTTTGTTCGAATTACACGAACTCCTTGGGACATGGAAAATAAAACCCTCGGATAGCATGTGTTATCCGAGGTGGCATTTGAAAGAAAGGTTTGTCAAAACCCTAAATAAAACTGGAGATGATTCTGATTCGGGTGAGATGCTAAGGGTAGCTCGGGGGTGTAGAGTACCTGATGATAGCATGTTCGTCCGGGACGAACATGGGTCAAGAAATGGAGTCTTGCTCGAATCAATTAAGGACCGGGCCTAAGTGCCGCTAAACCAGTTCCCTCACTGTACGTCCACATGTCCTATATGGGAAAGGACTTGGCTTGGTACCCCGACAAGTATTAGGGTATGGACCCGTGGGAAGTAGGAAGCATGTGCTAGGTGTTTAAAGTCCTAGAGATCCACCACCGCTGGGCGGTTGGGGTGGATGCGACACAAAGGTAGGGAGTCCCATTTTTGGTCCGGGACGCAAAAGTTGGGTTACCACCTAGCGGGTCCAGCTCTAGTATGGAAGCGGGCGAAGGCCTCGTTGTAATAACCTTACCAGTACACCTCGTGAAGTGTACCAGTTAACGTTCGGCAACAAGGGGGACTTACATCTTGTGGGTAAAGCCGTACAACCTCTGCAGAGTGTTAAAAACTATTCGAATAGCCGCGTCCTCGGTCATGGACATGAACTGGCAAGGCCACACACTGGTTAGACCAAGTTTTGTTTGCGAAAGCTTGGGAAAGGGATTAAGGACGTGGGCATGATGTGTCCATAGGGTGCAAGTTAAGCTACACGGCTGATAGCGAGGAATTGTAGGAGAAGGATGCTAGCCGTACTATCCGGGATAGTACGAGCTGAGCATTGAGTTAAGCGGTGGCTAGCCGTGCTATCCGGGATAGCAGCGGGCTGAGCACTGAGTTAAGAGGAGGCCAGCTGTACTATCCGGGATAGTACGAGCTGAGCAATGAAATGAGGTAGCTAGTCATACTGCCCGGGGGTAGTATGGACTGAGCTATCACTTGAGATGGAAAAGGAGGTAGCTGGGTCTACCTCAAGAGAAGTTTTGTTGCTTTCAATTGCTCTGATTTACAAAACTGCTTTGGAATCTGTATTTAAATTGAAAACTTACATTTTCACACAACAAGCAACCTAGGATAGAGTTATTCCTTGAATTATACCTTGCATGAAATATTGCTGTATAATTCTCCGGTGGGGAATAGCTTGCGAGTACATTCAAAGTACTCACCTGGCTTGTTGATTTGGCCAGACAAAGGAGACACCAATTCCGAAGATACGATTACGATCGCGAAAGCTAGGGCGTAACCCCAGTCAGTTGCCTGTCGGGTATGGCATATTGATGGGCCACATCACCGCTTATTTTTCCACTGCAAGTTTATAGCCATTGGGCTACAGGTATCAGACTATTGACCTTGACGGTCTATTTACATATTATAATATGGTATGCGTGTATGACAATGATACACAGGTTAACTTGTGTGTACCGGCTACTGATTCAGGTACCCTAAATTTCTCTAGCAATTTGGAGTTACATCCTTCTGTTGGCTATCTTGGATATTTTCCAAATTTTCAAGGATTCTACAACTTTGGATAACTTAGGGTGGACTAATTTTATCAATTCATCAAGGCAATTGGTTTATTGCATGCTTCCGCAACAGTTTATTTCAAGACATTTAATTTTATCCAATAATTTTAAACCGGAAATTTTGGTTGCACTCAAGGGACATGTTCACTTGGAGTAGCGATGGCGTATGGTCAGAAATCTCTATCGGAAGTGAGCAGAGGAAGCAATCGTGGAACAAAGCCTCTCACTCCGTGGTGCAAAAGAATCAACCAATATGGGTTAGGGTAGGGGAATCTTGCTCGTTTGTCCAAGTGTAGCGTCTTCCGTTGAGATGGATTTCTTTAAGACAAGTATGGTTTAGGGCCGCCCTGAAGGAGACCATTAAGCCTCTGTTGATATTGGTGTTGTTTTTATCAGAGTCTTGGTAGATGAGGTTAAAATCGCCCGGCAATCATCCACGGTTTGGCAATGGAGTTGGCAATGGCTCTTATCTCATGGAGGAAGCCACGCTTCTCGGTTCCTTGAGGGCCGTAGACATCCATGAAGGATGACGAGGAACCGTCCTCCCATGATGTCATGGTGGTCGAGATGGTGTTTAACGTTAACGTTGGGCTGGAGAGCTCAAGTATCTCATCCGAGCAAGCGATCAGCATGCAGCTGTGGGTTTGTTGTGCCAACAAATAGGCAAAATTGGACGCAGACTACAGTCCAAGGGTTTGAGTCACGTTTGGAGCGTCAATATATTCTAACTTGGTTTCTTGAAGACATATAATGGTGCTGCCAGTGTTGCGGATGATGTCGTGAATTGAATCATGGCGCGCCTTGGTAACATTCCATGAGAGGAAAGTTGCAATTGGCAGCTAAGATTTGATAATAGTGCGGGGCTCAAAATAAATGTTGGCAAAGCAAACGATCCAAAACGCAAGGAAGGTGAATTGCATGTCGTTGATGATTAAAATGGGAAACAAATAAGTTCTGCAGATAAAGTCAAGCATGGCATTGAGTTTGGCTAACCGGTGGAATTGCGGTCGGACGCTTGCACCGGTGGTGATGGCGCACAAAAGCGGCGGTGGCATCTGACGCTGCATAGTTTGTGACATGGGGAAACCAAAAGACGATGGGCTGGCAAAACAATGACTACTAGAGCATCACTGGACACCAGGGCACCGCGGTCGAGACTGCTGAGTGCCACCATGGCCTTGATCATCATCTGGGAGAGGGCTGCCATGAACATGTGGAGGTAGGCTTCCTTGGCGGCTTCGATCGTGGTCTTGTCATCAAGGATGCCTACATTCTTGAGCAGCATGCTGCATGCTCTGGCAGCTGGGTCACCGCTGCATTGCCTCAGGCCTAGGATGCGAGCACAGAGGCGCAGGGAAATGCCACGGGCGGTGCACTCCACCTGGCGCATGGAGTGTGTGAACATGGCCGGCTACTGCAAATTGGAGAGGTGACGTCCCGGATGACGGCGTGCATGAAGGTGGCCGTGGCAGTGATATTGCAGGTAGGCGTGATCTTCAGCGTGGCGATTGCGGGGATGTTGCTTGCCGATGTGGCGATAGCAACAACGTTACTTGCAGGCGTGAACTTCGGTGTGGCGGCGCGGTCGGCGGCGGTCATGATCTCTAGAGTGTTGGTGTGGGTGGCGGTAGTGGGCATTGGACTCCGTGAAGGCGTGCACTGGAGCTAGGAGCAATGGATCCGCATTGCCTCCTCCTCTTTGTTGGTCGGGTCCAATGATGGGGTGCGCGACAAGGGCCCGCACTGGAGTTACTGAAGGGCACGCCGCTGCTTGGGGGCCTGGGGCATGGCAATGTGGCACGGGACGGCGGTGCTGTGACACACGGCATCATTGCGGCGCACACACAGGCAGTGGCACAACACAAGCAAGACGTCCAGCCCCGGCATGGGGGGTGGAGATATCTTGGCGACATGATTTGCACAACAAGGCTCGGTGGCGTGGCATTGGGGGCCGATGCCGAGGTAGCTCATGCCGTCATCTTGCTCGTGTTAGGGTTGTCTGCACGGCGAGGTAGGACTGACATCAATTCACGGCAAGCCTGGAGGCGGCACTGTGCTCCTCCATGGCCACGTCCCTCGTGGCGCGGGGGGGCTCTGGCCACGACCGTCTTGACGATGGTTATCTTGATGATAGTAGCGGTCGTCTCGGTGGTGGCCCGAATGGTCGCGCTCGCGTCTGTCTTGGAGATCAGCAAGGGCACACAAAGAGCTACGACCAGTCCACCGAGCAGCCCAGCTGCGGTTACGGAGCTCCTCCGTGCGTCGGCGCCGGCCCCGCGAGTCCTTCCTCGTCATCATCGCGGCGGCCACAATGGTGATGTCTTGTTGGTGTGTGGTGCCTATCATGTGCCTTAGAGTCGCTGTCAATCACCCCTAACTTCCATTTGAACTCACATGCCTGTGGTCTTGTTGGGTTGTCGTCGTTGCTTGTCTCTTTGAAGACCTCATGAATGCCCAAATAGATGAGAACTCAGTATTTTAGGCCATGTTGCCCCGTCTCCAAAATGCCAGAAGCAGCCCTCGCCGGCAAGGTGAGCCACCTGACTCTGGGGATGGCACTTGGGTTCAAAGTCCAAGCTTACAGCCCTAGGGTCATGGCATCTTCCTTCCGCTCCGTGCGCCCCTCAAAGTAGTCGAGGATGCAACTTCTCCCAATGACCCTTGTTGCAATGTCTTGGTCCATGCATGCAGAGAGATCCCTCGAGGCTTAACTACACGTGATGTGTGACAGTATGAAAATTTTCAAAATTTTAAAATTAAAAATCCTTTCTCTGGGCTCATTTCTTTTCTCCCCGCCCACTCCATCTTCTTCCCTTGGCCCAACTTCTCCACCTCGCCTGCCATCTCCCCGTCACCGCCACCAGTAACACCACCGCTGCCCGTCGCGCCACCCTCCGCTCGACACCGGTAACAGGGTGGACCCCGTTCCTCTGCTCAGCTTTGGTCCCGATGCTACTCGCCCACGCGTCGCCTGCCTCTTCTCCCGCTCTACTCCACTACCCTTCCCTCCCTCTCTGCGCCACCGCCCTCGCTCCTCCCTGCAGAGCTCGCTGCCCGAGCTCGTTGCCCGCAGCAGCTCGACGCCCGAGCCAATGCCCAGGTGAGCGCAGGAGCTTATCCACCGACGAGCTCATCTCCTGGGGAGATGAGCGAAGCACCCCGGCCCACACCGCTCCCGCCTCCTATAAAAGCCAGCAGCCCTTTCCCGAGCTCCCTTATTTCTTCCCGACACCCATGCGAGCTCCTCCACCTCCCCCACAACTCCCTTCTCTGCTTCTTCTTCTTCCCGAGCTCCGACAAGCCGCCATCGAAGCCCCAACTCCAGTGAGGTGAGCCTGAGCCCACCTCCATGCTGCCAAGCTCATCCCCCATCGCAACGCCCCCTTCTCTCCTCAAAAATGGGATCCCCATGTCCTCCCGAGCCTCCCCATGTCCCCCGCCTCCGGCAGCGAGCCTCACCGGCGACCTATTCCTCCCCCCGTCGCCGGCGGCCGCCCCTCCTCTGTTTTCTTGCCCTAATCCCGAATCCAAGCCACCAGCTTGATTTGGAATCGAGCTGAGCCGATCTCCTCTGAGCCGTGCCCCTTCGGGCAGCTAAAAATAGAGCCGGGCCGCTCGGCTCCTCTTCCTAGGCCGGCTCTGCCTTTTCTTTTGGGCCGGCTCGGATTCTTAGGCCAAACCCATTTAGCAATAGGGTTTCTTTTCCTTTTTATTTTTCTTTTTCTGTTAAGCCCTAAGCCCCACCCATTACCTAACCAAGCCCATATGCAACCCAGCTCATGTCCAACTCAGCTCAACTCAAAAACCCTAACGGCCCGATATAAAAATATGTTAATTTGTTTGGATCTTTTTGCAAATAGGAAGCGGTAGTGACGATCCGATGCTTAGGAAGGATCCCGACGATGAAGATCTCTCCAAAGACAATGATCCGACAGACTACGGTGCAGTAGGCAAGTCACACTCGTTTGTTCATGTTGATCCCACGTGCCTTACTATTTATCGTAGTACTAGTTTAGTTAATTACTTCTTGCATGTTAATTTGGTATGAAATATTTTTGAATGACATGCTTGTGTAGTTAGCGCCTACCACCCCACTGCCCAGCTATTTTTATAGGCCATATTCACCTTGAAGACCTTAGGATACAAATAAATCAAATCAGTATCCTTTACCGGCATTAGAAGTTAAGTTAGACTATATAGTAGAACAACAATAACCCTAGTTCAAAACTCAGAGAATGTGATTTTAAAAAGAAAATGCCGATGGTTGGGGACAGAGAAGATAGGGCCTTTCATGTATTGAATGTGCAGCCATACCCCTTCCGTGGAGTAATGGTAATATGGTGGATTACCTTACTCAGGGCATTTAAGGACAAGACCCGTGTGCTAAGTGATGAACACAGAACTGCTCAACTACATGTTTGGCTTGTCAAACTTGGGCTAGTAAATCTGCTCTACCTGCTGAACAACTACAGAATAGCTTGCCGTTCCTCTTCTCTGGAAGGCCCGCAGAAGAGAATGAGGTGATAGGCCATTTATTGAGAAATCATAACTGGAACTCACCTGACTCCCGGATCGCGAAGTTGACACTGGCCCGTCAGCTCCCAGGAGAGCGAGTGATGTAGTGTTTCTGGGTAGAAACTTCAGAAGATAGAGCAGATAAAAAGCCTTGTTAACTTACCTCTGTCGACACGCTGATGGGCGTGTCTAGATCTGCAGTGACACTAAGATGTATAGGTATCATGTGGGTAAAGCTGAGCCACTCTGCAGAGTTAATTCAAATGGTATTCGAATACGCCGTGCTTCCGGTTAATGAAGATGTGTTTAGAGGTGATTCTCAGTACAAGGCACAAGTAGAAATTAGTGATGATTAGTTAAATCTGGCGATGACCCGGCAGGGTTGTTTAAATACTAAGATTTATAATCAAATATTTAAAGGAAAAGATTTTAAATACTAAGATGGAGCTTAGGGCTATGCATCTACCAAATAATAAAACCTTATACCCCTCCTTTATAATCCGAAGCATGTAGTTATATAGTGAATCTTCCCTACGTGGCTTGCTGAGTACGTCATGTACTCATTACTGCACCAATCATCACAGATACACAGGAAGACGAAGAATGACTTTTTGATGAAGAATATCTCGATGGAGATGACTACGAATACTAGGTCTTATCCGCGCTCAAGGCGCTTGTGGTGTAGGTCCCTTTTGAATGTAATGTAAACTTTAGGCTCGGATGCCCCAGTCAGTTGTAAGATAAACCGCTGCTAAGCATACATTTCAGTTCTGTAATAAAATTTGGATGTTCATCGATGTGTTGGCAATGTGACTACTCTACGTCCGCAATTGAAAAACTCCTGAACAGTTGCGAGCATTATTTCACGGCTCCGAAATTCGGGATGATGACATGATGCTTAAGGTCGACATAGTCAGCATGAGTTTCAAGGCGCCATTTCCTAGTGTGCTATACTAGGAAATATACTGTACTTCGGAAGTAGTACTCACTTGGTTGTCACGTAAATTTTCCGAGAAACAGAAATGTAGCACATGATTTCACATTCAGAATTTTATACCAATTATTCTTTTACAAAGCGAAGCGTACTGGTCCTCTAAAAGCAACTTCTACTGGCTGCAGTGAAAAATAGTTGAGCTGAAAGTAACCCATTTGACAACATTGTTTTTTTTCCTTACTGACGGAGCGCTAGACGGCGGCAGCACGGCACGTGAGGCGGCGGCAATGTAGTGTGGACTTCCAAAAAATAATAATTAAGTAAGGTATTCCGCATACATGTATCCGTAAACACGAGAAACGTAATTTCGTTTATGGTTTGGTGTTCATATATTACCTACATCATATAAATTATTTTAACATTTATAATAAATTTTTATAATAAACACCCAACTTTATCTATTTTCATTATGCAGCCTCTTTTGTTTTATAAAAGACCCCTATCCTTCCTCCTCTCCTTGAATCCTCCATTATCTCCATTTATTCATCCACCTACTCTTCTCTTCTGAGCATGAGGGCACCAAACTAATTCATAAACAATAAAATTATTGTAATTCTTAGTAAAATTCGGTATTAATAACTTTTTTTCACATTTATGCACGAAATAATCGAGAACAAAATGTTTTTTTATGCTCATGAACCAAATGCTTCCACGTTCATGAACAAAATATCGTGCATGGTTTCTTTTGCTCATGCACAAAAGTCATGAAGAAATGATGCACAAAAGTATACTCTCTCCTCTCTCTCTCTCTCTAAAATAATCAAGACTAAATCCTTAGAATCATAAAAATAGAAAAGTTTAAACGTCAAATGACTGCTAAATTGTCACGTATCAATCTTAAAACACTTTAGACGATATAAATAGTATATAAACACTCTACTATAAATAGAAAAACTGCAATTTGTAAATAGGAACGAATTATCTACGTGCCGTATTTTATCCTGATCGTAAAGTCCTCCTATTGAAAACCATCCATAACAGCGCGATCAATGAATACAGTGATTATTTAATCCGCAGTTTTTAATCACGGAGGATCGATCTGTAGTTTAGCAGCCAGCCAGCCTTGCCTTCATGCATGCATGTGCTTGCATGCTATCTCCGGCCTTGTTTCCAAGAAGCATCATCGATCTCCTACGATCTAGCTCACGGTTGCTTTGTCTGCCCACTGCTCGGGGAACATATAATCTGCAGTTCATATATATGCTCAAGATATACAGGCAGCAGCCGTAGAAGCTCCAAACGTACATGCTACATTTTGTCACCGTCTTTTGTTACACCTTTCTCCGTACCGTGTGGTTAGTGTTCCGGCGGTGATGCTATGGGAAAGGGCGGGACGTTAGAGAGACAGAAAGTACGGAATCCGTATGCGTGTTCTTGTACCCCGGCTCGGGTAACATCCTGTCGACCACAACTTGATCTTATTCTCAGTCAAACCTATGGTATTGTCATGCGGCGGGCTCGATATAAGGGCTTCGGTATGTTCGTTGCTTCTACTAAACTATACTCTCGTCTTCTAGCTGAAGTGCCAAATTAAACAATAGATCGAGCTATCCACAAATCAAGAGATGGAACCTGAACACGACAGATACGGTTACTACGGCGCCTACGCTTATGCCTACACAAATGATGACAGCGCTTGCTACTACATCAACAATGACTACGCCCTAGCCACACCACCTACGGCCACCGCCTCCGAGCCTTTCTACGGCTACCACTACCATCACTACGACACCAACCCCTCCTCTGTTGCGCCGCCATCCGCCTACATCGCCGACGCACAGCAGCAGCAGTACATTCATTTCGGCGGCATTGACGACTACAGCTTTCAGGACGACGGCACTGCCACGGGCATGGGCATGGACCAGTGCAGCGCCCTCTTGGAAGCCGCCCCCATCTCCACGAGAAGCTCCACTATTGCTACACCGGCCTGGGCGGCACAGCAGGAGGCCAACAAGAAGCGCGTGGAGCCGATGAAAGCGGTCGTGGGCGGTAACGGCGGCAGGGATAGGGAGGCGGCGCAGCTGATCGGGGTGCGGAAGCGGCCGTGGGGCAAGTACGCGGCGGAGATCCGGGACTCCACGCGCAGCGGCGAGCGCGTGTGGCTGGGCACCTTCGACACCCCGGAGGCCGCCGCGATGGCCTACGACCAGGCCGCCTACGCGGCGCGCGGACCGGCGGCGGTGCTCAACTTCCCGGTGGAGAGCGTGCGGGAGTCGCTGCACGCGCTGGAGCTCGGCGGCAGCGGGGCCGCAGCGGGGGAGGACGACTCCCCCATCCTGGCCCTCAAGCGGCGCCATTGCATCCGAAAGCGCTCGCCGAAGAGCAAGGACCAGGTGGGGAAAAAGCAGAAGCAGGCTGCTTCTGCTGATGCATCAGGTGTGCTGGAGCTCGAGGACCTGGGAGCAGACTACTTGGAGGAGCTGCTCGCGTTGTCCGATCAATGGTCAACTGAATGACCGATCCTGTCGCTAGCTGATGGTCATCGTCATTCATGATCATGCTCTAGCAGCTGCAGCTCGATAGATCACCCATGCTCCTACGATCGATCCAAGTCCTAACACATTTTCATGAGTGGGGCGTGGCGCTTAGCTCACGCTCCCAAGTCCCAATTGAGTCTTTTTTTTCTTCTTTTGAAATTTATATTCATTTGTTCATGCTTGTGATTAATCGGGCATGCACATGTACTAGCATTAGTTGGATTGATTCATTCACCGTTTATTTTCTGTCTAAGTACGTTGATCAGAAATCAGAAGAGCCCAGCCAGCGTGAGAATTGTGGTGCCACTGGCGGATATGACGAGTGTCACGGCCCATCCTGTCAGTTACTAACTAGTGACATGCGTACGGAACAAATTAAACGAACAGAAAACAAAAGGGCAATCAGTGTTCGGCCTAGTTTGGCCCTTGTACCTGAATCATTTGAATGGGACGTCGGCCACGCCGGCACCCCCACCGTGAGAACCTCACAACTCTAGGATGAATTTTGTGGAGACTCGAGGCTGATCTCTTTTTAATTCAATGCCCAGAGCATTGGGAAGGTCTCCGAATTCTTTTTGTTCGTCATTTAAAAAGTTGGGACAGTGTGTCGTGAATTTTGTATTTACGAAGGACGCTGATGGCAACCGTCCAGTAGTTGAAGCTCCTGCGAAGAACGTCAATGGGGCATGGCTGGATGCCGTGCCAACATTTACACTGCTGATCGTGCCGAACTCGCTGACAGCGTCTTCCTGGCAACAAACAAGCAGAAGAAGACCGCCTGCGCGGCATGTTTTATGTACAAATGAGAGAGAATGAGAGAGCGCGAGAGAGAGACAGAGAGAGAGCTCTCACAGCAACTTACAGCAACACATTAACTAAGTAGTGGAAGTGGCGGTTATTGTGAAAGAAGAGATTGGTGTTCTATGTACAGTAACTTACGAATTTTGTTTCTCGCAAAAAAAAACCTTACGAATTTTGTTGGTACGCCCCTGCTAAGATGGTGTCAGGTGCTCGTCTCCTTGCTAGGCAGCTTCCTCTTTCTTCAGTACTAGTATTAATTTCAGTGAGTAACCCACCCAAACATATAATTTTCCCTGCTAGCGCAGCATCAGCATGGGGCTGTCCCGTCGACGAGGCAGCAGCCAGACAGATACTGAACAAATCTGTCCTGCCACCAAATAAACAGCCGGAGTAGCTGTCCGTAGAGTACGTTGCTAGTAATGCTCAAGCGTTTAATACAACCTAATTGGCCACACTTGCCTTGATAAAATGAAGCAATATAAGGGAAGAACAGCGAGTGGGGATTTTGTGCATCTGGGGTATTTGCACCTATTTGATTTTTCTCGATTTTTTAAAATCACATATAAGTTTAAAAAAATCTGAAAAAATTCATAACGGTTTATGATGGAATGAAGTATACACAGATAAATTTTCGTAAAATAATATGCCCATTTGTGACCTGTGTAAAAAAACAAATGTGTGTACTGTTTACGACTGTATACTATTCATGACCCCCAATGTGTTTTTTTACACAGGTCACAAATGGGTATATTATTTTACAAAAATTTAACCGTGCATATCTCACTTCATGATATATATGTAAGAATTTTTTTCAGATTTTTTGAAACATAAACGTGTGATTTTTAAAATTTTGAATTAATAGGTGCATGTGCCCCCATGGTCACCTTGGCACTTCCCAAGAACAGCACGCTACTATAGAATAGTCTATTATAGACGGTTGGAAATATCAATATAGATAGTTTTCTGAATTGCCTGTAAGGATCTATAATAACCTCACATCATCATGGCGGTCATATCGCAGAGGGTTCTTAGTAATCATTTGTGATATCTCCTTTATCATAAGCGGTTCTAGCTATAAAACCGTCTGTGATAAGATTTTACAAGAAAAAATATTTCAAATTATTGGCTAGCATCAGGAAACAAAACAACATAAAAGAATACATATATGCATTTAAAAGTATAAAATGAATTAATTCGCAACACCCCTATAAACCCTTTTGTAAAATTCATTCATATTTTCAAATACAATACTCTCTGATTGCGCTGTCCGTAAAAAGTTATAAATCATATCCTTTAATTCACTCTGGTGCCCCTTTCATGAGAAATTTTGAAGATGCAACTGACCATTAAGGTTTCACATGAAAGAGCACAACAAAGAAACTGAATGAGACAATAGATTATAAATTTTACAGACAACACAAATATATAGTTCTATATTCAAATTAAGCATTCAAATGTATTTAAATAGATGCATCCATAAATATCATATTCCCCATATTCTAACTTGCCTTTAATATATAGAATGTGTGTCTACTTTTTCCAGAATGATATAAGGACTTTAGTTGTTCCTTATAGTGGCAAAACAAAGGTCACACTCATTATATAGCAAAGTCTTATCATCTTTGGCCTAATCACGTAAAAAATTTGTACCACATCCGTCAGTTATGTCAAATCAAAGCTCAAAAACTCCAACAAACATCGGAATCACATGAGACGTGTGGATAATCCGATGAGTTACCACCACTCCTCTTGTGTAGAGAGGACAAATCTCACCAGTGGAACATGTTTCCTCTCCTTTGCAGGATGGTGGGAGGTACCCTATCAATTTACCACCACCTCTTTTGTGATTTCGATGCTTCACAAAGTATCCGGCCTTTCATTAATATAATTGTACAAATCGTATAAATTTATTACCACAGACATGTCATAGGTAAGTAAAATAGCTAAGCATAGCTAAACTAAAATAGCTATGTGAAGAGAATGGCATCAGAATTTGAATAGCAACACATTCAAGTGAAAGCAATTAGCCTTGCCAGTTGTTGATGATTAGTAAACCGCCAATCTTACGGTTGTCGTGAACAGAGAATTTGTTGAAGGGTAGGGACTCCTAGGGCCGTTATCTAGCAGCAATGGGTGGATTGGACAAGGATTTTTATACAGATTAGAGCCTCCCTTAATATAATAACCCTACGTCTTGTTGGTATATATTGAATCATGAGTAGCTTTACAAAGGATGTTAGTGGCTATCCTAGTCGGGATCTCCGCGAGCAGGACTAGATGGCTCAACTCCCTGGAGGTAGTGGATCTTCTCGTGGACGTCGAGTGGAAGATTGAGGATCTGATATGGCTAGGGCTCAATCGGCTAAGGGCTCTGACTCCTGTGGGCTTGTATTTAGTCTTAGCTTGTTCCTCCTTGTAGGGCTGTTGAGTCCTTTTATAGAGGGTCCTCCAAGTCGTAAAAAGCAAGGACCCATCTTCGACCCAGACTCTGTCCTCCTTAAACATAGGGATAGGCTTCCTAGCTTAAAGGATCTCCGGGATCCTTACAGAGGATCCCTTTATCTCCTGGAATCCTTAGCAAGTACGTATTTGACTTTGAGTATGCAGGGATTAGTATACGGATACTCCCTCAAATACGGTATGGTACACTACTCATCGTCAAGCCCCCCATTAGTATGTGAAATGAGGCCGGGATGGATCAATCAGAAACAACCTACTCAGGAACTACATCCAACTAGACGTATCCCAGGGTTGTCGTGGTTACCTTTCGAACAAGTTATCAACTCGGACCGGCTGAGCTTCCTAATCGGGGAATGGATATTCCTGAGTAGTTTCCCATAAACTTCCGTGTAGCCCCGCCTCCGAGTAGTGATTATTCGAGGATTCTAACGGGCGGCTAGGGCAAGCCCATGTTTTCTACAGTCAAGCTTAGCTGAACTGGCGAGTGCTCCAGAATTTGAACTGTCGTGGAGGAAATTTCACGTGGTGGTGAACATTTTTTCCTCCCTTTTCTGCAACTGTGGTGCTGACGTAGGGGTCCTAAGGCACGTTTGACGTTTGACATGGGGCTGCGGTTTAGATCACCTTGCGGCGAAATAAACGTTAACAAAGTGCCAAAAATTGCAGCCACCATTACCCAATTACATGCCTCTAAAAGACACCTTAAACCTAGGATTTAGCTCGGCTTATACCACAAAATGAGACCTTCAACTTAACACCAAAATCTGGACAGCACTACTAGGGACTATATGCAGCTCCCTCATTGCGACAACGGGTCTCGTAAGCCTCCAATTATATTCTCCAAGCACTCATCCTACTCTTCATCGGTTGGTGGGTTACTATTGGTGTACCACATATGTATCGAGGGGTCCTCTTCCTCTTCTTCTTTAGTGGCCAATGGTGCAGCTTCATAGGTAGGGGCTGAAGCGGCTGGTGCCGAGGTACCTCCTCGGGAGACTCTTGGGGTGAAAAGCCGTAGGTACTCACGGGCTGTCATCCTCCTACGTGGCTTCGCTCTAGAACTCTGAGGTTGATTGGTCTCACAAGGTGGAGTTGGGGTCGGCTCTCGCACCTGAACATGTGGATTCTCACCACAGCATGATTCTTCTCCATCCTCAACACGCCGTCTTCTGCGCGACTCAGAACGGAGGTGGTGGTTATCTTTTAACACTCGCAGCAACTCATGAGTAGTCTCTTTGTAATCCAAGTACAACCCGTCATACATTATCTCCGCAGAGACAATGTGATGGGCAGTCTCCAACTCCGTCTCATCTTCTTTGTCGTCGCTTGGCACGGGTACCATGATGTTGTTGCCTCCATTGCTCATCTGGGGAATGAGGCGGAACTGGGAGAAGAAGAAGGTGTCGTTGTAGCGGTGACGGATGAAGAGAACTGCTTTCCTTGCAGCTTCGAGCCTAGCGTTATCATCACTGGCCCTGGCTGCCTTCAAGGTTCGACACGCATCAGGGGTCTTCACGGTAACCCATCCAGTCCAATAGTGAATCCTCCCTTGAACCTTAAAACTCCTGGCATGGAAGGCAGGGAGGTCTCCATGGGGCACATTGAGGTGTTCCAACATCCTCCATAGCAGGGTGGCCCAACTTCCCAGCTGGCTCAGGTCGGTCACAATGTTGTACACCATCCTATGCAATTTTTGGGTTAGAGAAGGTAAGGTCAGCCACACAAAGAAAAACAATGCAATAGGAAAGGAAAATCCAGAACTAAGATCGACGGGGTAAGGAATAAAAAGCAATCTACTTGCTAATTTTAAACATAGGGTTTAACTTTTCAATTAGTTTTCTCGGCAACGCCAAGTCCTATCTAACGACCACCTGCAATTGGCTTCCTACGGTCAGCTCGGCTCTGATACCAAACTGTGAGGGACCTGGTATTCTAGTCCGATTCAAGGGATTCACAACCAGTGAAGACGGTGACCATAGCCGCTACCTGCGACGGTCTATGGCCCACCCCGTCCCGTGCGACATGCATACGACACAATGCGTATGACTCACCACGGCCTGATTGGGGGATCACGATTCCAAACACATACGCCTCACGCGTATGACTCACTTTGGCAATGGATCGTACTTTCACTTTGCATTCCACGTGAACCGAGCTCGGGGACGAACGCGGTGGCGCGGGGGAGCAAGGCACCGGAGAAGAAGGGGGCTAGGGTTTTCAGACAAGGGGAGGAGAGGGGAGCGGTGCTGTCGGAAGACGGCATTTAAAGGGCGGTGCGGGGCTTCGGACAGCCGGTGGGTGGATCCACCGCCCACCTCGGCCACCCGGCGCCGGAGACGTGGAGGCCGGGTCCTGGCGAGCGGGGCCCGCGCGGCAGAGAGGGACGGGTGGCGCGGAGAGGCTGACGAGGCGGGCCCGTGTGACAGAGAGAGAAAAAGGGGGAGCGAGGCCGGCAGGGTTAACGGGCCGACTGGGTGAGGCCCAATAGGCCTCGGTCCGGTTTTCCTTTAAATCTTTTTCTTTTTTTATTTTTAAATCTCAGCTGAGCTTCTTTTTAATTCAAATGAGCACCCAAAACAGCTCCAAAATTTCTGAAATTTTTACACAATGCATAAAACTAAGTATAGAACCTACCATAAAATTTTGAACTCATTTGGAGACTGTTTGACCTAGGTTTGAATTCAAATTCAAATAGGGCTCAAATTTGAGTTTGAACTGGGGCTAGGTCCTCTAGGCCTCCAAAATTTTTGAAAATTGGCAGGTAGCTAGGATTCCCAAATTCATGGCTGAATACAAAATTTGGGGACCTTTCATCCACAAGAAGGTTGCCCACTCATTAAATTGCACTTCAGCCATTCGTCTATTTCGATTTCCAATTTCTCACTGATTCAGCAATGCAAGATGGTTTGAAAGAAACTTGGGAGGGGGTGAAAAACCTTAGAGGGATGACCCCGCTAGGAAACCCTAATCTTCCTCCACCTGCTATTGTTGACGTTGATATTTGCTAATTCAAATAAGTTGATTGGTGTTTGTAAAATTATCCACTGAGGATGAGATATGTACGTATTCTATAAAATACAATCATATCACATTTAAGTTTAAATAAGGTGTATGTGCGGGGATGATGGCATGTATGCATGAGGAAAAACAAAACCCTAATCGTAATATAAGTTGGGTATTACAAGACCTACCCCCCTTAAAAAGATCTCGACCCGAGATCTCTAACGGTCGACAAACAAGGACGGAAACTCGGTCTTGAGCCAATCTTCACGTTCCCATGTAGCTTCATCTTCCGTATGGTTGCTCCACTGGACCTTGAAGAATTTGATGGTACGGTTCCGAGTCTTACGCTCGGTCTCATCAAGAATACACACCGGATGTTCTCGATAAGTGAGGTCTTCATGCAGTTCTTCCATTTTGGGGTTGACCTTCGTTTCGGGGACGCGATGGCAAGCTTTCAGCTGGGACACATGGAATACATCATGCGCTTGAGATAGCGAGGGAGGTAACTCCAACTGATATGCCACAGTCCCTCGTCTGGCCAAAATTCGGTATGGACCGATATAGCGAGGGGCTAACTTTCCTTTCACTCCGAAGCGACGGACACCTTTGAACGGAGTGACCTTGAGATACACACTGTCCCCAACCTGGAAGGTAACTTCTCGACGGTGAGGATCAGCATAACTCTTCTGTCTTGATTGAGCTTCACGAAGACGTTCTCGTATGAGGCGAACTTGAGCTTCTGCTTCCTTAATTGCATCTAGTCCAAAGAACTGTCTCTCACCGGTTTCGGACCAGTTTAGGGGAGTCCTATATCTTCTTCCGTAGAGTACCTCGAACGGTGCCATACCAAGGCTAGCTTGGTAATTATTGTTGTAGGCGAACTCCGCATACGGCAAGCATTTCTCCCAATTGGAACCGAAAATGAGGGCACAGGACCTCAACATGTCTTCAAGGATTTGATTGGTTCTTTCAACTTGACCTCCGGTTTGAGGATGAAAGGCGGTGCTAAAAGATAAGGGGGTTCCCATGGCCTCATGCAAACACTTCCAAAACCGGTTGGTAAACTGGGTGCCCCGATCCGAAACGATCCTTGCGGGAACACCATGGAGACAAATGATTTGAGCAATATACAACTCCGCTAATTGACTCACCTTATGAGTGGTCTTCACGGGGATGAAGTGAGCTACCTTGGAGAGGCGGTCCACAATCACCCATATGGCATCGTTGCCCTTCGGAGATTTCGGCAAACCTACGACGAAATCCATACCGATCTCTTCCCATTTCCATTTGGGGATAGGGAGTGGTTGAAGCATACCCGCTGGTCTTTGGTGCTCGGCCTTCACACGGCGGCATACGTCGCATTCAGCAACAAAACGAGCGATTTCCCGCTTCATTCGGGTCCACCAAAATCGACGACGAATATCTTGGTACATCTTTGTGCTGCCGGGATGGATGGACAGCGGGGAATTATGGGCTTCAAGAAGGATCAAATCCTTTAGTTGCTGGTCCTTGGGCACCATGAGTCGTTTCCCGAACCAAAGGACTCCGTTCTCATCTTCGGTGAAACAGGTAGTGGCACCATTTTTCACTTTCTCTTTTATCTTCTGCATGCCAACATTCTGTGCTTGTGCAGCCTTAACTTGATCTTCTAAGGTTGGTTTCACTTCTAAGGTGGCAAGAAAACCTTGCTCGACCATTTCAAGGTTAAGCCGCTGAAATTCCAAATGGAGCGGTGGTTGTTGCTCAAGGATTGAAGTATTGTTACAATAAGCTTTCCGGCTAAGTGCGTCGGCGACGACGTTGGCCTTGCTGGGGGTATAATTTAAACCCAAATCATAATCCTTAATGAGCTCAAGCCATCTCCGTTGCCGAAGATTTAGATCTGGTTGAGTAAATAAATACTTCAAACTCTTATGATCCGAGAAGATTTCGCAACGGTTACCGATGAGGTAATGGCGCCAAATCTTGAGAGCGTGAACCACGGCTACTAGCTCCAGGTCATGAGTGGGATAATTGGCCTCATGAGGATGCAACTGACGGGAAGCATAAGCTACCACGCGACCTTCTTGCATGAGGACACAACCCAACCCATTTCGAGAAGCATCACAATAAACTTCAAAGCTTTTGTGGATATCCGGGAGGATAAGCACTGGAGCTGATGTTAACTTCTTCTTAAGCTCTTGGAAACTCTCTTCACACTTATCGGACCACACAAACTTCTTATCCTTCTTCAACAACTCGGTCATTGGCTTCGCTATGGAAGAGAAACCTTCGATGAATCGACGATAATAACCCGCCAATCCAAGAAAACTGCGGATCTGGGTAACTGACTTAGGTTGCTTCCATTCTTGGACGGCTTGCACTTTGCTTGGGTCTACCGCGACACCATCAGCTGAAAGCACATGACCCAAAAACTCCACTTGATGTTTCCAAAATTCACATTTCGAGAATTTTGCATACAGACGATGCTCACGGAGCTTGTCGAGCACCATTCTCAAGTGGTCTTCGTGCTCCTGTTCAGACTTGGAATAGATGAGGATGTCATCAATAAAGATGACAACAAATCGATCAAGATACTCCATGAATACTGAGTTCATGAGTTGCATAAAGGTGGAAGGAGCATTGGTCAAACCGAATGACATCACTGTATATTCGTATGACCCATATCGAGTGGTAAAGGCTGTCTTTGGAATGTCTTCAGATCTGATTTTTATTTGGTGGTAGCCCAACCTCAGGTCAATTTTGGAGAAGACACATGCTCCAGCTAATTAATCTAACAGATCATCAATCCGGGGGAGAGGGTACTTATTTTTTACGGTAAGCTCATTTAACGGGCGGTAATCAACTACCATCCGCAGGCTTGAATCATTTTTCTTCACAAACATGGCTGGGCAACCCCAGGGCGAGGAACTAGGTCTAATGAAGCCCTTATCCTCAAGCTCTTTGAGTTGCTTCTTCATCTCCAACAACTCATTCGGGGGTATCCGATACGGTCGCTTCGAAATAGGAGCAGTACCGGGTGGAAGATCGATGACAAACTCCATTGCGCGGTCAGGGGGCATACCCGGCAATTCTTCAGGGAAGACATCTGGGTACTCGCATACCACTGGGACTAGCTCAATTCCCTGGTCTTGAGTGCCGTTCATGGCAAAAAGATGCCCTGACACGGATGGCGACACAAACTTCACTTCTTTGCCGGAGTTGGCGACAAGGGAGACGGACCTTTCGGCACAATCTATTCTCGCCTTGTGTTGGACCAGCCAATTCATGCCCAAAATAACATCTAAACCCTTCGATCCAAGAACTACCATATTGGCTAGAAATATCTTTCCACCAATTTCTAGCTTAACACCCTCGCAAACTAGCTCGGTCCTCATCTCCGAGCCGTGTGTTGCAACAATGAGGGGATAATGCAATGCTGATGATGGAACATGGTTATCATGCGCAAACTTGCTGGATATAAAGGAATGGGATGCTCCGGAATCAAAAAGAACGGTGGCAGGAGTTGAGTTAACGGAAAGCGTACCCAACACCACCTCTGGGGCATCCAATGCTTCTTCGGCGGTGACGTGGTTCACCCTGCCACGACCAGCGACTTGGGGCTTGTTGGGGGCTGGACCCCTGACTTGAGGACCTCCACTGGCTTGCCCTTGCTGCACCTTGGGGGCATAGGCGTGTCCCGAACGCGGATAAGTGCAACGACTAGCATAGTGCCCCATCTGTCCGCAGTTGTAGCACTTAACCCTGCTCAAGTCCACGATGAACTGCGACTGCCCACCTTGGGGACGAGGTTGGAAACCTTGTTGCTGAGGACGAGTAGCATAATCTTGTGGCCTTGGAGGATATGGTCCCGCCGGACGGGGTGGTTGTGGCTGCCATGCCCTTGGTTTCTGTGAGCTGCTTCCAGCAGATTTTTGCAACTCCCTCTCGCGCTTGCGAGTCTGATGGAGGGCTAATTCCTTTGCTTCTACCTTAATGGCCTTGTCCACAAGGTGTTGAAAATTGCGCACATCCACTGTGGCGAGCTTAGTTTGCATTTCTTCATTCAACTTGCCCAAGAACTTCTCTACTTTGTCTTCGTCGAAGGAGACTTCACGCGGTGCATACCGCACTAAATGGTTGAACTCATGGAGGAACTCCGGGATGGGCTTCTTGCCTTGGCGAAGGTCACAGAACTCTTCTTTCTTTAGCGCCATAATACCAGAAGGGATGTGGAACTCACGGAAGCCGGTTCAGAACTCGGCCCACGTGACCACATGATTGGAGGCTTGCATTGCCAGGAAATTCTCCCACCAATCAGCTGCAGCTCCTTCGAGGTAGTGGGAGGCGAAGTTGACCTTGTCGTTCTCCGCACACTGAGCTAGCTGAAGCTTTCTTTCAATGGTACGAATCCAATTGTCTGCCTCCAATGGATCATCAGCTCGGTCGAAGGTAGCCGGCTGAGTTCGCTGGAAATCAGCTAGACTGCCTCGGGCCTGACCACCAGCTGCGCCTTGATTGCATGCGAGTTGCTCAAGTATCCGATTTTGGGTTGCCAACAAGTCCGCGACGTTGGGCTGCTGAGGGGGAGGTGGCACTTCCTCTTCTTCACGCTCACGGCGACCACGTGCAGCTCCACGCGTTCTAGACGCCATTCTATTGCAACCAAAGGACCACAAAATGAGACGGCAACACTTGGGAAATGGAAAACTAATGTATTTCCACAACGGTGCAGCGAGGTATTCATGTACATGCCACATTATTTCATACACATTTTCATAAGAAAATGAACTACAAAACAATTGCGAGAATGATTGACAATAATACACGAATGCATTAATATGTTCGACATAGTTCATACATGGGGCTGCGGTTTAGATCACCTTGCGGAGAAATAAACGTTAACAAAGTGCCAAAAATTGCAGCCACCATTACCCAATTACATGCCTCTAAAAGACACCTTAAACCTAGGATTTGGCTCGGCTTACACCACAAAATGAGACCTTCAACTTAACACCAAAATCTGGACAGCACTACTAGAGACTATATGGAGCTCCCTCATTGCGACAACGGGTCTCGTAAGCCTCCAATTATATTTTCCAAGCACTCATCCTACTCTTCATCGGTTGGTGGGTTACTATTGGTGTACCACATATGTATCGAGGGGTCCTCTTCCTCTTCTTCTTTAGTGGCCGATGGTGCAGCTTCATAGGTAGGGGCTAGAGCGGCTGGTGCCGAGGTACCTCCTCGGGAGACTCTTGGGGTGAAAAGCCGTAGGTACTCACGGGCTGTCATCCTCCTACGTAGCTTCGCTCCAGAACTCTGAGGTTGATTGGTCTCACAAGGTGGAGTTGGGGTCGGCTCTCGCACCTGAACATGTGGATTCTCACCACAGCATGATTCTTCTCCATCCTCAACACGCCGTCTTCTGCGTGACTCAGAACGGAGGTGGTGGTTATCTTTTAACACTCGTAGCAACTCATGAGTAGTCTCTTTGTAATCCAAGTACAGCCCGTCATACATTATCTCCGCAGAGACAATGTGATGGGCAGTCTCCAACTCCGTCTCATCTTCTTCGTCGTCGCTTGGCGCGGGTACCATGATGTTGTTGCCTCCATTGCTCATCTAGGGAATGAGGCGGAACTGGGAGAAGAAGAAGGTGTCGTTGTAGCGGTGACGGATGAAGAGAACTGCTTTCCTTGCAGCTTCGAGCCTAGCGTTATCATCACTGGCCCTGGCTGCCTTCAAGGTTCGACACGCATCAGGGGTCTTCACGGTAACCCATCCAGTCCAATAGTGAATCCTCCCTTGAACCTTAAAACTCCTGGCATGGAAGGCAGGGAGGTCTCCATGGGGCACATTGAGGTGTTCCAACATCCTCCATAGCAGGGTGGCCCAACTTCCCAGCTGGCTCGGGTCGGTCACAATGTTGTACACCATCCTATGCAATTTTTGGGTTAGAGAAGGTAAGGTCAGCCACACAAAGAAAAACAATGCAATAGGAAAGGAAAATCCAGAACTAAGATCGACGGGGTAAGGAATAAAAAGCAATCTACTTGCTAATTTTAAACATAGGGTTTAACTTTTCAATTAGTTTTCTCGGCAACGCCAAGTCCTATCTAACGACCACCTGCAATTGGCTTCCTACGGTCAGCTCGGCTCTGATACCAAGCTGTGAGGGACCTGGTATTCTAGTCCGATTCAAGGGATTCACAACCAGTGAAGACGGTGACCATAGCCGCTACCTGCGACGGTCTATGGCCCACCCTGTCCCGTGCGACATGCATACGACACAATGCGTATGACTCACCACGGCCTGATTGGGGGATCACGATTCCAAACACATACGCCTCACGCGTATGACTCACTTTGGCAATGGATCGTACTTTCACTTTGCATTCCACGTGAACCGAAATAAAATAACAAGTACCTCCATATGCACCCAACCACACTCCCCATTTCAACATACACGCATGACAGACGGGAGGTGGGGGCATATGTTGGACAGCAAGTATATCATCACACGAACCACTACGATACGATAATACTACTAGCTGTCCACGTTGTGAACTATTCAGTTTACATCATTCGGTGATAACCGGAAGCATATCCAAATATGAAATTTTTAAACCACAATGGAATAAGGTAAATGAGTCCCACAGCGGAGCATGAGCCGCTGTCCAAAAGCCCAAAATAATCCCACGAGTCGATAGCCAACCAAAGAAACCAAGCAATTAAGCATCATCGAAGTAATCCTCGACCACTGGCTCACCTGCAAGATCTAGGAATGTCCTAGGTGAGTACTAAGGTACTCGCAAGACTTAATCGTGCTTGATTAAATGCCCTACACATGCTAATATAACAACAATTAACCATGGTGTGGCTCAAGCCCTCAAGATACTAGACTTCGAACATGGCAATAACAATATGAAAGGAAACATAACATATGACTCGCAGTTCAGACTTCACACATACCAATAATTGAACATAATAGCATACACATGAGATCCCTAAACCATTTGGGACAGCCCACGACTCCACGTTAGCATTCATCCATTAAACCACATATTTACTCAATCTCTCGGATCGTTACCAGCAATACGATCACCCTGGATATGACGAGCGCATTTCCCTTGGAGGTTGCAAAGCTCCAAGTGATATCGAGACTTACCTCAATCATACCCCAGCATCGATTCCGCTAATGTCCACGCGGTGATAGGGATATGCACGTGGGAGTTACCTCAGGATGGTATAGCGACAAAACACTTCTAACACCGGGGGTCGCATTCATTGCATTAAAATATACCGTAACCCTTGTGCACACCCTCGGCTCTCACAACTCACTTTAGTTGGTTCAAGTTATTCAGGTAGCAAGGTTAACTCTCAATCACAACTGGACATAACACACTACACTCCCTAGCATGCTAGTGCACGAATTGTCCAAGCAAAAGTTCCATCCATAAGCATATACACATATATATATATAGGCAAACAAAGGAAATAATAACAAGAGTGTGCAACAAGCTCTGCTTGCCTTGGTCGTAGGGTTCCGGATCTTGATCGGAAGTGAAAGCCGAGTGGTCTCCTTCTTCGGGCTCTATTTTGAGTAACAAGCGATACCGGAAACAAACGAGAAAAAGAAGCAATGAGACCCAGCATGTATGCATGATGAATGAGGCTAAGTATGAAATCCTAACGTAACTTGTAAATGTTAGAAGGCTTATGACAGCGAGCATTGCTCGAATCAAGCTTGTAGGAACTTACGTTACAATTCTAACTACGCATGCATGTCCGATTAGGTTTGGTGTCATCTTAGGTTAGAAAATTTACTATTCTCAGCAATTGGTCATGTCATGAAGTGTTGGTATTATGTAAGTGTCCTGCGATAAGAACCTAACGCAACTGGAATCGCTCGATTCGGAGCTACGAGCATCAAGTTACAAACTATCGAAAATGTCGTAGGAAATGGAACGAAATGGTTTCAACTTAATGAATCAGGATTTATAATTTAAAATTTTGGATTTTCATCCAGACCAGATTGTAGATAATTTCATAAGGATTCCAACGATATAAAATTTGCTACATTCGGAGTTACGGTTCAAAAGATATCGCATTTTCAATTTTTACATAACATATGAAACCCTAATCTCAGATTTCTACGAAATTGAAAATGCTACACGATTTGGGGGTAGACCTCCGACACAAAGACGAATCCGCTCCGGGTTGTGGTGTCAGGCTGCCTGGACACAGACGGAGTTGGGTAGATCTCGTCTAGCGGGCCAGCTTTAATATGGAAGCGGGTGAAACGTCTCGTTGTACTAGCCCTGTCAGCATACGGTGCACAGTGTGCCCAGGGCGAACTACATCTTGTGGGTAAAGCCGTACCACCTCTGCAGAGGGTTAAAACTATTCGAATAGCCGCGTCCTCGGTCATGGACATGAACTGGTAAGGCCACACATTGGTTAGACCAAGATTTGTTTGTGAAAGCTAGGAAATGGGATTAAGGACGTGGGCATGACGTGTCCACAGTGTGCAATTAAGGCCATGTTGCGGTGGCAAGGAATTGCAGGTGAAAGGTCTCCGGCCGTATTGGTTGGGTGGTGAAGGACCATACGGACCGAGACTGTAAAACCTAGATGCCGGATAGATGGAGCTATTGATTGGCGGATGGAACTATCCGAGGATAGATGGAGCCCCATCGACAGGTGGAGCTATCGGCATTAGGAAGATAGTGGAGTAGCGACGGCTACTCGATGTGTTGAGATGAGTTGAAAACTTTACAGTACCGTGGATTTCGAAATGCTTTTAGAATCTACTATTCAGTATTTAAATTCAAAAACTTACATTTCCGCACAACCAACAACTTAGGGTAGAGCTATCCCTTGATCTATTCCCTGCATGAAATATTGTCGTATATTTCCTCCCGTGGGAATAGCTTGCGAGTACATTCAATGTACTCACCTGGCTTGTTGATTTGGCCAGACGAAGGAGACATCAGTTCCGAAGAGGCAATTACGATCGCGAACGCTAGGGCGTAACCCCAGTCAGTTGCCTGTCGGGTATGGCATATTGATGGGCATCATTACCGCTGGATTTTCCGCTGCAAGTTTATAGCCGTTGGGCTTCAGGTATCAGGTTATCGACCTTAACGGTCTATTTAAATATTTACGCATGTATGACAATGATATACAGGTTAACTCGTGTGTATCGGCTACTGATCCAGGGACCGGTACAGTGATCACGAGGGAGTTCCCGGCTTAAAAACTGGGGGCGCCACAGGCTTGGTATCAGAGCCATACTGACTGTAGGAAACCCTAGTTAGCATGGCCGTTAGATAGGACTTAGGATATACAAACTATTTTCTAAAATTAAGTTAAAATAATGACATAAGTGTGGGTTCTACTCTCATCATGATTCCTAGCATTTCTTCTCTTTACTTCGGAAATAATTCTGAACATAGTGTTAACAGAATTTTTACTAAACTTATCCCTTTTCAAAACTGTAGATGAGTGAAGTCACACTTCGCCGAGAATGCGGACATCCCTGGGGCGCACTCTTGAGAAAGCTGCTTCGTTTCCTTGGAGTTCGACGTCGACCACTGTTCATCGTTCGGAAGGACTACATCGCAGGGATGGATGCTGGATATCGCGCCACGGTGTACTTTCACTCTCTTCGAGCAGTCCCGCATGTCTACACGAGACACAGCTTCAGTCCACGAGGAGCCATAATGATCGTGTCGCGAGAAACCATACGACGACTCTGCCACATGTACCATGTCCGGATGCGAAGTCAGGAGCCTCACTTTGTCCGTAGGACAAACTGATCGGGTGGTCCGACCTTGAACAGTAAGTTAGGTCACTAGGGTTCACTGTCACTTAGCGACATGGACCGCATGACCTGGCATAAAGCCTAGTAGAACGCTTCGATGTATTGGACGATAGTCCCTACTATGTTGTACTGTACTTGTATGCTGTATGCGGTACGCCATCGCCATAGGCATGGCATAGTACCCACACTTGTTTGTATGATAGTAGCCTTCGTGGCCTATGTAATAAAAGTGAACTCTGTTTCTTACCCCACCTCGTCCTTTCCTATGCCCCACACGGTGTCGGTAGCCAGTCAAAGCTAGACTGCCCTTCTCCCCAAATGTCGTCAGCCCATAAAAACGACCGGTACCTGTCAAATCCTAGGGAAACTCAACACCTTACCACCCCCGAACCCGAGTTACCGCTGGTTATCCCTCTGCCGCGAACCGGCTATAAAAACCCCCTCTGTGCTGTTGCACTCCACCACCGTGCAACCTTCTCCTCGCCTAATAACACCTTCTTGCCAGAAGCCTTCGCTCTTGCACATCCCTCCTCTGTTCGTCACTATTTCCACAAACACGATGCTTTGCGGTACCCTATACCGGGACACCGTCGCCGAAGAACTCGCTGGGTTCGTCAACGTCCTATGGACCGTAGTCCGACAAACCCTCGGAGCCACCCAACGCCCTAAGTACAGTGTGTACCTAGGCGAAACGCCCGGCACCCTGCACGAGTTTTGGGCAACAGTGCACGTCTACCCAGGCAACTCTGAACCAGGCATGCCACTTGGTTTCATCGAGAGAACCATGCCTACCTCTACACTGGCCATTCAAGTGGTTGCGTGGGAAGCTGTCTTCCGCCTTCGCCAACTGGTCCCCAGCATGAGCCAACCACCCTTCTCCTTCTACCCTGGCGGTACCCCTGGAGAAGACACCGGACATACAAGCTTACGCCCAGAAGAAGATGACACGGTGAAGCATCTCGCCCTGTACGCTGCAGCCCAACACGACCTGCTTACGCAACTGGCAAACTCCTAGATTCTGACACAAGGGACTGGTGTTCCCATGCTGTCCCAGCTCCTTTCTAATACCTCATCAGTGACAGTCGCTTCCGTCCCTGACACAGAAGAACAGCCGCTACCGAAAACACCAGCTATGAAAAGAGGCAGTAGCCGCTCCAGGAAAACCACGACTTCGCAAGGCACTCCAGCCCCTCGAAGGGCCAAAGCCCCGCGCCGTAGTAAGTCCATCCGGGTCGTCGAACCCGAAGCGAGCTAAGTGGTCAAGAGTGTTGGATCTGGTTTAGCCTCTTAGTTGTATGCGTGTTTGTATTGTGTTGGTGTTTGTAGTAGGAACTTGCCCATGTCTTCCGACATTAGGGCAAGGCTACCCGATATGCTGTTAGGCGTACTGATGAGTGTCATGTAGTTCCTCTTAGTATATTGAGAGTGTTTGCACTCTCTATCTCTGTAGTATCCCCATGTTTTGCTAGTAGCATCTATATCCCCCCCCCCATCGTCTTCAATTATTGCCCGGTATTCGCTCCTTGTTGTCGACCACGTGCCACTCTTATCCATCCACCTTGTTTTTCCCCCACTGAAAGCTATCAATCGAAGGTTGACGGTAGGACCCCCTTTTGGGCAACGTGCCACGCGTCCACCGCCGAGCCTTCAAACGGCTATATGGGCTCTGCCCAACCCACTCCAGACTCCATGCCATCCTACCTCTAGACAACCAATTCCTTGCTGGTAGACCCCTTTCGCTTCCAACGCTCTCTTCCTTCGCTCAGTACTCCTTCCCTTGCTCTGTTCCCTTTTGCCGCAAAGATGATGCCGCAAGAAACTCTCTGTCAAGAAACCACTGCTGAAGATCTCGCCGGATTCGCCAGCGTCCTTTGGACGGTAGCCTGGCAAGTCCTCGGAGCCACTCGACGACCGGAGTACGAAGTGTACCGAAGCCCGATTTCTGGCACCACACCAGAATTTTGGGCTGACGTTCATATCTTCCCGGGCCGCTCAGATTCAAGCGCGCCGTTCCGAGTCTACGGCAAAGCCATGCCGACACCCACCACGGCTATCCAGATGGCCGCTTGGGAAGCCCTCGCACTTCTTCGCTTCTGGGTTCCTGGTATGAACCAAAGAGCTTTCTTCTTTTATCCCCGTCGTGACCCCGGAAGAGGCACAAGGTTTGCCAACCCCTTGCCGGATGAAGATGCCGCAGTAACCCATCTCTCCCGCTATCTGGCCGCTCAGCACGACCTCCTCACCCAACTAGTAGAGTTCTGGATCTCACAGCAGCAGACCCCTCCTTCCTCGCCATCTCCATCCGCTGTTAGCGACTCTTCGGCAACTTCCGCCTATGCTTCTGAGATTGAGGAGTTCCCTATGCCAAGAGTACCAGCAACCGAAGAAAGTGCCCGCCGTCGCAGGCGCACTGCTCCGACCCCGTCAGAGAACCAAAACCCTCAAGAGGAAGATGTTCCACCCCAAGCTGTCAACCCAGAGTTAGGTCAGGCCAATGATGCACGCCGAGTTTGGATTATCCAACTCGGTACAACTGGTTGTTTATGTGCTTGTCTTGCGCTGATCTTTGCCGTTGCATTTGGCCTGATGCCTCTCGGCACTCAGACGAATCTGCTCGATGCACTTGTAGACGCATGGTTGCGCGTCATGTTGGTTTTCTTGCTACTTTACTGGAGTTTCCAATGGGTCTTCCGACCCTAAGACATATTTAACTGTCGTTTGTTCTGTTTGCAAGCAATAAATAAAATCTAGTTTATTCTCCTCATCTCCACACTAATCTCTCCCCTCCATGCTACGATGCCAAAGCAAATGCCCAGACATAATGACACTTCTCTGCACAAAAGGTCGCCATCCACGTTGAACCACGCAAGATGCCCGACAAGAATCCATTCTGCGGATCGCACTCAAATGGTGCGAGGCGCACAAAACACAGCACCCCCGTGACCCCAAAATAAGGAACAAATCGGCACAGATAAGTCAAATCGATCTGGCAAAACAACACTCACCACTTAAGGAAATAACGACCGCAAAAGATCAAAAAGGAGTTCAAGACTTTGAATTAATGTATGTACCCCATAAAATTTTAAGGGGGGTAGTCCCGAGAGTTCGAAAGGAAGATCTATGTCGGATCTGCGAAGAGCCTCTGCCGCAGAAGACCAGGCAACTCTACCCCATCCTCCTCTTAATCCACCTGAATCTCGAGGACGAGATTCCTTTAAGGGGGGTAGGTTTGTCACATCCCGATTTTCTAAAACCCGAAAATCAGGGCTTACAAAAACTTTTTACGCTAATAAGTGGAATCAATCGTGCTCTGCCAAAATGCCCTTATACCAAACCCTAGCACGGACACATATACACATATACACCACATATGATTATGCCCTCCTTTTGTCGGTTGGGTTTTCTCGGAGTCCTTGAGCTTGTCGTGTCTTAAACTGCATGCGCATCTAAACCTAAGTCAGTGCTCGACACAAACTCGTATACGTATATCCACCCTAAGCCTAATGTCGCCCCTCTCGGCCAAAACCAGCAAAGCCCTAAAAAAAATGAGTACGATCTCCAGAATTCCAACCAATGCCCTAAGGCGTCCTTTCCCTTTCGGGCACGACACATATGCCACCTTCCCCTCGAACTCCGGCTCGCGCATTATCCAAGTACATTAACACCCATATGCACCCTCCATGGCCTCGGAACCCTAGAATCTTACGGGAGACCTAATATAGCTAATTACTCCTTTTGGTCGAGAAACCCTAAAAGGCTACATCGCATGAAACCTTTCCTCTCCGAGAATTTCACAAAAAGTTTCAGGAAATATAAAATACCAATCTTCGCCAAGTTATGAAATAATATTATGCGGTCCAGTTCAATTATTCTCGAATGCACGCAAATTACAATTTAGGACCTAGTGGGCCATTGTACTACAACTCATAAAAATTAATAATCAGCAAAGTTCCATAAAATCGCGTAACATTCTCCTTAGAACATGGACCTCAAATATACTATAACATGAGTATATATCTACAGTTCAAAGTTTTGAGAGGAACCCCATCGAGCACCTTTATCTCTTTTACCATTTACACTAAACCTGGACCAAAGCCCCATTCTATTGACCAGATATTTTTCTCAGAATGTCTACTCTGCACTATGCTCACGTGAATGCCTGTTACTCCTGTCTAGGGATTCTTCTTTGTCATCTTTCACTTCAACCCTTATCGAGGCCAACCCTGGCATTCTTGGTAAACACCCCTAATGCTGTACGTGACGGTGCCTAACTCTTCCTATGCCTTGCACACCTCATCCCAGCATCTCCGGCGCTTCGGACACGTCTACGCACGACCAGACGCTCCAGGACACGAGCATGCCGCTCGAGGGCATGCTCTGGCCGCTCCCTGGCACACGGCAGTGCGCGCACCTGCGCATCGTCTCATGCCGCTCGCTATGCACTCCGCACCTCCCGTCGTTTGTTCGCCGCCTGCCCCGCCGGCGCGTCCCTCGGCCACCTCGGGACTCCTCTTCCCCCAGCTGGCAACAGCCAAAGCGCTGCCCCGAGCCGTCCCATCAACACCGAGCTCACCGTGGTGTGCGCCCACAGCAACCGCCGCGCTATCCGCCGACTTGTCCCCTGTCATCCGCTGCTTAGAGCGCCGCCCACCGCGCCACCATGCGCCACGGGGTCGTCCTTGCTTCCTTCTGCCGCTGTGCATTACCAGTCCGCGCGAGCGCCGTCTTGTTCCATACTGGAGCTTACCGCAGTGTGCTCCAACAGCTCCGCCGCGCCGTCTGTTGGTGGCAGCCGCGCCTTCCGCTGGCGGCAACACCGCCCCAAGCACCACAGCATGCCACCAAAGCAGGCACAACCTCCCACGTCGTCCTGAGCGGCACAGCTACCCCCTGTCGTCGCGTCCCAGCACCAGGCAAGCGCGGCACGCATTCCGGTGACGAGCAGCAGCAGCGCGCCGCGCGCCACCTGCTACCGCGTTGGCCGTCGACTCCTCCCGCGCCGCGCGCTGATGACTGCCGCCCAACTCACCCAAGCATGCCGCAGGCCTCCCCTGTTCTTCTCTGACTCAGCGAGTTGTCACCTCGCCTACAGCGGCCAAGACCCGTCACGGCCATGTGCTTGTACAGCAATGGTTGCGCCGCCGCTGGATGCTGCCACGCCGCCCGCCATTCCCAGCTATAAATGGCGCCCGAGCCCAATTTCTTTGCATTCCAGGTAGCTCGCCTCCTTTCTCTTCCAGCTTGAGCCGCCCCACTCTCCGTCCCCTGCTTCTGGATCTCTCATCCCCTACCTCTAGAAATCGCCCGTGAGCTACCCCGAAAACCCGAGCTCCACGGCCGGGTGAGCCACGCCACTTCTGGTACACCGCTGCCCCTACACCCGTGAGCCAGGCACCGAACGCAGCTCCAACCACCCGCCGCCGGCAACCGTCCCTTTTCTCCTCACTCGTCCGAGCGGCCAAGCGAACCCCGGGATAACTCCACCCACCGAAGACCACACCGGCTACTCCAGTCCTGCTGACGCGTGGGCCAGGCATCGGTAAGGCCCGCAACCGAGTAAGGAACTGGCATGCCGACCGGGTGCCATTATCTTTCTGCTAACTGCCGCGCATTAGTCCGCCCTAATCCATTTCCCGCTTGATTAGTGCATTAATGCGGTCGAAAGCACACTCTCCGGCTGCTTTTTCCTCTGGCTCGGTACCGGGTGCCCTGGTCCATCCGGTTCAATGCGTTAGCGATCGATTTTTGTGAATATTGCACTGGCCCCAGAGAGCTTAGAAGTAATACAAATTTTCGTCCCAAAAGAAATTTAAAACTGTATCTACTTAAAGCCTGTGAATTAAGGTCTGAATCTATACCTATTCTTGTAACATCAAATACCATACACATCCCCAAAGATTAAACCTTCACCGTTTGGAATATTAATCATATTCGTAGCATTAATCAAGACAATAGGAAAAGGAGTTAGAGTATTGTGTTCACATTCTTTAAGTCACGTATACCTTATACATGTGGAATTCTAGATGAACATGTTATACTACCAGTACAGTAAAATAGCCCTAACCCCCATGAATTCATAAGGACGATATTTATGAACACGTAATCCTAGTAGCACGAGTTTTCCTACACGATCAAATAGCTAAGGGGATGGTCGTATTTTAGTACACTTAAAAAGGATTCTAAGTGTTTGGTTAACTTCCAGAATATTCAAGATACAACAACAAAATATTTGCAAATACTATAGAACCCTGTAACCTAAGGAAAACCAAGTCACCGAACTAACCCTCGAATAAGAATCACTGAACCTGAGTTAGCTTCCAAGGAAGGAATCATCATCATCGGGTGGTCTAACTAAAAACCCATACAGAGACCAGAGCACCATGGGCATAATTCCAACGCGTATGACCAGGTCTAGTACTACCCGAACCCTAATTACGAGGAAATCCCTCCTTTCCACAGCCCTAGAGCTATTATGAACACATGCCCTCTCGAAAGTCCCAAACCCTAGCTTTATGAAGCTCTTTAAAAGCAAATGGCTAATCAATGTGTTATAATTTCATGTGTGGACTCTTTTGGTTTTGCATTCAATGTCTTGGCTTTTTACCTCGCACCGACGATTTATACACGTCCTTCCGACGTGTAGATACCGATGTTACAGAGCATCGCACGAAGGAATTCCGAACGATTGCCATTTTGAGTTCGAGATCGAGACTCGGCCAATTTGCCAGGCAAGCATTCCCACTTTGATCATGTTGAATCCTATAGTTACAAAAATTATTTATATTGTTTGCGAAAGGGCATGCTATGTGTTAACACCGATATTTTATGTAGAGTAGATATACCCAGTAGTTGCAGTAGCCCAGGTCCGTAAACCCTGTCCTTGTAACCCTAGCATTAGCTGTCGACCGTTTGGTTATCGACGGAATAATTAGGGATATAGGCGTTAGCCCTGCTTAGCCCTGCTTAGAATTTAAAACCATTTTGAATCAAGTTACCTTATACCCCTTCCGGGATTTGGGAACAAAACCCTCGGCCGGCAGAGCCGTCCGGGGCGATGGTTTGGAAACTATTGTTTTCGAAAACCTAAGTGAAAGGAATGGAGATGGCTTTGGATTCGGGCAAGAAATGTAAGGGTGTATGGGTGATGTTGGAGTAGCCGGAAGCTACATGGATGCTGTGTGATGGAATGGAGTCTTGCTCGAATCGCTTAAGGACCGAGCCTAAGTGCCGCTAAACCGGTTCCTTACCGTACGTCCACATGACCTTTATAGGAAGGTCTTGGTGTGGTAGCCCGGCAAGTATTAGAGTCTGGACCCGTGGGAAGTATGGGAATGTGCTAGATTGGGTGATCCTCTCTAGAGGATCTCTACACGATTTGGGGGTAGACCTCCGACACAAAGACGAATCCGCTCCGGGTTGTGGTGTCAGGCTGCCTGGACACAGACGGAGTTGGGTAGATCTCGTCTAGCGGGCCAGCTTTAATATGGAAGCGGGTGAAGCGTCTCGTTGTACTAGCCCTGTCAGCATACGGTGCACAGTGTGCCCAGGGTGAACTACATCTTGTGGGTAAAGCCGTACCACCTCTGCAGAGGGTTAAAACTATTCGAATAGCCGCGTCCTCGGTCATGGACATGAACTGGTAAGGCCACACATTGGTTAGACCAAGATTTGTTTGTGAAAGCTGGGAAATGGGATTAAGGACGTGGGCATGACGTGTCCACAGTGTGCAATTAAGGCCATGTTGCGGTGGCAAGGAATTGCAGGTGAAAGGTCTCCAGCCGTATTGGTCGGGTGGTGAAGGACCATACGGACCGAGACTGTAAAACCTAGATGCCGGATAGATGGAGCTATTGATTGGCGGATGGAACTATCCGAGGATAGATGGAGCCCCATCGACAGGTGGAGCTATCGGCATTAGGAAGATAGTGGAGTAGCGACGGCTACTCGATGTGTTGAGATGAGTTGAAAACTTTACAGTACCGTGGATTTCGAAATGCTTTTAGAATCTACTATTCAGTATTTAAATTCAAAAACTTACATTTCCGCACAACCAACAACTTAGGGTAGAGCTATCCCTTGATCTATTCCCTGCATGAAATATTGTCATATATTTCCTCCCGTGGGAATAGCTTGTGAGTACATTCAATGTACTCACCTGGCTTGTTGATTTGGCCAGACGAAGGAGACATCAGTTCCGAAGAGGCAATTACGATCGCGAACGCTAGGGCGTAACCCCAGTCAGTTGCCTGTCGGGTATGGCATATTGATGGGCATCATTACCGCTGGATTTTCCGCTGCAAGTTTATAGCCGTTGGGCTTCAGGTATCAGGTTATCGACCTTAACGGTCTATTTAAATATTTACGCATGTATGACAATGATATACAGGTTAACTCGTGTGTATCGGCTACTGATCCAGGGACCGGTACAGTGATCACGAGGGAGTTGCCGGCTTAAAAACCGGGGGAGCCACAGTCAGCCTTACTCGATGAGTACTCCAGATCCATTAAGTCTTCTCCGTTATGAGAGATCTTGGGGGTTTGATCTCCACCAGGTAACTGATCAAACCATGGGTCACAATCCCGACATTGAACTTGCGGCATCCGCCCTGATGCAGTCAGGAGATCCCAACTTACTCGCGAAAGCCCTGGCACATTCAGTTCTAAAGTGATTCACCTCACTGTCCGAATTCTCATCAGAGGAATAATCTCCGAGATCCATGCAATTGGCTGTCAGTTCCAAGTCGGATGGGCGGGCGAAGTCGTCATAGAAACCCTGATCCAAGAAACCTATTCATTGTGTGAACCTTGTTGGCTCTTGCTTTGATTCCATCACTATTTCGATGGAATCGACCGAAGAGGTCCCCACGGTCGGCGCCATCTATCGACGATTGGTAAACCACCGATCTTACGGTTGTCATGAACAGAGAATTTGTTGAAGGATAGGGACCACTAGGGCTGCCGTCTAGCAACACTAGGTGGACACAGACAAGGACTTTTATACAGGTTTGGGCCTCCTTTAGGATAATAACCCTACGTCCTGTTGGTATATATTGAATCACGAGTAGCTTTACAAAGGATGTTAGTGGCTATACTAGTTAGGATCTAGACCTAGTCAGGATCTCTGGGAGTAGGACTAGATGGCTCAACTCCCCGAAGGAGGTGGACCTTCTCGTGGTCGTCGAGTGGAAGATTGAGGCTCTGATATGGCTAGGGCTCAATCGGCTAAGGGCTCTGAGTCCTATGCGTTTGTATTTCGTCTTGGCTTGCTCCTCCCTATAGGGCTGTTGGGTCCTTTTATAAAGGGTCCTCCAAGTCGTAACAAGCAAGGACCCATCTCCGATCCAGACTCTGTCCTCCTTAAACATAGGGATAGGCTTCCTAGTTTAAAGGATCTCTGGGATCCTTACGGAGGATCCTTTTATCTCCTGGAATCCTTAGCAAGTACGTATTCGGCTCCGGGTATCCAAGGGATTCGTATATAGATACTCCCTTGTATACGGTATGGTACACTACTCATCGTCACTAATATTGCATGCAGAAGTATAAAACTATCACCAAATATAATGGCAATATACTTCTGCATGAGATATCTCGGAGGGCCAATTACATCTAGATATATATCCAATATCATCATTTGCCAATATGTGGCCTCATATCATCAGCCAATGTCACACATCTGAATTAAGAATTAACTTGTTTTAGGAAGTACTCTATTGCAGAGATCATTAACTAACATGACGTTGAATAGCAAAAGACGTATATGCATCACATTAAACAAAGTGTATCACTACCAAAGAACCCTTGGCACCCTACATCTAAAGCATTTCAATGATTTCTAAGTGCATCTAACATACTAGTTTCAGAAAGAGCATACGCAAGCATTTCGATGAGAAAGGAAGGAGCCAGCACCTTGGTGAGCGAGGGGAAGCAGAGCGAAGCCGGAGACTGGTAAGATAGATGATGATGTTGGTGCGGTAACCCTATGGCGATGCATCCATGGAGGCCACCACGAGGAGCAGCGATGCCGAGCAGCAGAAGGAGAAGGAGAGCCGAGGGTGGGTCATCCTGGCGAGCCAAAGCGCAGAGGAGGAGGAGGTGCAGTAGAAGGTAGGGTAGCATGCGGTGGCCATGATCATCCGTGCAAACAAACCATTGCTGCCAGGTCGGTCGGTCTCGGGCTCTGGGAGCGTCCCTTAGCGGCGAAGGAGGCCTTATCCATGAATGCAGGAGGGGCAGGAGCGGTGACGGCATCGTCTATGGCAACGGCCTCCAGGTGGCTGTAGTCGTGGTGCCAGTGCCGTAGGGCCCAAAGAGCTCAAGCAAATCATTAACGCTGCCTTATTGCGGCAGTTTGCACATGAACAACTCGCGCGGCCGTGGCCTCCACTGCACCTACCCACTCGAATCCTCATCATTGCTAGCACCCTCATCTGCGCCGAACCTCCTGACTCATTGCCATTGTGCTCCTCCTCCTTGCGTTCCATGCCGTCACAGCCTGTCCACTCCTGCTCCTCCTCATCCTCGTCCTCGTCCTCATCCTCCTCGGCGAACTACGCCTACGCAGAGGACCATCGAGGCATATCCTCTCCCCCACCATCATCTTAAACGTTAGTGGACTCATGTTGGCTCTCATCCTTGTGCCAAAACGAGCAGTGGTGGTGGAGGTGTTGGGGGAGGCTCGTTGCGGTGAAGGAGAGCGCGAGGCGGCAGTGGTGGAAGTGGCCGGGTAGGGAGGAGAGGTGGTGGATATGGATCGGTTTGGGCAAGTAGAGGAGGGTGGTTGGTACGAGGCAGAGGCGAAGGCCATGGCAGATGATAGGCAAGAGGGAGAGAGATCCAAAGAGGGTGAGGTGGCTGGGTATTGGGTTACATGAGTTGGGCCTCAACCTAGTTGTTGGGCCAAACAAATACAACCGGTTTTTTGAAAAACCGTCTGTGATGAATCGGTTCGTTACACGCTATTTTTTAAAGAAAATTGTATGTGATATTATCACATGCTGTTTTTAAAAAAACCATCTGCCATGACCGGTTTATGACAGACAATTTTTTAAAAAAAACTGCATGTCATGTGTATTTTCATAAAAACCACATTCGATTAGTCCTATTACAAGCGGTTTTTAGTGAACCGCTTATGATTAAAGGGTCTTGTATGACCATTTGTATAATAGTGGCACTGCATGCTGACATGCACTGCATGCTGACATGCACTGCCAGCATGCTTGACTTCCTCTCTCATTAAGGGTATGGAATGTTTGATTATTTCAACACATTAACTGATATAATGTTGTATGTGGAAGTATTTTCAGGAAGTTCTTGTGATGTATTCCTTATTTTATTTCTTAAAAGATATATTGAAGTATTTTCAAAGACAAATATGCGCATGTCAAATATATACTGAAGGATGTATTAAGGTCAAAGTATTACTCCATCTAATTCATTAATATAAGTCTTTTTAAATCTATATCATCTCTAGGTTGACCATCTGGAAAGAAAGAATTACTACAACACCCATAACATCAAACTAATATTACCGATCCATCATGAAATAAAAAATATTTTTATATGAGTCGATATATTTATGTAGAAATTGATGATGAATATATCACCTCAGAGACTATTTTGATGTTTAAAAAGACTTATATTACGAATCGGATAGAGAGTATAGGATTGACCATGCAGAATCTCGTGACCTACTTCAGCTGTTCCGGATTTGCAGGCATGCGAGACTCGAAAGGAGCGCAACTGCCAGAGGTTTTAACAAATCAAATCACTTCACAAACGAACCTGATGGTGAAGATGTAAAATGACACAAGAACACCTGCATTATGGCGGGTGCATGACACCTATAGCGAATAAAACCCGGGGAGTATAGGTCCTCGTGCTCTCATGTAAGTGACATTTGATATTTAACTCCAGTACCTCTTTGTTTCAAAACATTAAAGAAAACTAGTAGAATACGCCCGAGTATTGAAAGAATGAGTTAAGAGTAACCCGTCACCATCAGATGAAGCATCGTTTAGATTCAGCCCACATGCCACATGCAAATTAACAGTTTAGCAGGGTAATAGTACGAAATTCCGAACTCCAGATCATGATTGATAGGGTTGGGAGGGAGAAAATATGTCGTGTTACCAAGCTTCGTGTGCGACCTATGCTCTCATTTCTCAGAAAATGACGCAAATGGCTAAGAAAAAAAATACAATTAACACATTTTGTTAGATAGGGTATAATGTAATCAAGCATCTTGGAAAACTTCAAATGAAAACACAATACCTACCAAGACCAGCAAAAAACAAAAAATTTCCCAGAAAGAACAAGAGCAAGCCTCCTGCTTCATTTATGATAACAAAACCAATGTGAGATCAGACAGTAGGTTTCAGGGTAGTGTCTTGGCTGCATCAGATTACAAATTAAGTGGCACAGAAGGCCCACCAAAACAGATTCCGTAAACAAAATAAGCTAACATTCAGTTGTCACAGTGAACAGTAACAGTGATCCCTAAGGGCCAAGGAGAGCTCGAAGGGGCAGCACCGTCAGGGATCTGTACGCATGCTTTAGTGGTGATCCACGCTTTTTCTTCAGAAGGTTGCGAGATTTGTGCAATGTCTGCCATGATTGTGTTGAAGCCGATGCGTACAGGGGCAGATCGTAGAGTTAGCAGATGTCAGAGTTGGTAAAAAAGACAAATTTCAGTGAATAGTAGCTGTTTTTACTTTTTATGTTAGAATTCCATTGTAGCGGGATTTTTTTTCCTAATATTTAGAAACAACTTAAGTTTAAATTATGATAAATCGATTATATGTAAATAATGTCTGAGTTTTCTAGAATTTCATGACATTTTATAATTTTTTTCGAGTAGTGGGTGCATAACTAGTAGTGTTTTCGTAACCGCGCGGTATTTTTGATTACCGGAAGGTTACCAGCCACCCCCGAGAAACCTTTTTACCGGTCAAAAAACTTTAGTCAAATTTGAATTTAAAATCTTAAAACAAAGGTTAAAGCGACTTGTTGATGCACACTATCAAATGTTGATGCACAGTGTAATGAATGAGCTCTAATCCATCCTGCAAGAGTTCTCGGGTTAGATTATTGCTCCCGTCCCCTTTTTCCCTGCTATATTTCAAATTCCCAGCGTCATCAAACCCGCAGCAACGGGAGCGGCAACCGTGCCTTCCGCCCAGTGGGATAGCGGGTGTTGCACTTATCTGTGATAAAAAAAAATTCGAACAAAATTTGATTGAAATATCTCGGGCCATAGATCATCGGTATTTTTCGGTGACCGGGTTACCGGATTTACCAGCCCCCTCGAATAAAATTTTCAAAAATGGTAGCCAAAACCTTCATAGATAGCACCTTAAGATTCGGAGCACAAGCTATGGTTTACATCGGTTGGAACATTAGAAGCATCTAAACTATGAATTGTTTAACTGAATCAAACCATTGTCATCACCAACCTTCATCACAGTCGTCATGTTCATCAAGATATTCGCCTTAATTAAATGAACTTACTAGGCAGCTGCGTTGTTGAACTGCATCAGGGTCAACTAGATTTTTATATGCTATACTACGGGAGTAGTACGCACTTGGTTGACAGAAAATTTGTGAGGAACATAAATGTAGCGCATGAACGCATGTTAGGCCGTGATCCTTTTAGAAAGCAGTTAATTTTTTTCGAAAAAAATTTAGAAAGCACTTAATTTGACATATATATAATGTGTAAGGAACAGACATGTAGTACGTACATGCTTGGCTGAGTTGTGGTTTAAGATCTAAATGTCTGAAATACCCAATGGGGAAATATAATGACTTGTTTCTGCACTGTTATTGTAGGTTAAATATGATTAGTTTTGAAAACTATTTTTATAGACTCAATTGAAAAAACATCTGTAGGCATGTACGATCTGAACTGACACAATTTGCAAGAACCATTCATGCAAAAGTAACAAGTCTAACTATTATTTACTTATAAAGAAATTTCTGAGTTTTATGGCACGCGAGGAACAGCAGGCTAGGTGCAGGTGATGACGGCGGTGGTACCCAAGCACGTGCGCTGGGCGGCGAGGCCTGCACGGGCCCCGCTGGGCCCTGGCGATGGCAAACAAGAACTTGGGGTGTGGATTTCCACAGAAAAGTAAGATATATATTCCACATGTATCTGCAAATAGGAAAGAAAAGTGCGTCCCATATTTGATCCTGATCGCAAGTCTACCTATTGAAAATAATGCATGAATGTACTAATAATGATTTAACCTGCAGTTTTAGCATCGGTGATCGATCTGTACTTTAGCAGCCAGCCAGCCGGCCCATTCATGTGCTTGCATCCTATCTTCGGCCAATGCTTCCGAGAAGCATCATCGATCTCCTACGATCTAGCTCATTGTTGCTTTGTCTGCCCACTGCCGGGGAACACATAACCTGCAAATCTGTTCAGATATACATGCAGCGCAGCCGCAGAAGCTCCGTATGCATGCATGTCACTTTTGGTCAGCGTCTTTTCCTACATTTATGTCAGATTTTAGGCAGATGGATCGAGATGCCAAGATCCCGGGCGTTTTTAACCAGCGTAATAAGAGCGAAAAAACAGCATAACCTGACAAAATAATAAGCTCTTCAACGGACTATGTTTTATCTCGTTATTAAGACTTACTCTCTCTATCCTAAAATATAAGACATATTTTATTTGGTTTAGATAAAATTTTGACCAATAATTACTCTATTAGCACATAGTTTATGTGACATAAAATTGATGTTATTAGATTTGTATTCAAAAGTACTTACTTATAATTGTGACTTTGTATCACATAAACCACATACTAATAGAGTAATTATTGGTTAAAGTCTTATCTTAACCAAACAAAATATGCCTTAATTTTGGAACGGAGGGAGTATTTTACAATGGCTCAACTTTTCATGCTAAATCTACTTTATAATGTGTTATGACAAAATAAAGATAGAAATAAAAAATTTAGTTAGTCAACTAACAAAATAAAAAAAAGTTAGTTGAACAGACGAGATTATCATAATTCACTATAATGTCAAACACAACCTAATCTCCGAGCTCACTAATATATTTTTAGTGGATCCTATTTTAGAAAACAATTATAACTTTCAACAACCAAATTGTTTGTTTCTAAGCCCCTAACTAGGTATTAGTAACAAGGTCGTTTCTTGTTTAAGAAACAATTTTCTTCTTTCTCCTCCTATTCTACCATTCACATCACTAAAACATTACTGTGGTAACTCCTAAAAAATGGCTAACATGGACTATTGAAGATGCTCTAAGCCCACCTGCAAACCCTGGTTCGCTTCTCCTCTCACCTGTACGCCACCTCTCCTCCTAGCGCTAGCCACCACAGCATGTCTGTTGTCACCGACAACCTCTCGAACTTTGGTGGCGAAAAGAATGACACTTGATAACCCACAGCGTTGAAAACATTAGAACATTAGAAAGAGAGACACCAAAGTATTTTCAGAGTTCTCTAAAAAAAATCAGTTTTAAATTCTTTGAGGTGTTTGGGTATAAAAATATCATATTTTAATAAAGAGTTAATTAGATATATGCCACTACTATTCACTCAATTTAGAGATATGCCATTACTATTTTTGAGTTTGGACATATGCCACTACTGTTCTGGTGTACTTAGACTATGCCATTGTGAGCTATTTGGAGCCATTTAGGCAAAATACGGCTCCGTATTTCACAATGTATTTACGCATGGAACCAAAATGCCCCTAGGCTGGACAAACCTTATCAGAACACTTAGCAATGAATTGTGTTGTATCTATCCTCAGGTCTAGGGGCATTTTGGTCCCATGCGTAAATACTTGTGAAATACGAAGCCATATTTCACCGAAATGGCTCCAAATATCCCATATTGGCATATGCCTAAGTACATCAAAACAGTAGTGGCATATGTCCAAGCCTAAAATAGTAATGGCATATCTCTAAATTGAGTGAACAATAGTGGCATATGTCTAATTAATCCTTTAATAAATTGCAGTATTTCTAAGAGAGAATTCCCTTCTTATTACTAAATAACGTAACCCTACATATTACTAAATAACACATTTTAATTCCGTCTATGCCATCTCATTAAGTTCCCATTAGTTTAGCACCATTAAGTGGCTTTGGACATGTTAGATTTTTTAGTAATGACAAAATCATTCTTGTCTCTTTAGCAAACACTCGCAAAACAAATTCTTTTACTCCAACTAAAATTTATGTTCTAAAACTTTACTGATAATGATTGAGATTTAGTGTCTATTTTGGATGGTATGGAGGAAATTATATTACAAGTGAGTGCAGGAGCAAAATAGTTTTTCTATCCACTTAACAGAGATGGTTGGATCAAAAATTAATGGAATGTCATAAAGAGAAGTAAATTATGTTATATGACTTAGCGCTTGAAACTCCTGATCCCATATGAAGGGTGCACCCTTCTTCATTAATTTTGAGCTTGCATCTTCCGGAAAGGTGTGTTACTATTACTTCTACCGCTTTCGGATCAACAACTGACTCCACCCTATCTACTAGTATTATTCAGTAATATGTAAGGATTCTCTCTATTTCTAATACTATGATTTTATATATATCAGAAAATCCACTCCTGATTTTTTTTCTAAACCGAGAAAGCACTCGTTTGTTACCCTCTCACCCATCTACTTCCTCTAGTTCCATCAAGGAACCAGATCCTCTGACGTGCGAAAAGGCACGTCACAGCTGTCGTGCCTCTTTAATCAGAGCAGCTGCATATCAATGGGCCATAGAAATTGCACTAGCCCAACTAGCCAAGCAGGTCTACACTGAAGACAGCCCATCTCTTGGCAAGAATGCGAGGTAAAACTCTTGTTGTATCGTGTTCTCGTGTGAAATACAGACGTGATCGCGTGGGCAGATTGCTGCGGCCGCTGCGTCGGAATCACTTGTCGCCGTCCACTGCGTCGACAGCGTACTCTTGATCTCACTTCTCCGTCTACGTTTACGAGCGAACGGCCGGCCGCGTCGACAACTGCCTCTGCCAAATCACACTTCGCCGGCCGCGTTAATCACTGCCTCCACCAAATCGCACTTCACCAGGCATATTCTCCTTCATCTCCATCTTTTTGGCAAAAAAAAACTCAAACACCAGGTGAGCCACGTTTATAGACGATGGTATTATAAAGTAGCTCCAGTACTCACTAATCGGTTTTCGTTTTATATATCTATTGATGCTTCTTTGTAGCCTGTAGTACTTTAATTTGCCTTGCCATCCTCTGCTGTCATCTAATGGAAAATCAGATCGATGCAAATTTGAACGAGGGCAATAATCAGGCCATTGCTAGTTCAGACGAGTAAGTCAGCATGCCATGTCCTTATACTTTGTAAGTGATATCCGCGGCAACGACAACACCTTTTCAAAATTTGCTTTTTGGCCAATAACAATTATTGATCTGCTCTGTTGACTTTTACAGGATAAATGATATATACACCTAGTTGGGCACCACAAATTGGTATGAAATTTAACACTTTAGAAGAGGCTTGGGATTTTTGGAGAATTACAGAGGTAGAATTGGGTTTGGTGTCAGGAAGAGGTATGCAAACCCAAGTAAATTTGATGTTATCATCACATCATGTAGATTTGTTTGTCGCAAAGAGGGTAAGAAGGCATCAGACAAAAGCGATCACCTAAGTAAGCAACCTCGAGCTGAAATTAGGACTGGTTGCCCAGTTCGCATGAGCATTACAATAGATCGAGAGGTGGGAAATTATGAAGTATTTGATCTTGTTCTTCAGCACAATCACAAGCTACAGCTGCAAGAAAGATGCCACCTTTTGCTGTCACAGCGGAAGATATCTGAAATTCAGGCTCAGAATTGCCGATGATTCAGGTATTGGGCCAAAAGCTGCACATGAGTTAGCTAGTCGGCGAGTTGGTGGGTCATCTATTCTTAGCTACACTCGTCGTGATCACAAAAATTATTTGCGTAGTAAGCGCCAAAGGGAGCTAATTTATGGTGAAGCAGGGAGTATGTTGAAATACTTTCAGGATAGAATCGATGAGAACCCGTCATTCCAATATGCCATACAGTTGGACTGTGAAGAACAGATCACAAATATATTTTGGGCTGATGGTAAAATAATCATTGACTATGCTCATTTCGGTGATGTGGTAACTATTGATACAACTTTCGGAACAAACAAGGAATGCAGGTGATGGTGACATGGCACCCGGGTACCATCAAGAAGGACGAATCCGGCCTCCCGGCCACGGGATGGGCCGGCCCGGCTACTCGGAGTCCGGCTACAACACGGGGGTGCCTCACCGACGTGGAGTACAAGACAAGGACTAATACCTGTCCGGCTTACCCGGAATCAGTTGTAACCGAATAGGAAACCAACCTGTTAACCGACTCGGACTCTGTAACCCTACCCCGGCCGACTATATAAGGCCCGGTAGGGGGACCTCCGATAGGCAGAATATCTCATCTAGCTCAATCTCCATTGTTTCGTAGCTCAGGCCCCTTCGAAATCGATTCTCTAGGGCTTGCGGCACTCGGGATACAGCAATACCAGCCACCAAACACAGGACGTAGGGTATTACCTCTCCGAGAGGGCCTGAACCTGTATAAATCTTGTCTCCCATGTGCAGCCATCCTGATTTGCTGTGCTCACGCCGCCCCATAAATAGTATTGCCGGAATAATACTCCGACAGTTGGCGCGCCAGGTAGGGGACCGTGCGCATAGATCCATCTGCACGAGTCGGGATGGCTTTCGTCGACAGCAACAACGCCTTCGTCCCGGGGTGCATCATGAGATTCGCCTTCATGAGCATTGTCCCGGATCCTGGCCAGCTTCTCCAGTTTGGGAAGTTAAGCTTCATCGCTGACAAGGTCGGCCAGCTTCACCTCTGCCACTCGGCGACGTCCCGATTGGTAGAGGCTTCATCAGCTCTTCAGCCCGGGCCTCCCAGATCGGCCAGAACGTGCAAGCCTACGTCGACGATGTGGTGATCAAGTCCCAAAAGAAAGAAGACCTCCTGAGTGACTTGGGAGAGACCTTCGCCAACCTTCGAAGATTCAGTATGAAGCTCAACCCCGAGAAGTGCGTTTTCGGGGTCCCTTCGGGTAAACTACTCGGCTTCATCGTCTCCGAACGAGGAATCGAGGTCAACCCGGAGAAGATCGACGCCATCATCAAGATGGGCCCACCCAAGAACCTCAAGGACGTCCAACGGCTGACCGGGTGCATGGCTGCTCTCAGTCGGTTCATCTCTCGACTCGGCGAGAAAGCTATGCCCCTCTACAAGCTCATGAAGAAGTCGGAAACCTTCACCTGGACTCCCGAAGCCCAGGATGCTTTGGAAGGCTTGAAGAAGTTCTTATCCACTCCCCCGGTGCTAGCGTCCCCCATGCCCAACGAACCACTGCTTCTTTACGTCGCAGCGACTACTCAGGTAGTCAGTACGGTTCTGGTCGTGGAACGCGTCGAGCCCGGCCACATACAGAAGGTACAACGACCGGTCTACTTCATTAGTGAAGTCCTGTCCGAGTCCAAGGCGCGGTACCCTCAGATCCAGAAGATCATCTACGCGGTGTTCATAACATTACGGAAGTTAGTACATTACTTCCAAGGACACCCCATCATGGTGGTCAGCTCCTTCCCGATCGCCGACGTCATCAACAATCGCGATGCTACGGGCAGGATTGCAAAGTGGGCAATGGAACTCATGGTTTTCAGCATAGTCTACGCCCCCCGCACGGCCATCAAGTCCCAGGCTCTTGCCGACTTCATGGCCGAGTGGACAGAAGTCCAGTCTCCACCCTCCGTCGTCGACCTCGAGCACTGGACGCTCTATTTCGACGGCTCACTGATGCTCCAGGGCGCGGGGGCTGGCGTCGTGCTCATCTCGCCTAAAGGCGAGCGCTTCAAGTACGCGCTGCAGATCCACTTCCCGGCGTCCAACAACGTCGCCGAGTACGAGGCTCTACTCCACGGTCTCCGACTCGCCGCCTCACTCGGGATCCGCCGGCTCCTAGCACGCGGAGACTCCGAGTTGGTGGTGCGGCAGGTCATGAAGGACTGGTCGTGCCGAGATCCCTCCATGGAAGCCTACTGCCAAGAAGTTCGCAAGCTCGAAGCCAAGTTCGACGGTCTGGAGATCACCCATGTTTCACGCCGAGACAACGAGGCAGCGGATGCACTCGCCAAGCTAGGATCCAGTCGGGACGTCGTCCCGGCCGGGGTTTTCCTTCACGAGTTGCACACCCCCTCCATCAAAGCAGACACAACACCCAAGACCGATGAACAGCAGGTCCCCGAAGGCGAAACCAGTCGGCAAACCTCTCCGGAGGTCCTGGCTGTCACCCCCGACTGGACCTTGCCCTTTCTGGATTACCTGCTACGGGACGTCCTCCCGTCCGACAAGACTGAGGCACGCCGTGTCGCGCAGCGCGCCAAGTCCTTCGTCGTCATTAACGACGAGCTTTACAAGAAGAATACCTCTGGGATCCTCCAACGGTGCATACCTCAGGAGCAAGGATAGCAGCTGTTGTCCGACATCCACTCGGGCGTATGCGGTCACCACGCGGCTCCAAAGACGCTAGTCGGGAAAGCCTTCCGACAAGGTTTCTACTGGCCGACTGCCATCACAGACGCCGATCACTTCGTCCGCACCTGCGAGGGATGCCAATACTTCGCCCGGCAGACACACTTGCCGGCCCAGGCGCTCCAGACTATTCCGATCACCTGGCCCTTCGCGGTCTGGGGTCTGGACATGGTCGGTCCCCTCAAGAAGGCGCCCGGGGGCTACACGCACCTTTTCGTCGCAGTCGACAAATTCACCAAGTGGATCGAAGCCAAGCCGGTCGCCACGATAACTGCTGAAAAGGCCGTCGAGTTCGTGCGGGACATCGTCTTCCGATTCGGCGTACCCAACAGCATTATCACGGACAACGGCACCCAATTCACCGGATGCGCGTTCCTCCAGTTCTGCGACGACTTCAACATCAGCCTCGACTTCGCCGCCGTGGCACACCCGCGCTCCAACGGGCAAGTCGAGCGGTCCAACGGCCTGATCATGCAAGGTCTGAAGCCCCGGATCTTCCAACGACTGAGCAAGTTCGCCGGCAAATGGGCAGCCGAGCTACCCTCGGTGCTATGGAGCCTGCGCACCACACCTAACCGGTCAACCGGTTACACTCCGTTCTTCATGGTCTACGGCGCCGAGGCAGTGCTCCCGACTGACCTGGACTACGGCTCCCCGCGGGCCCGCGCCTTCAACGAGGCCGAGTCAGCGGAAGCACGGCAGGACGCCCTCGACCAACTCGAGGAGGCACGCGAGGTCACGCTCCTTCGCTCAGCCAAGTACCAGCAGGCCCTGCGGCGGTACCACAGTCAGCACGTGCGAAGCTGCTCCTTCAACGTCGGCGACCTGGTCCTACGCCGAGTACAGTCCAATAAAGAGCAGCACAAGCTTTCCCCGCCGTGGGAAGGACCGTACATCATCGCCAAAGTGCTACGCCCGGGGGCTTACCGACTGAAGGACGGCGATGGCAACGTCTTCACCAACGCATGGAACATAGAACAGCTACGTCGTTTCTACGCTTAAATTTTTTCTAAGTGTATTGGAAACATGAATCAAGCACCCCTTTTCGCTCCATTCGAAGCAAGTCTTTTCCCGACTGGCCCGCTACGCCCGCTCGTAGCGAGCACTCGGCACATACATGACTTCGCCCTTCATGCGTGGAATACTTAAGTACTGTGTACAACGTCTAACGTTCACTCTGTGACCCCGACCGCCGGTTTTACGCCGTACCCTGACGCTACACGGGACACACGCCCACGGCTAATCCCTACGCAAAGGAGGCTACAACGGGTCGGCACAGGGCAGCAGCTAACAGACTTACATACACAGGAACACAAGTCCGTTTCACGCTTGACATAAAAATTAATTGATTAATTGGCCAAGTGCCTACAAAAGTTACTCGGCATCCCCGAGTGCTCAACCAATTCACTCGGCATTCCGAGTGAACCCAAAACCAACTCGGCCTTCCTGAGTCCTTTATAACTCTACTCGGCTAGCCCGAGCAGTTTACACCTACTCTATTTTCCTACAGGCCCGAGCGCTTCAGCAAGGTCTTGACGGTGGGCTCGACGATCCGCATCATCTCCGGAATGTCTTCATCCGGAAAGTCCGCGGCGTACCCTTCCCCGATCGCCTCCAAGTCCAGCTCGGGGTCATGGGACCGTGCCACCGCCAAGACTAGGCTGGCCCCTGTCCGTGCGGCCTCCGCCTCGATGCTCGCCACCTGGTCGGGGACCTGGTGCAGCCGCTCGGCGACCGCCGCAACGGAGTCCGGCGCCGGGTCATCCGACCAGACGGCGCCGCATGCCGCCTGCCCCGCCTTCAGCAGCGACTCGATCATCCCTTGGGATTTTTCGAGCCGACCCTTCCACTCTGCAGCAGCAGAGCAATACGCAACCGGTCAGGCGACGAAGTCAGGACAAAGTCAACGACCAGCAAGTTTGAACAAAGCAAAACGGAGTGGTCAGGGCACTTACGGGACTCGGCCTCCGTAGCGTCCTTCTGTGCAGCCTTGACCGCCTCCTCCGCGTCAGCGGCCCTCTTGGCCGCCGACTCGGCATCTTCCTTCGCGGCCTTGGCTGCCTCCTCCGCGTCCGCGGCCCTCTTGGCCGCCGACACGGCGTCCTGCTTCGTCTGCTTCTCCATTTTCTCTGCCAAGTCCGCCCGGGCCTTCTCCGACTCGAGCGCCTTCTCGACTTTCCTGGCCCATTGCTTGGCAAGGTCACAATCCCGGGCACGGGTTTGCAACGGCTCGGCTTCACGCTGAAGCTGCGCCCTCCAAGCCTTCTCCGCCTCAAGCGCCTCGTCGAGGTCCCGGGCGCGGGCCTTCGCCGCCTCAAGCTCCGCCTTCAGCTTCAACACCTCGTCTTCGGCGGCTGCACCGGCACAACGCATTAGCTCGGCAACAAGCAGTATGCGAAAGACAAAGGTCACTCGGCAGGCCTACCTTGGGACTTGGCGATTTCCTGGGACAGACCAGCCTTTAGGCCGTGATCTCCGCCCCGCGCTTGCGCGCTACGTCCTCCGCCGTCTGCCGGGCCGCGGTTATTCTGTCCCACTCGGACTTCCGCAGCTCCATCCGCTCGATCACCGGCAGTCGGTCCTGGAGGACGGCGGTCTTGCTTTGCGACCGCTGGTTCAGCGCCTGCTGCAGAAGACAAACAAGTTAGACCGTCCGGCTGCATCATCAAAACCCTCCACTCGGCCCCAAGGACCCAGTGGAGGCTCGGGGGCTACACCCTCCGGGTGCACTGTTCGTGCACCCGGAGAAGAGTCTACAGACTATACTACATCTACCCTCCGCCCGACTATCCTATTCGACCGCAGGCTCGGGGGCTACACCCTCTGGGTGCACTGTTCGTGCACCCAGAGCAGCAACTACAAAAAAAAACAAGGGGTCCCCTGCCCGACTACTTTAGTCGGGCAGAGGCCCGGGGGCTACTCCCTAGGGACACATTCTCACAAAAAGGACAGTACTCACCTCCATCAAAGGGCACAGCCTGCCGTTCAGCAGGTTGGCCGCCTCCCTTGACGCTTTCAGCAACGCAGGGAGGATCTCCCCGATTTGCTCGGCGCACTCCGCAGCCGCGCGCCACTCCCTCTCCTCCTCGGTGTCGTCGACCACCACCGCGGCCGGCTGCCCCGGCTCCTTTTTCCCGATTCGGAGCGGCCGCGCCACCAACTCCGAGCATGGCTTTGAGGGCGGAGCCCCGCTGATCTTCCGCATTGGCGAGGTCTCGGCGGGCTCGTCCTCACGCACCGGCGAACCAGCCCCGCCCGCTTCCGGAGCCGGACCTTCCGCCGTCGCCGCGTCCCGGCTAGCATCCGCGGCCCCCGCCGGCACCAATGCTCCGATGGAGGACTCCTCCTGAGGGGTAACTGGCGGGACTGCCTGCGTGCCGGGTTGCTCGGGGGTTGGCTCGCGAGCGACCATGATTGGAGGCGACGCCGGCCGAGAGGATGAAGGAGCAGCCGCTGGCGGAGGCGGGGACGCCCGGGGGTCTGGCGCCGGGGGGTCTCCACCCTGGTTTGATCCCGGGCCACTCGGGGGTGCCTTCGTGGTGTCCCCCGTCTTCCGCGTCCTGCAGAAACGACAAGATCAACCACGTCAGTATATGAAGACGAAAGAATCCAAGAAGTCAGTCGGCAGGGCACTTACTTCGCAGACCGAGCGACGACGAGCCTCTTCTTCACCCCCGCGGCTCGTGGCCCGGGTGCAGCGGCAGCCGGGGTTGGCGAGGCCCCCGACCCGCCGGACGCCCCGAAGGCCGTGTCGGCGTCGCGCTTCTCCCCCCGGCTAGTGGGGGCGTCATCACCAGCTGCCTGAGTAGTCTCACTCGGGGCAGCGGCCGGCACCGCAGGATCAGCGCCGGTGGAAGCGCCGGTGGAAGATTCTTCCACGACGTCAGATGTGACCACCGCGCTGGCCGCTGCCAGCGGGTCATCGCTGCGTCGGGGCCTCCGTCTCCGCACGAAGTAGGTGCCGCCAGCATCCGACTCCTCCTCTTCCTCCTCCTGGGCCGTCGTGATTACAGGAGGAGGAGGGGGTGTAGCAACCGCCGGTCCTTTCCCTTTGGAGGACTTGGCGCCCTTCGAGGACCCGGCGCCCTTCGCTTTGCCGGCGCCGGGTGAAGACACCCCCGCCGCTCCCGGCGGCGGGGGTTTGCCCTTCGGAACATTAGCGTACCGTGGCTGGTTCCAGATCTCGTCCTCCGGGAGGGGAGCGCTGGAAGCAAAGCCAAAAAGGACCTGCGAAGGCATAAAAGCAAAGCCCGAGTAAGACTCGGTAGAGAACTAAGCAGATAAGGAAGAACAACGGCCACTTACGTTGGTCGGCGGGTTTCTCCAAGTGAAAGGCGCTGGACGCCCGGAGAGGTCTAGGTTCATCCCCGGTGCCAGAAGCTTCTCCAGCCGACTCTGCACCTCACCCTCCGACAGCTCGTCGGCGGCCTCCCGGGTCGGGTCTTCCGCTCCTTTGTAGTCGAACATGGGTCGCACCCGGAGCTTGGCCGGTTGCACCCGCCACCGGACGAAAGTGGCAACGACGACCGTCCCGGTGACTCCGGCCTTCATCACCTGCTCCAGCGCCCCCATCAGCACCGCGACGCTGTCCTGTTCTCGGTCAAGGGGTGGGTCCGACCAGCTCGGTCGGGCCACCGGTTTCTGACCCGAGAAGGCCGGCAACGCCGGCTCCGGATTGGCGCAGTAGAACCACTGCGCGTGCCATCCTTTGTTGGATGACTGCATCGGCGGGGCCGGATATTTCTTCGCCGTTCCCGACCGCAGTTGAAACCCGGCTCCTCCGACGATGGCCGGGTTGTTCCGGCTCGGTTGCGGCTTCACCATGAAGAGGTGCTTCCACAGCGCGAAGTGCGGCAGGATGCCGCGATAGCACTCACACAGCGTGATGAAGCTGGCGACGTGCAGGATGGAGTTCGGGTTGAGGTTGTGGAGCTCGAGCCCGTAGTAGTAGAGGAGGCCGCGGAGGAAGGGATGCACTGGCACCGATAGCCCCCGCTCGAAGAATGAGCTGTGCACCACCAGCTCGCCAGTATCCGGGGTCGGAACGGTCTCCCCCACGGCGGCGCGCCACTCGACTAACTCCTTCGGTGGCAGCAGCCCCATCCGGACCAAGATGTTGAGCTTCTCCTCCGACGCGGTTGACTTATCCACGCGGAAGGGGCCATTGTCTCGGCGGGCGACTCCTCCTCTTCGTTTAGCAACTTCCAAACCAGGGCGTCCTCTTCGGCTACGCTCGGGTCAGTTTCCCAGTCCGGGGATTGCATCCGAGGGGGTCGGAGAGGGGATTAGGGTTCTGGCGGAGCGCGCGAAGCGATTTGGGGGCAAGAGGAAGATGAAGCGGCGTGCGCTTGGAGAGCACGGAAATGTTTGAGGGCGTGGGTCCCTCCCGCAGCCTCTGCCGAATATAAAGGGGAGGGCCGGGCGGTTCAGATTCCCCACGTTCGCACGTTTCAGATTCACCGCGCCCACGACTGAGCCGTTTCGGATTCCGCCGTGCGTTTCGGGCGGGCCACGTCGCGCGGATCCCGCGCCCACGCCCTGGCCGCGCCGCGATTCGTGCGGTTTAATGAAGAAGAAGATCTGACGGCTGGCCTTCCGGGTTTAATTGCCGATCGGAATATTCCTCTTTTAAAGTGGCGACTGAGGCGTGTTTTCCCGTGAAACCACCAGCCGGTTACCGACCAGCTCGTAACCGGGCGCTTCGGTCGCAAAGGGTCTCGGCACCTGGCCTCAAGCAGGAACGCAGTTGCTCGAGTACACCCGAGTGAGGGACGGCGATGGCGTGCCTTCCGCAGGCCACAAGACGGACGCCGAGCATCTCGGAGCTGCCGAATTCTTCACCCAGGCTACCCGAAGACATGATTCGGGAGGCCCTGGTATCCGGGTTTTCCGGGTTCAGTGGAATGACTCGGCGTAAGGCTTCGTCACTCGGGAACCTATGCGCCATGGCTTGTTGACTCTGGTCCTGACGAAGGTTTCAGAGGCGTTCCCCCAGGGGACACTAGCTGGCTTCACATCACTCGGGAAGACCAGGCGCTACTCGGGAACCCAGTTGGGATTCATGGCACGCTCCACGCTGGGCTATCAGCCGGTCTTTGTCCAAAGGGATGGACCGGGTGCCACCAGGGATCACCCGTTATTAACTCACCCGCCATGATATTCCTGCCTTTTCAGGTGAATGTTACTCGGCTCTTATTGTCTTTTCCACAGGAGTTCAATCAGCCCTTCGCAATCTCCCTGCTGGCGAGAACCACTCGGGAAGTTCGACCTGAAGCCTCAGCCGACAGCAGCAAGATCGTGAAGGACTCGGGGGCTACTGATGGTGACATGGCACCCGGGTACCATCAAGAAGGACGAATCCGGCCTCCCGGCCACGGGATGGGCCGGCCCGGCTACTCGGAGTCCGGCTACAACACGGGGGCGTCTCACCGACGTGGAGTACAAGACAAGGACTAATACCTGTCCGGCTTACCCGGAATCAGTTGTAACCGAATAGGAAACCAACCTGTTAACCGACTCGGACTCTGTAACCCTACCCCGGCCGACTATATAAGGCCCGGTAGGGGACCTCCGATAGGCAGAATATCTCATCTAGCTCAATCTCCATTGTTTCGTAGCTCAGGCCCCTTCGAGATCGATTCTCTAGGGCTTGCGGCACTCGGGATACAGCAATACCAGCCACCAAACACAGGACGTAGGGTATTACCTCTCCGAGAGGGCCTGAACCTGTCTAAATCTTGTCTCCCGTGTGCAGCCATCCTGATTTGCTGTGCTCACGCCGCCCCATAAATAGTATTGCCGGAATAATACTCCGACAGCAGGCCATTTGGTGTATTTATTGGGTTCAACCATTTCAAGGAAACAATTATATTTGGTGGTTCTCTTCTGTATGATGAAACATTTGGTTCTTTCAAGTGGCTTTTTGATACTTTTCTATCAACGCATAATCAGAAGCAACCTAGAACCATATATACAGATCAAGACATTGCAATGGAAAAAATGATCGAGCATGTATTTCCAGAAGCATGACATGGATTATGCACTTTTCACATAATGCAGAATGCCATCAAATATTTGTCTGGTCACAGGAATAGTGGATCAAATCTTCTTACAGATTTTAGTGCGTGCATGTATGAGTCCGAGGACAAGGAAACATTTGCCAAAGCTTTTGACACCATGAGAGCTAAGGTAGAGAAACAAACTTGGTTTGATAGCATCTATAAGGTAAGAGAGTAGCGGGCTGAATGTTATATGAGGGATGTTTTTACCTTGGGAATGTGAAGCACACAGCTAAGTGAGAGCCTAAATAATGATCTGAAGAACCACTTGAAATCAGATCTCGATATTATTCGGTTTTTCAAGCATTTTGAAAGGGTTGTGCAAGGGAAACGAGACAATGAGTTGCATTCGGAGTTTGAGTCTAGGGAGAAACTACCTATAATCAAAATAAGAACATCGATGTTGGTCCAAGCAAGTGAGATTTACACTCCTGTCATATTTGAATGTTTTCAAACAGAATATGAGATATCTATAGCAGCATGCACTAAAGTATTGGATGGAAATTATGTATTTGTAGTAGCAGTTGCTAGTCTTTGTGGAGATCCAACATTCGAAGATGAATGCACGGTTATTGGTGATCCGTCAAAACAAACAGCTTCATGTAGTTTTGGGCAATTTGAGAGAATTGGAATATTGTGCGCCCATGATTTGAGAGTCCTTGATTTGCTGAACATTAAATTACTGCCATCACATTATATTTTAAAGCATTGGACTCGAGAAGCACGATGTGGAACTATTCAAGATAGAAGTGGAAGGAATGTTGTTGAGAATCCAATGGTGGATGCCATTCTCTGCTACAAATTTCTATTGCACAAATTTGTCAACTTGGCCACTCGAGCAGCTAGCTCCAAGCAATATTGTATTTTAATTGAGAATGCACTTGATAGACTCATTAGGGAAGTTGAAGACCGAATAAAAAATGCATGTGAAAGTAACCTTGATGATGGTTGTTATACTCAAGTGATACCTCAAGAATCAAATGAAGCTGTAAGTGCTGCACGCCTAAAGAATAAACCTCACAAAAGAGAAGTTCAAAGCGAAAGCTAACTTGGATTGACAGGCAACACAAGAAAAGGAAAACAAGACCAACTGAAGTTATAGAGACACAAGAATTACCTATGGTATTTTCTTATATGTTAGAAAATAGTTAATTTGTTGTCAGTTCAAAGCGAAATCTTTTGGACTTCGTGGCAATTTCAGAGACCACGACTAATTCTTTTACACAAGCAAAGTTGAGTTCTTTAAGTCGTGGGAGAGACTTTTTGTGGCATTGGACTGCCCCTCGGGGGCGCTCTGGGGGGATGTTGTTAGGTGTAAATAGATTGGCGTTCCATGTTGATTCTATTGATGATGGGGGACTTTTTTTATAAAGTTTAAATTGCATTTTAAAGATGACGGTTTTACTTGGGTGTTGATGGCGGTGTATGGGGCTGCCCAGGACCAAGAGAAAGATTTGTTTCTTGCTGAGTTAGTTCGGGCAGTCAGTCATGATAAATTACCCATTCTGATCGAGGGAGATTTTAATATTATTCGACGCAGCACGGAAAAGAATAATAATAATTTTAATGATAGATGGCCTTTTCTTTTTAATGCTGTTATTGAGACTTTGGAGTTACGTGAGATTGATCTCTCGGGTAGGCAGTTTACTTGGGCTAATAATTTGTCCAATCCCACGTATGAAAAACTACATAGAGTGTTAATGAGCTCTGATTGGGAATTTAAATTTCCGCTCGTCACGGTCTCGGTGCTAGAGCGAGTTTTATCGGATCACACTCCTCTTTTGCTCCATTCCGGGCCACACACTAGACCATGTACGCCGCCTACTTTTAAATTTGAGTTAGGCTGGCTGCAGCGTGATGGTTTTTCTGAGATGGTGTCCGGCGTTTGGAATGGGTTGCGGCCTATTGGTTCTCCGATGACGCGTTGGCAGAAGAAGGTTAGAGCTGTTCGCTAATTTCTTAGGGGTTGGGCCGAGAATACTAGTGGCACTAACAGACTTATAAAATGTTCCCTTCTCCACACTATCGATCAGTTAGATTTGGAAGCAGAATCCCGTCAGCTCCTTCCTTCGGAGATTGCTTTAAAACATGATGCCAATGATAAATTGGCCTCCCTTCTTCGTGAAGAGGAACTGAAATAGTATCAGCGTTCTAAAGCTAAGTTCATTCTTGAAGGAGATAATGATACTAAATTTTTTCATTTGATGGCTAATGGGCGGCATCGTAAACAAATTATTTACTAACTAGAGCAGGAGGATGGTCTTATTTGTGGTGATTCTAATTTACGAACCTATATTACTGATTATTACTCCAGGCTCTTTGGGCAGCCCGAGGAAACTTCTGTTCGCTGGGGCAGTGGAAACCATGATATTCCTCAAGTTTCTCAAGAGGAAAACGATTTTCTCACAGCTCCGTTCACGGAGAAGGAGGTTTACGAGGCCATTTTTGCTATGGAGCACAATAAGGCCCCAGGACCCGACGGCTTCCCAGCCGAGTTTTATCACGTTTTCTGGGATTTAATCAAAGGAGACTTGTTGGCGCTGTTTAGTGCTTTTCATTCTGGGAATTTACCTTTGCATTCTCTTAATTTTGGTACAATCACCCTTCTACCAAAGAAAGAGGACGCGAACCAGATTCAGCACTATCAGCCTATTTGCCTTCTTAACGTTAGCTTCAAAATTTTCACCAAAGTTGCAACTAATAGGCAGCAACAGTGGCCGACAAAGTCATTCGACCTAGCCAAACGGTTTTTTTATCCGGTCGTAACATTCTTGAAGGTGTGATCACCTTACATGAATCTATTCATGAAATCCATAAGCGAAAATCTGATGGGATAATTTTGAAATTGGACTTTGAAAAGGTTTATGATAAAGTTAAGTGGTCTTTTCTTCTTAAGACTTTAGATCTTAAAGGTTTTTCAACTAGTTGGCAAGAATGGGTCAATAGGTTTATCCAGGGAGGAAGTGTCAACGTCAAGGTCAATGATGAAGTTGGCCCTTTTTTTCAAACTACGAAAGGTCTTCGACAAGGCGATGCTATGTCTCCCATTATGTTTAACTTGGTTGCGGATATGCTTGCTATTTTACTTAAAAGAGCAAATGAGTCAGGCCTCATTGAAGGCCTGGTGCCACATCCAGTGGAGGGTAGGTTATCTATTTTACAATATGCCGATGATACGATTATTTTCCTTAAACATGACATGGAACAGGCTACCAACCTCAAGATCATTCTATGTCTTTTTGAGCAATTGTCGGGCTTGACAATAAATTTCCATAAGAGTGATCTCTTTTGTTTTGGAGAGGCTAAGCTTTTCGAAGGGCACTATTCGCAGGTTTTTGGATGCGGGTTGGGTTCCTTTCCTTTTAGATATCTAGGTATTCCAATGCATTATAAACGTCTTCGTAACTCTAACTGGAAGCACATAGAGGATCGTTTTGAGAAGCGCCTAAGCTCATGGAAAGGGAAGAATCTTTCCGTGGGAGGTAGATTGGTTTTGATTAATTCAGCGCTTTCCAGTCTACCAATGTTCATGCTATCTTTTTTTGAAATACCTATTGGTGTTCGAAAGAGTTTAAACTTCTATCGTTCTAGGTTTTATTGGCAGAGTGATGATGTAAAACAAAAATATAGATTAACCAAATGGAATATTTGTTGTCGTCCCAAGGACCAAGGTGGCCTGGGTATTCTTAATTTACAGCAACAAAATCGGGCGCTACTTTGCAAATGGTTATTTAAGCTCTCAAATGAGGATGGTCTATGGCAGCGCCTGCTCCAAAACAAATATCTTCGATCCAAAACTCTATCACAGGCTGAGTTCAAACCTGGTGATTCTCATTTTTGGGCTAGTCTTATGGCGGTCAAGGACCATTTTTTCTAGCTTTGCCGCTTTCAGGTGGGTAATGGTTTTCAAATTAGATTTTGGATAGATTTATGGAATGGCGCCATTCCCTTGAAGGATAGATATCCGAGGCTTTTTAATGTAGCCCGGAATAAACAGGTGACGGTCGCATTGGTGTTCCAGTTCACTCCTCTAAATTTGACATTTCGCAGAGCGATTATTGGAGCTAAGCGAGTGGAATTGAATAATCTGATGGATGATATGGCTGGGGTTGATGTTGGGGATAGCCAAGATAAAGTTCGATGGATCCTTAATTCTAGTGGCCAATTTTCTGTTAAGTCCTCATATCAACGTTTAATGAATTCTAATGTTCAATTTTGTCATAAGCACTTTTGGAAGCTGAAGGTTCCCCTCAAATTTAGGATTTTCTTATGGTACTTAGGTAGGGGAGTCATCTTGACGAAGGATAATCTCATCAAACGAAATTGGAAGGGTAGTCCCACCTGTTGTTTTTGCACGCATGATGAAACAATCTAACATCTTTTCTTTCATTGTAAAGTGGCTAAATTTTGTTGGCGTGTGGTACAAATAGCTTTTAATGTAACTATACCTCATTCTATTGCTCATATGATGGGTTCATGGCGCAATTCTTTTGAGCCTAAGTTCAGAAATCGTATTTTTTCTGGAGCCCTAGCTATGTGTTTGGCCATTTGGCTATGTCGTAATGATGTAATTTTTGACAAAAAGTTTTTTTATCATCTAAATCAGGTGGTGTTCCTATGTGCTTCTCTGCTGCGTACATGGACACCGATGCAGGTGACGGATCATCGTCAATCATTCGAAGCGGGGAGCGACAGGCTGAAACGGGTGGTTCTACACTTGTTCTCGTCTAGTGGGTGGAGGCAGCAACCCATGCTAGATGATGGTGTCGTACTATAGCTTTGTGTTCTTTTGCTAATGTTGGAAGAGATGTTTTATTGATTGTTGAGTCTTTTATGTCACTTTTTAGTTTTTGTTGTTGTTGGACAATGTTTAAACTCGTTCTCGGTTCTTTGGCTGTGTGCATCTTGTTATGCAGAGGCCGGAAGTAATGAATTTCTTCCTTTATCTAAAAAGTTCAGATATAGTACTACTTTACTTGATCCTTGTGTTGATTTCGGTTCTCAGCAGCAAGACGACAGGATTGAGCAACACAAAAAAGGGAGAAAGGTACCTACTAAAGTTACCAAGGCACAAGAATTACATACGGGTTCCTAGCGAGAAGAAAATGGAACTCATTCAATGGCAAAGAAAAATTCTGGGAGCAGTCAAAATGATTTTCATGGCTATGGGTTCATTAAGAGTTATACTGAACTCTTGACGGTATGCTTCATGTCGTGTGCAATTATGTGTGGCTTGCATTTTCAGTAATTTTGATGTTTTGTGACATGCTGCACTCTTAATGATGCAGGGTTCTAGCGTCGAAGAACTATATGCAGATGATATTGTTTGATCATCAGAAGGCCTGAAAACTAGTGAATTCTATGTAAGGGCTAGTGCTGGTCATGTATGCGTCGGTCCTAAAGAAAGAATATATTGAAGTTCCATAACTTATTGTTTTTAGATTTCACTAGTTTATTAATATTTGACCATGCAGTTGTCGGCAGCTGTGAAGTTTGAGAGATTACTTGGCGTAAGATTAGAAGTATTTTGTAGTTTCACTTAGCTGTAACTTTTAGAGATACTTATTTAACTTTGAGATATTCAGAGTTCACTTCAATCTCTAGATTCAGCTCTGTATAAAAATTATAAGCTTCCCTACATCAATTGTTTACATGGGCGAATGGCTTGAAGCTGACTTCTTTCAGTTTGATGGTTTCTTTGTCCTGTTGTTTCTTCAGTTTGCATTAGATGGAATGGCAAGAGGTGGGCTGCCTTCAGCCTGAGGCCTGCTTGGCTAGTTGGACTAGTGGAATTCCGGTGGCCTATTGATGTGCAGCTGCTCTGATTAAGGAGGCACAGCAACTGTGACGTGCTTCGCACGTCAGAGGATCTGGTTCCATCTACTTTCACTCTTTTCCTTTCTTCTCCAACCGTCACCACGATCGGTGCCTGTGATTGCCATCCACATGGCCTCGACGCTGCGGCGGCTGCCGATCGACGGGCTTGGTGTACTGCTAGAATTAATGTCAACCCAGCCACGTGCGGTCGATGGTTCTAAGACGCGAGCGAGCCGCGGAAGCGCTCGTCTGCCTTGGTTGGCGCTCGAATGGGACTAGCTATCCCGAATAGTTAAAAAGTTATCTGAATCTAGGTAACTGTGTAGGACACGGTATTAACTAATATCAGATGTAGTATCGAGCGATATGGGGTTTATAGGGCACTCCTAATATATTGTATCTTAAGTTGTATCTTATTGCATTAAATAACTGTTTAGATACAATATTCTCAATAGGTTGTATCTTAGTATTGTATCTAAAATATCTTTATTTATTATATTTTATGATCTATACTACTATTTTTAACATTGTAACCTGTTTGTGACATAGTTCTAGTACACAGTAGTACATGTATGAGCCACATAGAATCACCCAAGAATTAATTTACATCGATTACACCGCTAAGAGCCGGTTCCAAATTAAGAGACAGTCTCCTTTTCTTTCCTCCATAATTATCCTGCCACATAAGTTTTTTGCTTAGATGGCATGGCTTAAGAGACAGCTGAGTTAGAGCATTGGAACTGCCCTTATTAGTGCATTGACGCAACCAACTACAATTAATTTCTTAAGAATAAAAAAACTTGTTTTTTTTGTCTTTTAAGGACTCTTGTTCACGGGGCCTAGTAATTTACCACTAACCGCGTCAATCACTGGTCACGATCACTTCCATCAGTCCGCATGTAACACCTTTTTCTTGGGACAATTATTTCATGCAAGTGTTCCTCTTTTCCTTTGGCACAGCTATACCATGTATAGCTTTTTTCTCTTTTCTTGCATTTCCTTGTATGGCGTGAGCTTTTCACAAGAAGAATTGCAGCTTTTGATTTTTCCTTTCAAAATCAAACTTCCAACTTAGAGAATTGGTGCTTTTCACTTAGAAGAAAAATGACAGTCTTTTAACTCGTTAAATTAAAAGCTTCTTACTTAAAGAACTAGAGCTTTCAACTTGAGAAAATCAAGTTTTTCACTTTAAATATGTACTTTTTTCTTGAAGCATTGGAGCTTTCTAGCATGTTGGACCTTTCCACTCGATAAATTTACGTTTGAAAAGAAAATTTTGAACTTTCAACTTGAAGAATTTAGAGCTTTTCACTCAAAAGAAATATCTAAGCTTTCAACTTGTTGAATTAGAAGTTTTTACTCAATAAATCAGAGTTTACAACTCAAAAAATTTGAACTTTTCACAATAAGCAGGTAAAAAATTTGAACTTTTCACAATAAGCAGGTACTATTCATGTAAAGAATTGAAATTTTTAACTAGAATGTTAGAGCTTTTCACTCAAAAAATATATCAAATTTGAGCTTCAAAATCTAGATTTAGAATCTTTGTACCATGTATTTTTAGCTTCCATCTAGAAAAATTTTTAAGTGCAAGAACTAGCAAAACAAGGAAAAATTAACCGAAAGTCCTAAGAAGCTCACGTCAAGAAGCTACAAGAAAAAGCAACTACCGCTAGTAGGACCCACACCACATGCAAATTTGACCAAGAAAAAACTGGTATGAAATAGTGCACTACACCTCTGCCAAATGGGGAAATAAGTTGGTGGGGACCACGTGGTGGATAAAGCGGTCGGAATCAACTGTTGCCGCGGTTGACCACGGAGAATGATTTTTGCTTGTTCATTGCTCTATATATGCTCAAGGAGAATCATATCTGGTGACTAACCGTTTCCACGATCAATTCCATCTGCTGTATATCCCAAAGCGTGAGCCCCATGCCCCACTCCAGCAGGACCTTATCTTCACCCAACCCACCATCTAGCTGCATGCAAACCGTGTGGGCCCCACCATTACTCTCCAATCCTTATCTTTATCTCATTCCCCATCACGTTCTCATTTTCTCGGGAGATAGTGTTCTAACACCTCCTCTTCTCTCTTGGAGCGTGGTAACAACGCCTGTGCGCTCCACAGTGCTATCCGGCGACTTGCCGGCATCCACTCCGCTCCACTCATCACGGTGGCGGCACCCCAATCTCATCTGCGGGTCGTGGCCACGGGGGCTAGTGTTTGCTGTCGCGACCATGACAGCAACCTCCACACGATGTGGCCTCCCCTCCCTTCCCCTTCTTCTCCAGCATCGGGAACCAAGCACATGTGTCCCCATGGCCAGCGCATCAGGGAGATTGGTGCCCGTTCTAGGTGTTTTTGGGTGATTCTTTTCCTAATTTTTTTAAATGAATGTTGGTGTTTTTGAGGGTTGATTTGGGATTTTTGGTAGAAAGCTGTAAATGATGAATTGAAAGTTGGTGTACAATGAGTTGAAAGCTTAGATCTGAGGCTAAATTCAAGCACTGATTTGATGTTTTTCAATTGAAAGCTTAGTTCAACTAGTTGAAAAGTGCAACGAAGTTGAATTTAGGCTGAAAGTTGGAGAGTGCGGGATTTCAAGCTCGGTGATTTTTAGTGGAAAGTTGGCAGTTTTATGGTTGAAATCTGGATGAATATGAGGGAAAGTAGGTGATGCTTGGGTTGAAACCTCTCGACTTTTTTGGTTGAGACCTCCCGATTATTTGGTCGAAAGCTCCTCCTCTTTTCCAATTTCTCGTGATGAAGCAAACAGAAGATGATGAAGACAACATGTGGGGGTGTGGTCGTTCCGACCACTGCTGTTGGAATCAACCATTTGGGATAACGATCGATGGTCGTCCGTAAATTATTGATGCCCCAGGGACTCACAGCTAAAGACAGCAAGTCACCACGTGCTCGTAATACTTCTCCATCATAGTGAAATCATGTTTTCGTGTGTTTGTAGTTTCTTTCATAAATATTTTTCGTGTAAAAATTCATGTCTTTTATCTTTAGATTAATCACTTTTCCACTTTCTCGTGATGAAGCAAACAGAAGACAATGAAGACGACACGTGGGGGTGTGGTCGTTCCGACCACTGCGGTTGGAATCAACCATTTGGGATAACGGTCGACGGTTGTCCGTAAATTATTGATGCCCCAGGGACTCACAGCAAAAGACAGCATGTCACCACGTGCCCATAATACTTCTCCATCATAGTGAAATCATGTTTTCGTGTGTTTGTGGTTTCTTCCATAAATATTTTTCATGTAAAAATTCATGTCTTTTATCTTTAGTTTAATCTCTAATATCTTACTCCCTCTATCCATCAATCTAATTAAGGCGTATTCCCCTCCCTCACTTAGATCAATGCAGGCGATTAGATGATGCAAATACCCCTAGTAAGTACGGTAATCCCGCAGCATTCCGGTAATCGAGCAAAATCCAAACGATTGCTCAGCTTGCTGCAGGCAGCGCGCTCACCGCGGTCACCACGAGCACTGGGCCCACCCCGCCACATCCCGCTAATCTTGTGAAAATCCACCGTCGTCGAGATCACGGCGCTCTCCTCACTCAGCACGATCACCACGATCACCTCGCGCACCGCGGGTCTGTGCCAACCCCGCCATGTCGTCAACACATACAATCACGCTCGCCAATAGAAGCTGGACATGCATGCAACTGATTGGAGAGCGTTCATGCAGATTGGATTGGAATTTTCGATTTGATTCGAAACGGGCGCGATTGATCTCACCAGATTGGACTGAAATCATTTTTTCGACCTCAGGCAGCTTCACGGCGCGCCCAAATTAAGTTTCAGTCTCCGCCATGGCGCGCCCAAAATTTAGCTCAGTTTTCGTTTCATTCTCCTGCTGATTCAAACGAAAAGCTTGCAAAAGCAAACGAAATCAAGAAAACAAAAGCTTGCATCCCTCTAATGCAAACGACATCAGAACAAAAGCTTGCATTCATCCAACGCATCCGAAAACAGAAAAAAAGCTTGCGTCCGTCTAATGCATCCGAAATCAGTCTTACAAAATGCTTGTATTCATCCATAGCTTGCGTCGAACAGATCATTTAAAAGAAATTCGGTATAAGAATTTTTAACATGTCAATGCGCGTTTCTGCACACATAGCATCGCATTCTTCAATCCACGCATCAATCGCCGCCTTCGCCGCAGCCTCGTTCTCGCCGTCGTCTTCTGCGAACGAGTCCAGAACACATAGATCGAATTAGTCCTTGTATCCTTTGCGTCTATGGAGTCGGGGACATAGGCCCTATCCAGCGAATCGACCGAGGAGGGAGAATAGTGCTATTTAATCTCGAGCGGATCAGCACGAGTGAGGCGCCCGAGTAGGAAAGGCGAGCTTTTAATCTGAAGATCAGCAAGAGGTCGAAGTCATCCATCGCGACCTAAACGAAGCAGCACTCACTGGAACAAGTCCCGAGGCAAAAGACATCAGAAGCTGTCGGGCAAAATAAACCGAGGAAATCAGATTTTCTGATCTTCCCTACGTCCACCTAAGGAAAGGTACCCGGAAAGTTCGATCTGACTTATTTACTGCCCGCACAAATTAATTTTACCAAGATTTTTTCTTTATGCTTGTACTACTTTGTGCACACATGATTCATCTACCAATGGTTTCTATGAAGTATGATCTTCCACTGTTAAATCGTGACACAATGTTTTCTCTATGACAAGTCAAGATGTGGGCTATTCTAATACAAATGGACCTAGATGACGCTCTTTTAGGGATTGACGAGATGTTAGTGGGATGGTTCGCTGACGAGAAGCAATGCAAGGATTGTAAGGTCTTATCTCAAATCCATCTTCATCAATCTAATAATGTTTTACATGAGGTTTTGAAAGAGAATACCGCCACCACATTATGGCTAAAGCTAGAGAAAATTTGTATGACTAAGGAATAACCAGCAAGATGCACCTGAAACAAAAACTCTATTTAAACAAGTTGGTGGAAGATGGATCAGTATTAAACCACCTGATAGAACTAAAAGAAATTGTTGTTGACCTCGAATCTATGGAGGTAAAATATGATGATGAAGATTTAGATCTTTTCTTTTATGCTCATTGCCCAGTTCGTACTCCATTTTTAGAGATATACTATTTTATATAGCCGAGATACTCTTACTCTCAGTGAAGTTTATGAAGTACTGTATGTTAAAGAGAAGATGAAATATATGATTTCTGACGAAAACTCAAGCTCGCATGCAGAAGGCTTGGTTGTCCGAGGCAGGCAACAAGAGAAGAGTTCAAGTGGCACTTTCATGGGCAGAAGCTCTAGCAAGAATAATAGAGACAGATCTAAGTCCAAGAACCGAAAGTCATGTAAATACTACAAGAAAGGTGGTCATGACATATCTAAGTGTTGGAAGCTACAGAACAAGGAAAAGAGGAACGACATAGACAAACCAAAAGGTAACAAAGAAGATAAAAGTTCTGCAAATTGTGCTCGTCATAGTAGTTCTCAAGGTGACGTGCTTGTCGTTGTTGCTGGATGTGCTAAACTAATGATGAATGGATCCTTGACACTGCTTGTACTTTTGATATGTGTCTACATAGAGATTAGTTTACTACCTATGAACCTGTTACTGCTGTTGGTTCTGTTTTAGGTTTGATGATTCACCACGCAAGATTGAGGGTATTGGCTCTATTCAGATTAAGATGTTTGATGACACAATTAGAACTTTAACGGATGTTTGATACATTCCGAAGATGAAGAGAAATATTATTTATTTAAGTCCTTTTGATAATAAGGGGTCTAAGTATTCAGGTAGAGGTGGAGTTCTGAAGGTCACCAAAGGTTCTTTATTGTGATGAAATGTGACTTGAGGAAGGATAATTGTCTTTATTATCTTTGAGGTAGTACAATATCAGGTAATGCTGCCTTGTTATTTCAAATGATATTTCTGATTATGATGCCACTAATCTTTAGCATATGAGTCTTGGTCATATAAGTAAAACCGAAATGATGAAGCTATGTAATAAGGCTACTTGATGGTCAAAACATCGATATGTTGAAATTTCGTAAACATTATGTCTTCGGCAAGCAAATGAGGGTGAAGTTTCTACAAAAGTCACATTAGAGTATGTTCACTAAGATTTGTGGGGGGAGTCCTGCGTTCCGTCACTTGGAGGTGTAGGTTACATGTTGACCATCATTGATGATTACTCGAGGAGAGTTTGGGTATATTTTCTAAAGCACAAATCAAATGTATTCAAGACATTCAAGGAGTGGAAGATTATGATTGAAGGACAGGCTGACAAGCATGTCAAGAAGCTGTGTATTGATAATGACTTGGAATTTCATTCTAGAGAGTTTGAAGCTTTGTGCAAATCAGAGGGAATTCTGAGACATTATATGTTGGTGTGGCCGAACGCATGAATAGAACCATCATGGAGAAGGTACGTTGCATGTTGTCAAGTTCTAGATTATCTAGAAGTTTTTGGGCTAAAGCCGCGTCCACTACTTGTTACTTAATCAATCGGTCCTAACCTGGCTATTAGAAAGAAGACTCCCATTGAAGTATGGTCTGGTTTCTCCAGCAGATTATTCTGATTTGAGAATATTTGGTTGCCTGTTTATGCTCATGTTAATAAAGGTAAATTAGAGCCTAGAGCTGTTAGTATATTGTCTTTGGTTTTAAGTCTGGTGTGAAAGTTAAAAACTGTGGAGTCCTAACATTAGAAAGGTGATATTAGCAGAAATGTTAATTTTGATGAATCTGTTATATTACATGATAACCCATCTACCGATGTCTCTGCTGATAAGACAAATAAAACTAGTGTACAAGTAAAGCATGTAATTAATTTAGGTGATATATCAGATAAGGAGAACATTATTGTTCATGATGATGCACCTATTACTAAGGATCCTCCTGAGATTATGCAGCCACCACAATGTTCTGTTGCAGTTGATAAGCCTAGGAGGTTTATGAGGGACATAGAGCTCCCCGCAAATATATTGATTTTTTTACATAGAGCTCCCCGCAAATATATTGATAAATTTAATGTTGTTGTTTATGCTTTTAGTGTGACAGGAGGCATTGAAGGTACCGTAGAATCTTCTACTTATTCAGAGACTATTACTTCAGTTAATTTAAATAAATGGATAACTGTCATGCATGATGAGAGGTTTGAATCTTTTATGATCTCTCAAGGTTTTAGAAGATTAGACTAAGATAGTTGTTTATTTAAAGGGTTGGAGCTTTCTTTTGAGTTGCATCTAGTTCAGTAGGTGCCTGATAGTCTTGAAAGTCAAGCTGCTTCCTTCTCTTCTTGCAGTCGAGCCTATAGCCTCCATTGTAGCACGTGTGTGGCCCAACCCATAAGGGGGCGAAGAAGGCTTGGAAAAGGATAAAACATATTGAAGAGAAGCTTTCACAAAGGCCAATAGCTGATAGCTGATTTCACTAGCTTTAACTTCCCGCATGTAGCTTTGAAAAGGGCGAGGTTTTGTAGACCGGTTAATCGTTCAACTATCTGCTTTCTTCTACGTTGATTATATGTTGATTGCTGCAAAAGATAAGGCAGATATTGCAAAATTAAATGCAATATTGAGCAATAAATTTGAGATGAAGGATATTTGTGCAACAAAGAAGATTCTTGGTATGGCGATTACGAGAGATAGGCACTCCGGAAAATTATATCTAGTCAGAAAGGGTATATTGATAATGTACTTCGTCGTTTTAATATGCACAATGCAAAAACAGTTAGTACTCCTTTAGCTGCACATTTCATACTTTCTTCATACTCATGTCCATAGTCAGATGATGATATTGAGTACATGTCTAGAGTTCTATATACCAGTGCAGATGGTTCACTTACGTATACCATGGTATGTTCCTGTCCCGATTTATCTCATGCATTGAGTGCTGTTAGTAGATACATGGCTAATCTTATTTGATTTTTAGATACTTACGGAGTACTTCTAATGCTTGTTTACAATTTGAAAAATCTAGAGATGGACTTGTTGGTTATGTAGATTCAAATTTTGCTGGAGATCTATATAAGAGAAAGTCTCTTACTGGTTATGTATTCACTGTTGGAGGATGTGGCGTTAGTTAGAAAGCAAGTCTTCGAGCTACTATAGCATTGTCCACTATAGAAGCCGGGTATGTGGCTATTTTAGAAGCTTGCAAATAAGCTATTTCGTTGAGAGGTTTATTTACTGAGCTTTGTGGAAGTACATCTTGTACCATAATATTTTGTGACAGTCAGAGTGTTATCTACCTTACAAAGATCAGATGTTTCACGAGAGAACAAAGCACATTGATGTGAGATATCACTTCATTCGAGGTGTCATTGCTCCGAGTGACATTAAGATTAGCAAGATAAGTACACATGATACTCCAGCTGATATGGTAATAAAGCCAGTTCCTGCCACTAAGTTTGAGCTTTCTCGGGCTTAGTTGGTATTACTCACTAGTCCTATGTGATTTTGACTCACAAGGTGTTGATGCTTATTTGATTGGAGAAGTTCATTGCTTTTCATTGACTACTAGAGTAAATTTTGGCTCAAGATGAAGATTGTTGAAAAGTAATCCGAATTTAAGTTACCGTGTCAGACACGGCGTCGACTCATGCTAGACGTAGTACCGAGCGGTGTAGGGCTAATGTTGGTGCACTGATGCAATTGAGTACAACTCATTTTCTTGCCTTCTAAAGACTCTTGTTCATTCCGTTATATATGTCCCTATAGTCATATCTAAAGACGACATGTCGTCTCATGCTTGTAATACTTTTCAATCATACTAAAATCACGTCTTCGTGTATTCATGTTTTTTTGCAAATATTTTCTATCAAAAATATATATTTCTAGATCAATCTCTAATATCATAACATAAATGATTATAGAACATGACAAGAACTTGTGAATCTACCGATAAGAACAAGCCAGGGATTTACCAACAGGAGCAAGTGAGGGATCAAATAGCTCGGAGGAGAGCGCATTCGGTGAAGAGTCATTCCATGGAGAGTACATACGACGTCGGAGGTGGCAATCGTCTTCGGTGGAGCCCAGAGGCTTTCGCCGATGTCGTAGCTCACCATTGCAGACGAAAATGGCGCATAGGAGGTCCATATGACTGGGATCTGCTTTGAAATCTGACTAATTTGACTAAAACAATTCACACAGACATATTAATTGGGATAAATCATTATATGCCTATATGAAGTTGACGAAACCTTCATGTGTCTATAATACGTGGACCTATAAGCATATAAAAGTTCAAATTTCTTTAATGGTTATTATATTTTGCCGTAGCATTTCTGAAAAACATAGTATGTGAAGCGGAATTGGCCAAAACCGAGACACGTCGATAGCATGTTTCTCGTATTGATGGTGCACGCAACGCAACATACATTCTTGATTAGTATTGTAGATTGTACATAGAATGACAATGAGAGAATGAGAAAAATAGAGAATCGCTATATTCATGCGCTATGATTTACAAGTTTATATATACATTAAGAGATGGAAGTTGTACATAAAGGGAAAGACACCTTTTTCCTAACGGACAAGATTAAATGCTAAAGGAAGTTATCTAATTGATCATTATCTTATCCGTAACACTCCGTCATAATTTCATCATCGTATATAGTGCACCAATATGTGATCTGGCGTTATGCGGATCAGATAAACAGACAACATCAGCATATTCCACTGTGGTCATATCTTGATTTTTCTAATAAAATAAACCGAGATTTTTTGTGCCTTGAAGATATCTGAGGATATCCCTTACACCAACCATATGCCTTTTTGTCAGAGTTGCGATATATTGAGCTAATACATTAACTGCAAATGAAATGTTAGGTCTAGTGCAGTTTGCAAGATACATGAGTGTTCTGATGGCACTGAGATATGGAACTTTAGGTCCTAATATCTATTCATCATCGTATTTAGGTCTAAGTGGATCTTTATCCCTATCAAGAGATCGAACAACCATAGGTGTTTTTGATGGATATGATTTATCCATATTGAATTTATCCAATATTTTCTGGATATATGCGGACTAATATACTAGTATTCCTGAGGGAACATGCTCAAGTTGTAAACCTAAGCAGAATTTAGGCCCTGTTTTTTAAGGCTTTTTTTGGCTTCTGGATTTTGGCTTCAAAGCCAGAAAAGCACCTATTTACCTGCTTTTGGCTTCAGGCTTTTCGAAGTCAAAAGCCAAAAGCAGGTAAATAGGTGCTTTTCTGGCTTCGAAGCCAAAATCCAGAAGCCAAAAGCCTACCAAACAAACAGGCCCTTAGTTTTACCTAAATCTTTTCATCTCTACGTCTTTCGATTATTACTTGCATCTTTCATGTCTTGTGTAGTTTCAATGATATTGAGATCATTGACATACACTAAGCTGTTATAGAATTCAGTTGAGACTTTCTTTATGAACACACATGGGCAATCATCATTATTTGAGTAACCCTTCTGAAGAAGGAGCTCATTCAATCGGTCATACCACATTCTTCCTGACTGTTTTAAACCATAGAGTGACTTTTGAAGTTTTACATAATACATGTTGCGATTCGCTTTTGGATTCAGAATCTTTAAGTCATTTAGGAACTTTTATATAGATATCCAAATCAACCGACCCATATAAGTATGAGGTCACTACATTAATCAACTGCATGGATAAATTCATTTATACTATCAATGGTATTAAGTATCGAAACGTAATTACACTCATAACAGGAGAGTATGTTTCATCGTAATCGATAGGGTCTCTGCCTGAACCATCATGCTACAAGCCTCGCTTTGTATCTCACCAGCTCATTGTTTTCATTTCTTGTTTGAACAAAAACCATTTTGCTCCCACAGGGAAGATATTATGAAGAGTAGGTATTACTGAGGTAAATACATCTCTTTTCTTAAGCAAGCATAATTATGTCTCGATTGCCTCCTTCCACTTGGACCAATTTGAGCGCTTGAGGCACTCTGCCATGGACTTAAGTTCAGGATCCAATTGAGGGTTTTAAGGAATTTTCAAGGAGAAATATATGTCGACTACTGTAGTCTTTCTATTATATGATTCTTCTGAATTGATCTAATTTGTGAAAATTTCATTTATGCCTTCTAACTCATCATGATTTCCCGCAATAATGGAGTCAGGGTATTCTGATGTCCCAGCACCTAAATTTTTGCACACATTTGTGTTGGGTTGTGGATGTTGAGCATCTGATAGGTGTTTTTCAACTTGAAGTTGAGTTGCATTTACTGGTTGAGGAGGTAATGTCCTTTGTTTTGCGGACGCTTTTGAGAAGCTGTGTCTTTTGTGACCAAGTTCTTGATTCTCATTAGGGAGAGGAGTGGTTTTATTAGGTACCTCCACTCTTTCTGGCACATTTATCGCAAGAATATGTGATTTGGTAACAACTTTGTAATCAGTAAATGCATCTGGCAAATTATTTGTAATGTGTTGTAAATTTATGATTCTGTGAACTTCTGATTCAGATTCTTTAGTACATAAATCTAAGGACTGAATGTCTATGACATTTCAATCTATTTCTCGACATTCTTTGTGGTACTGATCTCCCTCTAATGCTGGAAAATTATCCTCCTAAAACATACAGTCAGCGTACCGCGCTGTGAGTAAGTCCCATGTTAGGGGTTCGAGATAATTTATAATTGATGGAGAATTATACCCTAGATAGATCTCTAATTTTCTATGAGGCCCCATTGATGTACACTAGGGTGGTGATATCGGTACGTTAACAGCGCAAATTAATTGTTGTAAATGGGAAATACTTGATTGATTTCCACGTACTAACTGCAATGGTGAAGCCGTATAATACGCAGTTGGTCGAATTTGGATTAATTTTATGGCATGTAATACTGCATGAGACCAACAAGATGTTGGTAAATTACAATTATGTAGGAGTGTTCGTGAAATTAATTTGACTCTTTTAATAAGATATTCAATCAAATTATTTTGAGTATGTACATAAGGTACAAAATGTTTCAGACTAATACCTAAAGCTAGACAATAATCATTAAATGCGCGTGAAGTGAATTCAGCGGCATTATCCATTCTAATGGATTTGATTCTGTGTTTAGGATAATTTGCTCTCAATTTGATAATTTAAACAATTATTTTTACGAAAGCATGGTTTTTGGTGGATAAGAGACACGTGTAGGACAATCTTGTGGAGGCATCGATGAGTACCATAAAGTATCTCATGGTCTAGATAATGGCTGAATAGACCAGATATATCTCCTTGAATTTGTTCGAGGAAATTGAGTGGCTCATGTTGAAGTTTAAGGTGAGAGGACCTCAAAATTAATTTCCCTATAGCACAATTTTACAATTGTTAAGTTGTGACTAACAAAATTTTCAATAATTTTTCTCACCATCCCGATACCAGGATGACCAAAACAATCATGCCAAACCTTGAATTTGTCAAGCTTTTGAAAAATGATTTTATACGCAACATGTGATACTGGTCTGATGTATGTGTAGTACAATCCAGATGATAAAGAAGAAATTTTCTCAAATACTTGTGTTTCATATCCATTGTACTGAGTTATAAGCAGATTTTCATCATTACTCTCAGCACTAGTTTTCACATAAAAACCATTTTTATGGATATCTTTAAAACTGAATATTGTAAGTGTGGAGTCCGGGAATAGGAGTGCATCCTCCATTATGGATATTTTTTGGAACCAACAATTATTGCATCGCGTCTAGCGATAGTCACGACATTTCCTTTACTCTTTTTTAAAGTATGAAAATATTTGATCTCTCTTAAGATTGTATTAATGTTATAGCTGTCCACTAAACAGATTTCCTCCTCCATTGGATTGTCTCCCGAAAATTCTTGTGAATTTGGCTAGAGTGCTCTTAATTGGTAGAACAAAGTGCTGATGACCTATTGTACATTCTATAGATTGACAATGAGAGAATAAGGAAAATGGAGAATCCTTATATTCATGCACTGTGATTTACAAGTTTATGTACACATCAAGGGATGGAAGTTGTACACAAGGGGAAAGACACCTTTTCCCCAATGGACAAGATTAACCGCTAAAGACAGTTATACAATTAGGATTTAGGAAGCCACTTTTTTTTACGCGTTTTGCCAATTAGTTACTTAAATTTTGTGTAAATCTCAATTATGTAAAATTACATATTACTTATTCTAAAATTACAATACTGAAGATGTGTAACTTTAACGTGACCAGTAATAAGTTTGTAGGTTATACACAAGTAAACAGGGAATAACGGCGACTGGATATTAATACAAAGTTTAAAAGTAACTGATATTTAAAAAATTTCAGACAACTCTAGAATAGTCAATCCATTCTTTTATTTATTTATGGTACACACAACGTAACATACAAACGTGATTAGGATTTAGAGAGCACATAGTTGCTAACCCAGGTATAGACAGCCTTACGTAGCTATGTTGGTAGACAGCACGCGCGAAACACATGAACACACGTGCATAGATACATATCATAGACACTGTTACGCGGCAGTAGCACACAATACACGGATTTATAAATACGTACCACGCATGCAAAGCATTCCGTCAGTTCTCGGTCATGGCCGAACGAGGCGGCAGGTGCGGCTTGGGTTGCGGCTGGGGTTTAGGCTCCGGCTTAGGGTCAGGCTGTGGTCTGGGCTCCGGCTTAGGGCCAGGCTGTGGCGTGGGCTTTGGATTTGGCTTGGGGTCTGGTTGCGGGTCAGGCTGTGGGTTTGGCTGGGGATCTGGCTGTGGGTCAGGTTGGGGATCTGGCTGTGGTGCAGGTTTTGGGTCAGGCTGCGGATCCGGCTGAGGCTGAGGGCTGCGGACTGGGGGTCTTGTGGCGTTGGCGTAGGCTCTGGCGTGGGTTCTGGTCGGGGGTTCGGTTCCGGTGTTGGTTTCGGGTCAGGATTAGGGTCAGGCATGGGTGAAGGCTTAGGATCAATCACCCTTCCATCAGCAATGCCAGTAACACTGGCGGCCAGTGCAACGACGAGGGCCAAGCCGAAGCACAGTGAGAGAACAGACCTCATCGTTGCCGCTCACTCTGTCACTTGCTTGTCAGTATCTGTGTATGTTCCTCAAGTCACAATGCAACTATGCAAAGTTGCAAACCGTGGTAGCTTGTGCACAAACGGCAGGGCGTAAGTAGGAAATTTATAGGCACCGCGAGCCAACCAACGTTGGACGCGTGTGCGTCTCCTGGATCCGTGATCGCAGTGTCTATAGTGATCAACCTTTTTCTTTGTGTCACTTCGCGCCCACCAGCCAAAGTGGGTCGCCTAGGAAAGAGAGCCAAAAGACTCAGCCGTAAAACAACGTTCGTGTCGTTGTCACGCTTTGTACATTGTTACATCGTACCTCCGGACTACAGTCCATTCGTGACATCGACCGGCTAGATCACGCGCTTTCTCAAAGCAAAAGAGAAGAACTTCTCCGTGAAACTACGTTATTAATTCAGTTAATCGTTTATGGATGCACTGAATCCATCTTGTGATGCCAATAGTCACTTACTCCATGCTTACCAGAGCAGGTGTTTCAACTTTTTTCCGGTTGTGACTTGAAAACTACCAGATTGTTGGTACTAGTCATTAACTATCATGTACGTGTATAGGCTAGCAATCATAAGAAATACATAAATTCTGTAACAAGTTTTAAATGAAATTTATTTTATGTCAGAATTTGTAGCAATTAAAAATAAGAAAACTTAGAAATATGACTGAAATATTCCTATTAAAATATGTACCCACTCTATTTGTAAATAGACGATATCCAAAAAAGCGTGTAATCAAACTTCTCTAACTTTGACTCATAATATATTAAATATTTACACTGTTTAAATGAAAATAAATAATTAATTAAATTTGATGAAAAATATTTCAATAGTATCAAAGTAGTAAGTTGGAGCTACTCCATGCGTAGTGGGACGCAAAGCTCTTAAATACTTCTAAATTTTTTTCTTTTTTCTAGATCCCTGAATTTTCAATTTTTTCAAATTTTTTCTAAATTCTTATTTTTTTTCTTTCTTGTTTAAAGACTACTGTTGCATATGATGATTGGATTATCATATTTGTGAAAACCACCTCTATGTCATCCAAAATATCTTGCGATACTCTAAAGGAAGAAATATAAATGGTTTCAAAATTTAGGGTTAAATTTTTCTGGTTTTAGAGTCAACAGGTGTTATCTGAATTCCACCAATAATTGAGTGACGAAAAATATATTTTTTACATTATACAATAGTGGTACATATCTTACAATCCTTAGTCTAATAATTTCCGTTGAACGATTGTGCTACGATCTTACAATCCTACCTAGAATATCGATCAAACAAAAAAAAATAGATTGTATCTTGGATCCTGATCCATAAAAATATTACTGTCAAGCACGAGCTGCTGGCACTGGATTGTGTCTTTGGATCCTGATCCATAAACATGTTACTATTAAGCACGAGCAGCGTTAATGGCAGCTTTCTAATTCGTTCCTTCTCAAAAGCTTACCATGCACGCATGCCGTTTGGATCGACACGACGACAAGCATGCGTGTGCAAGATGTCCAGCCGGTTTTCCCCCACGGATCACCCACTCACCCGGAGGTAAGTGGTGCATACGCGTATCATGTGCGCGTGCATAAAGCCATCGTCCTTTTTTTTTCCCGTTTGGCCTCTGTCTACTCCTCGCCAAGAAACAAAGTAGCACATACATACAGAGAACATCAGAACACGAGACAAGACACGGCCTTTCGTTCCGCAAAACCAACCAGCTAGAGCCGGGATGATAGTGGCCACAACTCACAAGATCACGATGGGGATAGGATTTTGTGGTGCGATTGGCGCACCAGGCACAACTGCACGTCATGTCTTGTGTACTAATCTTTACTACTCTCTCTCTCTCTCTCTTTTTCTCTCTCTCTCTCTCACATTCGGTTTAAACCGAATTTAAAATTTGGTTTCGGTTGTTAGTTCTTTTAGTAGTTCGGTTAGAACCAAACCAGCTACTAGAACTTGTAAAACCAGCATCTCAGTTAACCGATAATTCGGTTTTGTTTTCAGTTAAATCGAAATGCTCCTTCAGAGACGCTTCTCTATTGTCGTGCATGACCACCTCTCGCAATTGTAGAGTCCCTTGTCACATGGTGGTTGCCACTATTGTTGGTAGCATCATTGAAGGAAGCCAAGCAGAAGCCGTCGCTGTGTTTTGTATTGGTGCTCTCATCGGAGTGTGACCAGGTGCGGCACCATTATGGGAGAAGGGGCACTTGGGGGAGGACGTAGAGGCAGAGGAGGAGGGTAGGGAGATGAGTGTTGACGGCCGTGATGAATGGCAGGAGCGACAACCACCTGCTTGAACGAGGGGGCAAAGGAGGATTGCAGAGAAACTATAGATCTATTTCTCTCAAAGAAAATCACTCGACCGGGACGCTGCAAAACTAGATTGAGAGATCAACAGAGGCTGAGGCTGAGAAGTGCTACCTCCGCCTTAAGTGGGAGTTAATGGACCATCACCCACAACAAGTTAGGTGGGCCGGTTCATCAGGCTGGCCCACTTATTTCTTCTGATCTTTTTTATTTTCACAATTCTATAAAAACATAAAATGTAATATATAAATCATGTTTAACAAAAAAATGTATAAGAGAATGTAACACTAACATTCCATAGCACAAAACAAAAAAAATGTTCATCTATACATAAAATTTGTTCTCACAGTTCATGCTATTTGTTCTACTGTCCATGAAAAATGTTCATATACATGAAATAAGATGTTCACGTAACTCGTAAAATTGTTCTGATATATTACAATAAATGTTCTGTATGTCAAAGTATTTTTCAAATATGTTTCGCTATCCATGAAACATGTTCATATGTTTTAGAAAAATGTTCACCTAATTCATAAAAATTATTCATAATGCAAAGGTGAACATGATGGACTTACATATGTTGATATTTTCTTTTCTTGTTGAAACAATAAAAAATAAATATTGAAACAAATTATATACGCCGGTGAACAAAAATAATTAATGGGACATTCTTTAGAAAAATAACGACTCATAAACACCTATTGACTAAATACGTGAAAAACTAGGGGTAATTAATAAAGAATAAAAAATAAAAAAATAAAAAAGAAAAGTGAAAAATTCTCAAAATCCTTAGATTTTATGTGCACCACATGTGCTACAGAAAAATTAATTTTTAAGGTTTTCTTACCTTAAATTCAACATGAACTAGTCAAATTCCTTGAACGCATTCAAGGAGATATATGTGGTCATATTCAGCCATTATCTAGACCATCAGATATTTTATGGTACTCATAGATGCATCCACAAGATGGTATCATGCGTATCTCTTATCCACCAAGAACAATGCTTTAGCAAAAATAATTGCTCAATTATCAAATTGAGAGTAAATCATCCTGAACACAGGATAAAATCCATTATAATGCTGCTGAATTCACTTCACGCGCATTCCACAATTATTGTCTAGCTTTGGATATTATTCTGGAGCGGTTTTTACCTTATGTACATACTCAAAATGGTTTGGTTGAATCTCCTATTGAAACAGTTAAATTAATTGCACGACCACTTCTACAGAATTGCAATTTACCAACATCTTCTTGGGGTCATATGGTCTTATGCGCCGTAGAATTAATCCAAATTCGACTAACTATAGATCATACGGCTTCCCCATTGTAGCTAGTACATGGAAATCAACCAAGTATTTTCCATCTACGATAATTCGGTTGTGCTGTTTACGTACCGATATCACCATCCCAGCCTACCTCAATGGGCTCTCATAGAAAATTGGAGATCTATGTGGAGTATAATTCTCCATCAATCATAAAATACATCGAGCCCTCACAAGCGAATTATTTATAGCTTGGTACGCTGATTGCATTTCCGATGAGGACAATTTTCCGACATTAGGGATAGATCAGTACCACAAAGAATGCCGATAAATAGATTTAAATGTCATAGGTATCCAATCCTTAGATCCACTACTAAAGAAT